>OY804595.1:66014602-66589923 GCA_963680895.1 Fragum sueziense | reverse complement strand
TGCCGAATGTCCGGGATCAAACCTTAATTAAACTACGACTAACTATCGGTCCATCGTCTGTTCGTTCACATTTTTGCGTTAACGCTCTAGTACCCCCATGAATATAAGCCTAAGATTATGTGCCTGATGGGACTTGAAAGTGTTGGGTTATGCGCCCTTGAATGTAAAAAAAGGCCGTGTTTGATTGCATTTTTACTCTTGTAATCGCATATATTATACAGTATCGGCCAATCAAGTTGGACAAAATGTTTTTTAAAGTGACAGTTCACATTTATTTCATTTTTTAAGAGTATGTCGTGATGCAAAGATTGTATGTTCTAATGTGTATAAATGCAATCAGTTTTTTTTTTTAAAGTTGTTATATATAAGTGAAAAATATACCTTTAAAGTTGAAACAGGAGTGACAAATTCTGTATAAATCTTAACTGTTGTCCACAACAATTTGTTTAATTTTAGCACAAAAATATACATTTCTCGTAAACGGTTCAATATTTTGACTTGAAATTTTCAGAATTTTCATAAGAAAATATGCTCTTTCAGATAGAATAAAAGTAAAATTCGTGTAAAAATAATTGTAAAATGTCACTTTAAGATATCTTAAATTTGCGCTATTTTCAATCAGAATTTGTTTATTCTGACTAACCTGATCTTAAGTCGATAAATTGGCCGTTTTCGGTTTAAATCTAGTAGACACGCATATGTACCGATCGAGACAACATTTGGTCATAGTACTGTTGATATAAAGATCCTGTATAGTTGAGAGTTATATCCCGGACACACATATACATATCCTTAACTGATTCAGTTAAATGCCTTCGGATTGAAGAAAATTGTTGTTCTTCGTTTTCACTCTCGCATCGACACGCGTTGATTAAGACTCTGCGTATAAATGCTTGACATCCTAAGATCGATGATATTTTCGGCCTGATTAGATTCGTACATGTTGAGTTATGCGCCTTGAAAATTAATAAAACGCACTTTTGACTTTGTTTTCGTGAAATCGTCCGCAAATATATAAATACCCTATATTAACAAAATGTGGTTGATTCTATATTTTCCGCATATTCTAAATGTCCCGCCTAATCCTTACCTTTTTCGTGTGTTCGCTGAATTTTATGCGATATCATTGAAAATTTCCGATGATCTCAGTTCTATGACGGGAAATGTCCATTGTTAATCCTAAATTTACCAAAGACCATCGTCAATCCTAAATTTTTACCAACTCTTAATTAAGGGTTAAAAGGGGCATATTGTTTACGGTGTATGTTTAGATAGTTTTATCAATAACGAGTTAATTTTCCATTGTCCGTGAACTTCTATTGTTAGCGGAATAATGGGTATTACGTCCCAGGTATTGTCTGAACTCTTAATTAAGGGTTAAAAGGGATATCTTGTTTATTGTGTATGTTTAGATAGTTTTATCAATAACGAATTAACTTTCCATTGTCCGTGAACTTCTATTGTTAGCGGAATAATGGGTATTACGCCCAGGCATTGTCTGAACTCTTAATTAAGGGTTAAAAGGGATATCTTGTTTATTGTGTATGTTTAGATAGTTTTATCAATAACGAATTAACTTTCCATTGTCCGTGAACTTCTATTGTTAGCGGAATAATGGGTATTACGCCCCAGGTTCCTCATTGCCTGTGAACCTCTATTGTTAGCGGAATAATAGGTATTTCGCCCCAGGCATTGTCTGAACTCTTAATTAAGGGTTAATCACCTTATCACCTGGACAGAACACTCTTAGTCTAAGCCCGTTAACGCAATACAGTACTTTTTATAGGCGTTGACTTAGGATCATTACAGCTCATCGTTAATTTACCCTTTCCCAAACGACAAAATTTAGGGTGATCCACTTCAAAAACTGTCACAAAAGACAAAATGGATGTTATAAAAGATGGAATTTATGTAAAATATGGTACAGAAAATATTGAGACAAAAGGAGAAACTGCTGGTTATCTACAGTTTGTTCTTTCGTTTCAATGTTTCCCCAAACATTTTCTTTTCGTTTCAATGTTTCCCCAAACATGTTCTTATAGGGATGTCAAAACCGGGTCTTGTTTGGGAAAGGTTAAGGACCATAATGATCATCGCGAAACTGATATCCTCAAGATGGAAATGGATTATTTAGAGCAAGACAGTCGTAAGTGTACATGCAGTTACCACTGTTTTGCGTCATTTTATCCGTGTGTAGCTGATAAAAATTGCTGTAATTCACTAATAAGTGCGTTGACCTATACATTTTTTGAATTATTATCAGGACATGTGGCTTAATAAAATAAGGGAGTTTTATCAAATTCTAGTAAGTAGAACTGGAAATATTTCCCATAAAATGTAAAGACATAAAACGCTCCAGCTTCGTTGATCTAATCGAACACGTGAGCATGATGTTTTCTACATATACGCGTTTATAAAAGCACATATTTTGGGTTTTCTAAGTAAATGAAAGACGTTACTTTAAATCCGTTTTCGGGACTAAACGATGAATATACAGCTTTTTATAGACGATTTAGTGACCTTGGACAGGTGCGTGAAATTGTGCAGTTTTTCGATATAGGGGTATGTGGTATAGAACAAACGATTAAATCGATCCTAAGATTTGCTTAGTTACGCAGCATTCAATTACTCGGACACAAAAGGGTTATTATCCGAGTACCGTAAGATTATCCGATATTTCTATTGTTACTTAAATGAACGGATGTTCCTTTGCGGAGACTGACTAATTCGATCAATTACTCGATCAAGATAACATTTTAGGAGATTAAAAGGGATTAAAACTGCGCATCCACGGTGTTGGGGGGATTAAAATTTGTCGTTAGTCCGACCTAATTAATCCTTTCCCGAACGAGATCTAGTCTGATCGTGACATGTGAGAAAACATTGAGAGAAAACAATAAAGAAAAAACATTGAGAAAGAAAAACATTGAGACAAAAGAAAATGCTGATAGCAGTAATCCCTTTCGTGATACGACGTCAGCGGTGAAGCGGCCTATGGCGTTCTAGTTAGAACTAAAAATAGACCGTGGGGAAAACCCGAAAATGGGTGTGTCTTGAAAATAAACCCTAGGAAAAACCCGAAAATGGGCGTGGCTCACCTTCGATCCGTAACGTTGTTCCGACCTATGACGTTGCTCCGACCTATGACGTTGCTCCGATCTATGACGTTGCTTCGGCTCTGAGTCCCCTGAATTGACGTCAGTGGTCAGCCAGCCTATGGTATTCTTGATAGAACTAAAAATAGACTGGAAAACCCCGAAAATGGACGTGGTTCGGGCGTGGTTCACCGTGATGTCACCTCCGGTACGACGTCACTGGGAATTTCCCCGGAAATGGGCGTGGCTTGGGCGTGGCTGACCTCTGATGTAACGGGTCAATGGTCAACCACGCCTACTAACGTCATGGTCAATGATTAGCCACGCCCACTGCGTCATGGTCAATGATTAACCACGCCCATTTTTTGGCTCATCGCTCATCCTAAACGTATTCAAATGCACTACCTATACTACTCATATACCTTAAGACGCCATGCAAACAACGTAAAAGGAGATAATGCTAGTTACCAATATTATCTACTTTTCTCTAAATATTGTGCAACAAATTAAAGGTATAGAATTGACATCGGGATTGGAAACTGAATCATGAAATGGTTAGTGAAAAAGTATTCCTAGTTCATAAGTTCATATGAACGGTTACTGACTTCGAAAGCCGTTTGTTAAAAGGGACTGCGTTTCATGTTAATTTTATTAAAGATTTTGGAAAGTTGATAATCATGATATCGTGATTATATACTGGATCGGGGAAGGGAAAAGAAAGTCTTCCTAGTGCTTATCGATGGTCACTGACTTCGATGAAACTAGATTTCGTGACAATTTCATTAAAGCATTTGAAAAGTTGATAATTGTGGCCTTTTAACCTTTTAAGGAATGACCATAAGGAATTAGTTTTGACAATTCCTGGAAAACACAGCACGTGTCTGTTAAAACGTTCGATTTGAAGCAGAGATAATGGGAGAAGTACAGGAATCAGCTTGGTGTGATATATGTATAAAAATCAGATGATAAGTATGTTATTGACGATCAATATTTTGATTCGTTAATATTTTTACCGGCTATTTTTTTTTTGATAGTTCTACATACCGAGCAAACCCCTGACATTTTGACGCCTTCTCTGCTTTAACATATTTTAAAAACGGTAAACAATATAATTATAGAATATTGAAGATTTTTTGCCACTGTTGTACCACGTGAATCCTCGTCGTGCTTGGAGATGGTACATATCGATGCTTTTCAACGAAAATCTGGTAACTGCAGCTTGTTTTAAGCTGCAGTTACGAGGTTTTCGTTGAAAAGCGACTATATCTTTGAAAGGTCAGTCTGCCCTTGACCTGCAATGTAATTATGCCTTCGGGAAATCATCTTATTATTTCTATATTACGCACATGTATTGACGCATTGTGAGAAAATGCAATGAGCAACAAATTCTAAGTACATGTAACATATGTCCATTATTTCTCACTCGTAATCTATCGTACAACATTTATGTTCTCTTTACTTAACACGCCATGATTCTGATTTGTCTTTCTGGATAGACAGATAAGAAATCTTTGTGGAAAATGAAGAAATTGCTTATCACAAGCAATTTCTTCGGTTTCCACAATGTTTTCTTAAACCATTATTTTGTAGGGAGTCAAAAGCGGTTATTGTGAGAAAATGGGGTAATAACTGTACATGGTGTCGATTCAGAAATAATTTCCTCCTTTTCTGTTAAATGTTTCTATTCCATGCGGTAAATTTCAGATTTTCTAATGACGCATCAAGGGAAAATGTAAGACATGAGCAATTGACCAAACGCCGACTGTCTATCAAAAACATCGATTAGCCAATTGACGATCAGAAAAATGTCATGCCCCAATTGTTCTTCGATGCACGTGTTATTGTATCGATTTATCGACTGACAATCAAAACAATCGACATGCCAATGGCAAAGAATTTTGTGCTAACAATAGACTAGGTTTACGTTATGTTTCGATAAACCGTCAGTGTTGTTATAAAATCTCGTAACTACGGCTTTAAACAAGCCGTAGTTACGAGATTTTATAACAACACCTACGAAATACTATTTTGTTTGTCCGTATTTACGTCACGATTAACTGGATAAAATCGTTCCCTATTCACGATCACGTCCCCATTGTTTGTCTTAAAATCTATGTTTGGCGGAGCGATCTGTCGATCGGCGTTTGGTCAATTGATTCTTAAGTATGTGTAACATATGTCCATTACTTCTCACTGTTCATCCAAATATATTGTATTTTTAACCTTTCCCTAACACCAGAAACAAAAATGCAAGTTTTTTGTAACCGTTTACAAAACAAACAATGGCCTTGACGACTGTAAAATACAATACACGAGAAGTTAGGTTTGGTACCCTTTAGGGAAAAGAAGAAAATGCTGTTAATCAGCTTCTTCTTTTCTCGCAATGGTTTCTATGCTGTGAATATTAGATTTTCTTATTTCAGCCACATTAGATTTAACCCCCCCCCCCCCTTTCCAAAAGATTAACACATCGAAGCTTTGCAGCATAAAACAATATATCATCGCTTCTCAACAAAATTCTCGTAACTGCAGCTTGTCTTAAGCTGCAGTTACGAGATTTTTGGTGAAAGGCATCGTTATTGTCGTTTAGGAAAGGGTTAAGAAGGCGAACAGCTGTGTCCAAATCATTATTAGAAAAAAAAACCCGTATTTTGTTCTTGTCATGATGACCTCACATGGATACAATGGCAATGATTTTTGTGCTAAAATTAGAATGGGTTTATTGTTATACTTTGATAAACCGTCGGTGTTGTTATAGAATCTCGTAACTATGGCTTGATTCAAGCCGTAGTTACGAGATTTTATAACAACACCAACGAAATACTATTTTTTTGTCCGAAATTACGTCACGTTTAACCGGATAAAATCGTTCCCTATTTGTCATGATGACCTCACGTAGATACAATTGGGAAACACATGGGAAAAGTCCTAGTTGTCGGTATTTTCTTCTTTTTTCGTAATTTTCCTTACTTTTCCCAATCAATTAACGTTTTTAAAGAATTAGGATAAATTAATGTTTTATATGCATGTAGAAAAGGGAAAATTACTGTAAAATTCTGCAAATCTCAATACATATTTTCTTAATATATAGTACAAAAACTAAGATAAGGCTGTGTGTATAATTGTATATAATGTAATATTATTTTTTGTTTGTCAAGACAGAAGATAACAATGCCACGGTGGATAATCACACGTGATACAATATTTTCAGAAAATCTTCAATAATTTTGTAACTACTACACCGATTTGAATTTGGCTTGAAGCAGAGAATGTGGAC
Organism: Fragum sueziense; assembly: GCA_963680895.1. Classification (NCBI taxonomy): domain Eukaryota; kingdom Metazoa; phylum Mollusca; class Bivalvia; order Cardiida; family Cardiidae; genus Fragum; species Fragum sueziense. Next base: position 66,583,551 of record OY804595.1, on the reverse strand, counting down.
AGACATCACGCATTAGATGGGCGCAGTTGATTTTTAATCAACTAATAAAAAAGTTATTGAAGATAAACCAAAATTTTGGTTTATCTTCAATAACTTTTTATCAGTTGATTTTTCAAAAATCCAACACGTCCAGCTTATTCCTGGCATTTTCCCAAATTCTCTGCTTCAAACCGATTTCAAATTGGTCAAGTATTAAAAAAGTTATTGAAGATTATTGTAAATTCTAAGGTACGTGATAATTCACCGCGCATGCTAACGATTAAAAAGTCTAAAATGTATAACTCTCGTACTAGTGTATCGCTATTTGAAATTGATTTTTTTATTAAAATTTGTGGTTTGCACACAGCTATGCATTGATGAATTAATTTAATGCTCAATGGATAACACAACTCTCCCATTACGAACCACAAAAAAAAAAATAAAAAAAAAGTAAATGTCGTTGATTATTCGAAAGCAATTTCACGTGTTTTAGCAAAACAAAAAGTACGGTTTGCACTTGCCTGAATTATTTAAATTCAAGGGTATAAACTAGATTTTATAACATGTTAATTGAAAAAAAAGGGAATATGTTGAGGCAACAGGAGAAAAAAGATCTGGCCAAAACATGTTTCATGACAAAATCATTTTTGATTTAATGCAGTCCATCCCTAATGAGATTCGCACAACGTCGGAATTGTTTGGTCGCGATCGAAAACATTCGGCGGTGCAATAGCGAACAGTTTTCCCGCGTTCGTGTGCTAAAAATAGATTTCCGAAGGGAATACCCCCAACAACGTTTGCCGGGTACCAGTCTAATATTTTGTTTATCGGTCAATGAATCGGACAATTTTTCGTAACCGTGTTAGCAAAAAAATATTATTTTCAAGCGCGATATTAGTCGATCATAGATAATGCAGGCGGGAACTAAAACTACGAAACATTGCGCATATGCAACATGCAACATTGCTTCCAGATACGGAGACAGACCAGAAATGACAAACGTTTTTTTCTTGAGATTCCTCAGCAGCTTAACAAGAAAAACATCGAAAAGTCTGAAAGTAAAGTAGCTATGATCATGAAACTTCTCTGGTAGATAGATCTCACCAAGGAGAAGTGCAACGTACAAGGAACATAACTCTATCTTGCTTATTTTGTGAGTTAGATTGCCCATTGTTGTAGTGAAAGCCTATGGGGTATCAAATCACATTCAGCGTCAAATTCTAGTTTTTTCTATATTAACCCTTTCCCAAACAAGACCGGTTTGACGTCCCCAACAGAAAATCCTTGGGAAAACATTGAGGCAAAAGAAGAAAACGATGATCGACAAAATCGAAAAGGCATGCACAGCAGACAAAATGGGTGTGAATAACTTCTTTGGATATTGATGATCATCCTTCTTTTGCCTCAATATTTTCTCCGAGATAAAACACTAAAGATATTCACATCCGTTTTGTCGTCTGCAGACTTTTTTTTCAATTTAGCCCAACATGACATTATGTCGTTTTGGAAAGGGTAAGCGAGCACGCACGAGCGGCACGATGAAGTCAGGACATGTCCGTATGTGTAAACATTGCTTGTCAACTGCTTTTTTCATAGTTACCGATCTTAAAAAGTACACGACAGTGCAGCAACCTTCTCAACTCGGAATTGGAATGTTTCTCAACAAATGATTACAGCAATCAAGCTCTTAGAATGTTATCTCCGGCAAGTTGAAGGTGGAAAATCTTCGCGAGATTCACAGCCATATTTGTACGATAAGGGATTCCCAATCTATTTTTAGACTAGTGAGGCGTGACGATGACGTATTTGTTCACACGGAAAATCGAAGCCTATTTTCCGCCGCTGAATGTTCACGACCGCGCCCGAAAATGTTCGGATACGTAACGACGGTGCTCGAAAAAGCCGATGTTTTATGAATCTTAAAATGGCGACATTACTGGTATTCTACATTTATAAAAATGGATATAGCACATCGATCAGTGGATCACTTACTTTGTTACATTACAAAATGATCACAAAAACTTTCTGTTAACCCATTACCAAACGACAAAGTTTTTAAAGATCCAATTGGAAAGCTGCAATCGATGACAATTTTCATGTTAAGAAGGAAAGAATTTGCGTACAATACGGCACAGAAAATATTGAGGCAAAAGGAGAAAATGCTGATTATCAGCATTTTCTTCTTTTGTCTCAATGTTTTCCCAAATCTTGTGTATTAAGGACGTCAAAAACACATTTCTTGTTTTTTAAGTATAAAACAGTTTCTGAAAGTCGTTTCCCCAAATATTCTAGTAATTATACATTTATAGGACATTGAATTCCATTGCACAACTTATTCGCATACGATATAAATGAGCTTTTTCATAAGAAACAAAAAACAACATTTTTAACAATGAGTTAACCCCTTTCCTAAGCAGTTTTAGATTGCGCATCTGTGAAAAAAATACTGATGATAAGATAATATACTAAAGCTGATAACCATCATTTTCTACATTTCTATCAAACTTTTTTATTATAATTAAAAGAATTTGAAAACATTAACGGAAAATAACAAAATGCTGATAACCAGCATTTTATTTTTTCCCATCGATGTTCTCTATGTTATAACATGATATTTGCTCTTTTCGGTGATGCTCTATTTATCGTCTGCAATTCTTTGAATTTGAACAAGTTCATACATTTTGTCGTCTAATAGCTAGGGATGCTCTGTAAGGTCATTAATCGTGAATTCTAACGAATTCGCTCATTTCACAAAAGTGTCAACGTCTTGTTCACTTTGTCGTCTGCAATTCAGGTTAACAAATCGCCGTTTTTCTTCAAGAAACCAAGTAACTGCAGCTTAAAGCTCCAGTTACGATATTTTTGCTGAAAAGCGACGAAATTCTGGCATCTACTTTAGAAAAGTGTCAACATCTCGAGTCATCGTTCATGCTGGGAATATTTTGAGCAGGAGTGGATGGAATTTGAGCACTTCTAGAGAAGATATGTATAACAGCCCGTCTAAACTTCGGGTCCCTTAGTCCATAAACGATCGGAAAGACGGCACAAATTATGGAAAAACTACCCCTATGGAATATAACGAATGCTAACAGCTTGGCTTGCGAAACCCGCAATGCGTTGTGATTAATGTCCTCCGCTATGAGATGTAAACAGAAGGTCAAGATGAGGGCTATGATACATGTAATCGTGATTATCAGTACGATCAAAGTTTTTCTCATGATTTTATTCCGCACCCCTCGCCTTGAGAGGCTTGAACCACTCGTGCGTAGCACCCTCGTCACGCAGCTGTCTGGATTCTTCGTGGAATTGTTTGTGTTTGAATTCTTGAAGCATAACTGAATCATCTTGCTCACGGATTTCGAGTGGGATACCTTTTCTGGAGTTTGATTGTTATTAACCGGGATAGGAGTGTTTGTGTTTGTTTGAGTATTTGGACTATTTCTCGGAACTTTTGGAGAATCTTTAGGAACCAGTTCTGATACCGATCCTCCATTTGATTTTTGATTCACGATTAGATCGTTCACAACCTGTGTGCTAGCGTTTTTGTACATGCTGTGTATGTGTAGTCCCCCACCGCTGTAGAATTGTTTCAGGATCAGACCGTACAGCACGCACGTGACGATGATCACAACCGACACCGGGAATCCACCACAGATCAGCAGAAAACTCACCGCCCATTGTCTGTTCTCGAATATGTCGTCTGTACCGCAGACAGTCAGTGTGACGTTGTACCCACGATATGACGTCACGAATCTATGATGGCCGCTGACAATACCGGGAGGTAGAGCGAATATGAGCGCGGCTAGGCTCACCATGATGCAGAGATTCCGTGCCGTGCTCGCCTGGATCTGCCAACCGTACGGGCGACACACTTTCCGGAATCTGTCCACGGCGATCAACAACAGAACAAAATAACAAGCTATCACGGTGTACCCAAACACATAGGCTGAACCCCGGCACAGCCAGGATTCTGGAAACACAAACCAGTAGTGCATCTCGGCGGCTTGTGTGGGGAGCATGATGGAACATTGTACAACACCGATCACGCCCATCACCAGCAGAAAATACTTAAAGTTACATCGCTTATACTTCATACCGTACACATATATCACTATCAAGTTTGATAACAATCCGAACACCGCGGTAAGTCCGAATATCACGCTCACTGGGAGTACTCTCTCCGAATATTCCGCGTTAAATTCTCGACTGTAATAATCGTTGTCAAATGTTCTGTTTTGAATCATGTCCGAGGAATTGTGAGACATCATAGTCTCGTCGTTGTCTTGCTCTATCACGAGAAAGATACTCATGTCTGAGGATTGTCGTGTAAATTATAATGTGTCTATTATCTATTCATTTTCAAACGCTATTTTTCACTAACACTTGTGGTCAATCATTATTTGATGGGTTCTCACACATTTTTTAGGCGCGTCAATTTGATTGTAGGCGCGTCAATTCGATTCTCAGCTCCGTCAAATGAAATCAAATCGTTTTTTACCAATATAAATGTGTTTCTATCAATTTATATTTTTGCACACGGTATGTGTCTCTAAATTATACACGCAAATATATTTATTTCATATCATTTGTTATTATTATTTTTTATCAAATGTTTAGTTTCTTGTTCTAAGAAATCTGAAATTGTCTATAGTACAATGTCGTTTTACCACAAAGTTTTTTTATTCCAATTATTAAATCCACTTAAAATAATTTCCCATATCACACTTGTTTGAAGTAGGATATGTCCTTACACTATAGCATACGGTAGCGATTTGCCTCCGCAGCTGAACCGTGAATCGCCTAGCGAGAAATACGATAGGGTAACCGCGCAGCGATATTTTATATATGTGTGGCTAGTCATGTTAAGAGGGGGCATCTGGGAAGTGCGAAGAATTTTGTCGCTTTTCAACGAAAACCTCGTAACTGCAGCTTGTTTTAAGCTGCAGTTATGGGGTTTTCATTGAAAGCAGCGATATAGATTCTAGCCAGTCTTTGCATACTGTTGAGGACTTTTCATACAAAAAGGGGCATTCAGGACAATGCGAAAAACCTCGACGCTAATCAATTTGAAATTGAAGTCAAGAGTATATTAAGTAGATATTATCCCATTACCAAACGGCAAAATTATTGACTGGTCTTAAATCAAAGATATTGCAGATGGCGATTTAAAGTGAATGTCATTTTTTTTGTCTGTTTGGGAAGAGAACATTTTGAGAAATGAAGAGATGAAGAAATTCATAGTCATAAGCAATTTCAAAGATCCTGCTGACAAACAATTTCAAGGTGATGAAAATGCAAATCTTTTAATATTTTTACGTAGAAAACGTTATGGGAAATGAAGAAATTGTTTGTGTCACAAGCAATTTCTTCATTTTCACAATGTTTTTCAAGGCGTTCACCTGTTAGGGGGTCAAAAAGAGTCAATGTGTGAAATCTGTTTAACCCATTGCCAAACGAAGAATTATGGTCTAGTCCAAATTCAAAGATGTCACAGACAAACAATTTCAAGGTAATGAAATTTAAAATCTTTTGATAGAGATCTATATTTTTAGGTCGAAATATTGTGGAAAATGAAGAAATTGCTTGTCACAAACATTTTTTTTTTCATTTTCAATAATGTTTTCCGAAGTCTTTATCTGTTGGTGAGTCTAAAAGAGTCAATGTGTGGAATTTGGTTAAAATGGAAAGAAGAAAGTACTCATACGAACATACTGTTCTTTTCTCTCGTCATCTACCACCCTTTTCAGTAAAAAATAACTTCTCGGGCCTGAAGGAACAGGGGGCTAGGGGAGAGGGCTTAGCGCCCCCCCCCCCCCGAAAGTTGGCCAAAAATGCCAAAATTTCTTAATTTTACACTGAAATTTTGGGGATAATCTAAACTACCCCCCAATATTCAGGACAAGGGCTTTAGCCCCCGCCCATATGAAATTGCTTCCTACGGACCTGCTTCTATTCGAAGTCTTAGGAAGAAATTCTTTAGGAATGGGCAAATCAAAATATGAATGATCTTAATCGTTTTTCGTTGTTGTCTATTTTTCATTATCAATTTGGATCAAAGTAAAACTATATCGCTGCTTTTCAACAAAACTCTCGTAACTGCAGCTTTAAACAAGCTGCAGTTACGAGGTTTTTGCTGAAAAGCGACGATATCATATAGAAAAGGGATACCAAAATGTCTGTATGACCTTCCCTGATTTTAATAACGCAGACGACATACCGGGGTCAAATTCCGGGAATATAGATAAAACAGATAAAAAAAAAAGATTAAAAGAAACTTTTTTTGCCTGACTTCTCGAAAAATATGGAATTTATTCCAGTCACTAGGGCGTCAACTTTCGCTTTGGGAGACTTTTAAAAATATTTAAAATGTCAAGTTCAAATAATTAAAACTTTGAACTTACTAATGTAATTACTTTTCGTTTAAAAAACTATTCGACTCGGTATATAGAGTACTTTTGCAATGTTTTATGGGGTTTAATCCATTACCACACAGTGACTCTTTTTTGACTTCCCACAAGAAATTGGCTAGGGAAAACATTGTGGAAAATGAAGAAATTGCTTGTGACAAGCAATTTCTTAATTTTCCACAATGTTTTCTAACACAAAATGGAAATATTTTTAAAATTTCATCAAATTCTAATTGTCGTCTGCAATATCTTTCGCATTGGAACAGTCCAAAATGTGTTGTTTGGTAATGGATTAATCCCAGAATCACAAATTGTTGGCTCAGCGCGAAACAGTTGTAACTGCATTTATGTTTATAGACAGTTACAACTGTTTCGAACCGAGTCATCTATTTACTCGTTGTGTTGGGGTCGTAGGGGACGTCATTTTGCTTTGAGATATCCGGAATTCGACTTATCCGATTTTACTTCAGTTTCTATTAACCCTTTCCCAAATGACATCATTTAAGGGCGGTCCAAATTGAAAGATCCTTCAGTCGACAATTTCAAGTGAATGGAATGTTTAGTTTTTAGGTCTTTTTGGATGGAAAACATTGTGGGAAATGAAGAAATTGCTTGTCGCAATTTCTTCGTTTTTCACGATGTTTTCCATGGTCATTTTTTTGTAAAAGAGTCATTGAATGTGTGGTAATGGCTTAATATGATATTTTATCATTTTTGTTGGTCACTAAGGGCGTTTCAAAGTGAAATATAGTAGCAAAACATAAGAAGTTGCTCAAAACTGTTGTTATTTTTAAACATTTTGATACATGTTGATGAGGACGGGACCAGATTTTCACTTCCGATTTAGCAGAAATTCGAGTTGTTCGATGTCGACATTACGGACGTCAATTTACATTTTATATCTCGAAACCCGTTAAGTCGAATTACTACTTATGTCAAAGTGAAATTCTTATCCCTTTTGTATAAATGGGAAGCAAGATGTTTACCTTTTCCCGAACAAGACCTTGTTTTCACGTCCCTATTAACAAAATGCTTTGAAAAACTTTTATACATAAGAAGAAAATACTGAAAATCAGCATTTTCTCCTTTGTCTCAATATTATCTGCACTATATTGTACACAGATTGTAATTTAATCAACATTCTTTTTTTCGAATGCAGCTCAGCTACCTGAAAGTAAAGTGCTGTTGGTAAAAGGATTGTCAATATTTTTTACCTGGAATGTAGTCCTTCTAGCAAAGTTGCGATCGGCGTGGGTAAATAATCGCGATGTCTGACTGGCACTATTAAATGGCATTGTCTCATAAAATTGTGATTTACAACCATGTTTTATGCTGATATGAAATTCATCTTGTATTAGATATCGGTATTTAATTTCCGTTTTTCTTCTCGAACACTGTTTGATAATGAACACCCAGATGTAAGACATGTTGTTGTTGTTGTTGTTGTTGTTGTTGTTGTTGTTGTTGTTGTTGTTGTTGTTGTTGTTGTTGTTGTTGTGAACCGACTATGAGGTAAGTGGAATATACATGGGGGGAATCAATAAGTTTGAGCCTCGCACAGAAAGAGTTGAATAAATTTTTATTTGTTTATTTTTGTGATCATAGTCCATTTAGTTAACAGATATAATTATCTAATTAAACTCGTTTCCATTTAGGGAACGGTGAATCTAGTTACAATTTCCTCAAATAAGGTTTGTACTCACATTCATATCTTAATTCCACACGTTTCAATACAGAGGTTGAGTTGCAGTCATTTTTGCCGAGTTTCAGAAAGTAAAACGATAGGGTGTTATAGTCGCGTACTAATCAACCAATTCGCCGGTGGTATTGCAAAACCTCGTAACTCCAGCTTGATTAAAGCTGGAGTTATGAAGTTTTGCAATAACACCGACGATTTAGAAACAGCAAGGTTGGGTCATCTTGAACTAGAGTTATCACTAAAATTATTGTGAGCATTTTTCCACAAACAGCACCATGTGGCAACATTCTGTAAAATTGAAAAAATGAAAAAAAAAAGATAAAACAATCAAATAAAAAATCAATAAAGTGTCATAATCATGTCGGAATCGAGCGAATCGTCACTAAAATATAAAAGGGGCACATGCTAGGTTTTTCAGGGATCAGAACAGCATGGGGCCAGTCAGAGTTTGCATTGTTTTGTGCATCTTCGCAAGCCAAGGGTTCTATCTCTACTTTGTTCCTTACGAACGTTCGTAAGGAACAAAGTGGAGGTAGAACCCTTGGCTTGCGAAGATGTGTTTTGTAGTGCATTGCATTATCTAGGGTCAAAAAGACAGGAATTTTAGCGCCAAACCCAAATTTTCCACCATCTTTCGATGTCCAGTTTCCAATGAATGTTACTATAAATATAAATTTGTGGGTAAGTAAATTATATTAAGATTTGATTGAGAATGACTAAATAAACTTCATTTCAATTTTTTATTGGACTGAATTTAGCTATGCAGGTAGATCATTCTTCATGATATTTCTTAACAATATTTTTACCACCGACAACCCCTTTAATAGCGCGTCAGTCCTCCTCAAATGGAAGCTCAGAAAGTAGGCATACGATGGCATAAAAGAACTAGATTTTCTCCGCAAACACTTTCTACGCTTACAAATTGTCATACACTGTGTCTGCATTTTGCGGTTTATTTGTTACATTACAAAACTCAACTACTTCTTAAAGGGCGACGGTAACAGATGGTCTAATTGCAAAAAATGAATTTTTTTGAAAAAATATGCAAAACTTTTGTGTTGACCACCACGGGATGGTTAATAATATGCGATTCAGACAGAGAATGAGCCGAAATTACAAGACAGATAGCTGAATTTAGGGAGAATCCAAACCTAAATTCAACCCCGTCTCAGATGGGGTTAGAATTATTTTTAAATTGTTGCGCATGCGCATACAGCGCGGACCATGATTCAAACGAGATTCATACTTGAATTTCAATATGACTTCATCATGTATGTTGTGACGTCATTTAAGAAAGTCGCATGTCCTACTGTTTTGACCTACTTTCGACATCGCTTCATGAATTTGGTATCAAATTGCGAAAAAATGAGTCGTTGCTTCAATAGTTTGTCGTAATCATTTAATCAGGTCATATAAAGCTTAAAAAGTGTACATTTCGTTTGTATTTGACAATTTTTGGGTCCAAATCTGGGAAATAGTAGCTTTAAGCATTGTCCGGAAACGTATCGCAATTACCTGTGAAAACATGTTTTTACTTTCAAATCCAATTCAACCCCTTGGCTTCAGAACTGGATCTGAGTTGTTAATGCATTTGTATGTTAGCCAGTGACGGTTTTTTGTTTATCCAAGGTTATAAGGTTAAAAGGCTAATGCCTCCGTATTTATATCTTGTCTAATTTTACCCTTCCTCGTGTGATAAAGATTTCTAATTCAAAAGCGGCTGTAGACGATAAAAATGCATTCTGATAACTCAAGATTTGTCCACAATATAGCCTTGAAAATATTGAGACAAAAGAAAAAATGCTGGTTTCCAGCATTTTGTTCTTTTGCCTCAATGCTTTTTGCATGAAACGTCAATTTAAGTCTTGTTTGGGAAAGGGATAACACTGACCACATCACTGTTTGGTAAGCTGAATGTACTGCTTAACCGGCAACAGCATTAACCCTTTAACAAACAACATATTTTTAACCTGTCCAATTCAAGAGCTGCTGCAAACGGTAAAATTGATTTTTTGATTTATTGAATTTGTTTTGTTCAGTATAGCACAGAAATTTTGAGGCAAAAGGAGAAGATGCTGAATATCAGCATCCCCTTCTTTTGCCTCTGTTTTCTGTAGCGTGTTTTCTTGAGAACGCCAAAAGCAGGTATTGTTTGGGAAAGAGTAAACCAGTAGTATAATTGAACCTTTACCTGTAAAAATAGTATTTGGTATTATCTTCAAAATATCAAAAAAATGTTCATTGGGTAATTTTTGGTGAATTGACAAAAAAGATTTCTAAAGAATTTTAAAAAATGTGATTTTTCAACTTTTCCCATAATTTGTTCCAGACAATGGTTTAAAAATATTTCTTTTTAATCATTTCATCACATTTGTACACATTTGTACAAATGTTAAGTCTCTAAATTGATGAAAAATTTGAAATTATCCATTCAGAATAACTTGCTATGTGACTTTAAAACATGAGGGTTATTTTGCGAAAATGGTCATAACTAGTCAAGAGCAGATAACTTTGACACGCAAACGAGTCAGTAAACTTACCCTGGATTTTTTATGTTTTGTTTAGGACATGTTAGCCTACTTTACAACATATGTACAAATAAAAAAGTCATTGTGCGAATAAAATGTAACCTGTGACTCCAGCCTTACCTGAAAGTCTCAGGAAAACCGTTATAGCCCACAATGCATATTGGCTTGCCAAGTTTTGAAAATGTATAAAAATAAAGTGTTTGCATGGTTTTGAGCTGATAAACCACTTTGTGATTAATTATACGATTATCATACTCCGCAAAGTCTTTCTTTAAAAACATAATAGTCTTTACTTTAATCATCACAAAATATAAAAGTGAAAGGTCATTGGTGAAAATCCCAAGGCCTGCTCCTATGGAAGGCCCAGTGGTATAACAAAATGGAGACTTGACGAAAAAGCCGACACACATTCTCCATTTATTAAACATTTGTAAATATTTCATATTTCGACAAATGATATGCTAAATCATGATCACAATAGAAATTAATTTAATCTTTAGCATTTAATGACACAAATAACTAGCAATCATTTTTGTTCCTTTAGTTATTTTGAGCAGTGTATAAAGAATGTCTCTGGTTATCAGCATTTTCTTCTTTGACTTTAATGTGTTTCCAATCTTTCTTTCGTTATGAACATCAAAAGCATGTCTTGATTTAGACATAAAGACAGATGTGTTGCCTTGATAACATTTTAATCAATTTTGAAATGTTTAACATTTAAGCTAGCTGTGAACAAATTTGGTCAGCTCTAAATATTTTAGTCAGTATACAACAATCTAACACGTGATTAGTTAGCTTTGCACATTCTCCACCGGCTCGGAATATTTTTGTCAGTTTTGAACATTTTGTTTTGTCGTTTTTCATTTAGATTACTATATTCTAGTCAGCATTGGACATGCTATAAGTAATAACAAAATGCATGGTAATCATAATGCTAGTCGGTGTGTTTTTTTTATCTCTCCCCATCGATTATCTCCCTTTTAAATTAGTATTTGATTGCGATCGTTCGTAAGAGCGATGACCTCTTCATGGAGAGTAAGGATCTCTTTCTGATGATCTAACCCTAAAGAGCTTATCGTTGGTCGGATATCAGAACCTCGTAACTACAGCTTGAGAAAGGTTGAGTTATGAGGTTTCGATGCCACATCAATGGTATCTATCACTCGGAGAGTCGTCAGCGGCCTTTTTAATCAATCTTACATGTCCGCAAATATAATCTCCTTAATGTTTCTAGTCGATAATTCACATTTTCACACAATGATAGGATGGTTTACGATTCTTGTTAGTTGTCAGAATTTTTCTGGGTAAATGACAAGGTATTTTTTGCTCTTGTTTGAGAAAGGGCTAATGAGCTTATGTACGACTCTGATAGTCGTCTTGTTTCTGTTTAATCAATCTTGTATGTCCTTATATAATCTCCCTAATGTATCTAGTCGATAATTCACGGGTATTCACACAATGATCAGATAGTTTACGATTCTTGTAAATTTTCAGAATTTCGTGGGGATAAATGGCCTTAACAATTTCCATACAACATGTAATTCGAAGGAAACTCGCTGACCTTACCCTAAAGAGCTTATCTACTACTCTGAGAGTCGTCGGCGTTCTGTTTAATCAATCTTACATGTCCGCAAATATAATCTCCGTAATATTTCTAGTCGATAATTCACATTTTCACACAATGATAGCATGGTTTACGACTCTTGTTAGTTTTCAGAATGTTTCTGGGTAAATGACAAGGTATTGTTTGGTCTTGTTTGAGAAAGCGCTAATGAGCTTATATACTACTCTGAGAGTCGTCAGCGTTCTGTTTAATCAATCTTACATGTCCGCAAATATAATCTCCATAATTTATCTAGTTGATAATTCACGTTTTCTTACAATGATCACAGATCCTTAACGATTCTTACTCATTTTCAGAATTTCTTTCCGTCGCCGAATGTTTAAAGCTACTATTTCCCAGATTTGGACCCAAAAATTGTCAAATACAAACGAAATGTACACTTTTTAAGCTTTATATGACCTGATTAAATGATTACGACAAACTATTGAAGCAACGACTCATTTTTTCGCAATTTGATACCAAATTCATGAAGCGATGTCGAAAGTAGGTCAAAACAGTAGGGCATGCGACTTTCTAAAATGACGTCACAACATACATGATGACGTCATATTGAAAATCAAGTATGAATCTCGTTTGAATCATGGTCCGCGCTGTATGCGCATGCGCAACAATTTAAAAATAATTCTAACCCCATCTGAGACGGGGTTGAATTTAGGTTTGGATTCTCCCTAAATTCAGCTATCTGTCTTGTAATTTCGGCTCATTCTCTGTCCGAATCGCATATTATTAACCATCCCGAGGTGGTCAACACAAAAGTTTTGCATATCTTTTAAAAAAATTCATTTTTTTGCAATTAGACCATCTGTTACCGTCGCCCTTTAAGACCGCACCCGAATAGGTTCGGATACTTAATAACGCCGCTCGATGTTTTAGGAATCTTAAAATGGCCACATTACGGGTATTCTACATTAAGAGAAAATATCAAATAGCATTTTGTAAGTTGGATTCAACGATAGCTATTTTACCAAAATTGGTCTATATATCAAGCAAAATCTTGTATAAAGTGGCGTGCACCCAATTCGTTCCATAAATGTCCACGTTGCTTGTTTACTTAGAAGAAATTCAGGCAGAAGCAACAAACACAACGTGTTATTACCACAATAAAAGTTGTTTATCTGGTGATATATAGACGGTAGAAAATACAGGAAAACGACAGGAAACAACCGCGCTGACATATATCAGAAACAAATAATTCTCAACGAAAACAATGCGTTCTTGTAATTCAAGTCAATGCGACAATTTCGTCAATGTTTATATCACGACACTACAAGATGTCGTCTTATTCGTCAGATAGATGACTGTTTCTATCTACAAAGTCGTATACAACTCCAAAGCAACTCTTGTTTTTGGAGTCTTTAGTAAGATGATAATTTGATAAAAGAAGAGGATTGCCATATTTTCATTGTTTTTGCACAAACTCTGACTCCGCCAACAAACTTTTTTGTCTCTGGTGATAACTTTCAAATGGGGGCAGTTTATTTTTTCTTCTGTTTGCGAAATGGTTGAGAAGTCTTGTAATTTCGACACGTAAAACAATGGCTGTTTGCGAAGTGACGTTGCTAATTTCATATGTCTTCGAGAGAGCATTTAGAGAAACTTATTTCATGTACTCATTTACACAAGAAATATACATATATTATTATGTCAAAGAAACTGTGCGTATTTTGGGGGTATATGGTCGTTTTCCTTCGAAAATCTCGTAACCATAGCTTAAATTAAGTTACAGTAACCACACCGTTCATCCAGATACAAAATACACGGATTGGTCTTCCAAACGCGGATTTTAAAATCAACAGCGTGGAAATACACAAGGTAAGAAAACATCAACATACAGCCTTTTAATTGCCGCAATATAAAAAGTGTTTGTGCAGAGCTGATGCAAAATGGTTTATCTTGAGGGTGCTGCAGTTTCATAACAAAAGATTTGAGTAAACAATGGATACAAGCGATTTTAAATCGTAAATCACTATTTTCTCGCCTACTTCCCGTTTTGTTTTATATTTGCAGAAATTTTTTAACCGGTTTCGAGCAAATATCTCTTCAAAATAAGTTTTCGACATCTATGGAACAAATCTATACCATTCATCAAACTGGAAAAATAAATTTTGGGTGTCTAAAGCCATGTTTAAAAATTAGCCTAGTTTGCTTCAAGGTACAACTTACCACGGATGTTGATGCCACACATCACGGATGATTCACATAATTTAGGTAAAACAAACTCGGATGCGAAAATCGGGTTTAATAGTGCAAAACACTTAAAATGACGTTTTCTAATTAAAATACAATGACAAATGCTTGATTTTTATAAAGTAAACGTGCTATAACCGCATCCCGTTGACTTTTATAGTCGGTTATTTACTTTGCATCACACGCTTAAGAATTTTATCTTATGTACCAAACTGTGTTTTGGAATGATGTTTGTTCTATTTATTCCAGATACAAAAGCCTTCCTAAAGAAGTAGTTCAGAGCGCTGATATTTCATTACCGCCCTCAATCACTTGATCATGTTACCGCTGTGTCTCGTGTGTGTTTGAGACCTATACGAGGCACATATGAGAGAAGCCAAGTTCTGCTTGCGGGTGTACCAGGTGATTTTTCTTGGGTTCTCCAGCTTTCGCACCACCTACTGACTGTCCCGTCTCATTCGGGTTGAAATAATCTTAAAAGGGACGTAAAATTGAATATAAAAGAAGAAGAAAGATCTACTTGACCAGGAACTTTAAATATGAAGTTTAATCTAGATCAGTCACCGTTCACGATTAATTAAATGCTTATCATAATTATTTACGAAGCACTTTGAAATTTTTGGATTTAACACTTGCTATATCAGTTGTTTTTGGGGAAATTTGCAGAAATTGACATGTACAGATACTAATTTGATTTATGCTTGTCATTGGTGAGCTTACAATCATATTTTCAAGGGCGAATTCGATCTTGTTTCTCAAGTGCGCAGACTTGCCGGACAACACTGTATTAGTTTTTGTTATTTTTGCGTGCAGGATCAACAGTCAATGTAAGTCCTTATTTTTACAACCAAAGTCTTCCAGAGGCATGGTAACTAGTTCTTGAATCTACGCAATTTATGTTCATTTATATTCATAGTTCAGTGGCGTAGGAAGGTTTATAATATGGGGGGGAACATTCATGTAAATGGAAATATGGGTGTATTCTGGGGGCCATAGGGGGAAGACCCCTTTTCTAAATTATTAGGGGGGCCTGGCACCCACCTGGCACCCCTCTTCCTACGCCTATGTAGTTTGTTTTACATGCTGTCGTAGAGGGCCTTTCATAAAGACTTTCACTTCAACCCACACTATTAAAGAGTAAGAGAGACAATCATGACAAATATTCTTGGCAATATATTCATGAAAGAAATGCACCCATATACCGTATGTTTACATGTAATAATTGACTGACATGCGTAATAGAGTTGGTGTTTTAATATCGAAGATGAAAACCTTTTGGGGCTCACTATCAAACTGCAATGAAACAAGATGATAATGAGGGTTTTAATCCTAGAATTTAAAGATTGAAAACAAAGACACGGACAACTTATCTGTTAATATGCAGCTGATATTCGCCTATCTCTTTATAAAACATGTAAACATGGTTTACTGATGTCTTTACCGTCGAAAGTGCTCATCCACAAGCCTTTTAGTTTTAGTAAGCCAAAATAAGCCATTATTGGTCTTAAACCAAACATCTATTGACTCTAAACGATATTAAATTGGTTTTAACAAGGATGTAGCCAATTTTCCTTAAAAAAAAAAGACCGGAATTTGCTTTTTATTATCCGTGTCGGTTGTATCGATGGGTCCGAGTTTGTTTTACCTGCTGGAGAATTTGCACCGTCGTATGTTGCACCATATCAACTGACAGTACCCAATTCCAAATAGTTCTTGTTCTTTTTCTGTACTTTTTTATGGGTTCTTATAAAGAAAACACTTGAAGCGATCCCCGATCCTCCGTGAAACATCAATTTGACAATAATTATGTGCTTTAATAATGATTTACAGACATTCTTACCAAGATTTTTCTCTTTTCGTGCATCAAAGTCAGATTCAGTAGCATATATTTCTCTGACTAACAGATTTTATGAGACGGGATTTTAGGTAAACATTGGCAAAGTTATGTACGTTTTCATCGTATGTAACACAAAAATCAACTCAGCCGATATTCGTTGTAATTAAGGATAATAAATACTCACTCTTTTTTCCCGCCGTTCAAAATGAAATTGTTTACATCCGAGTTTGGAAGACCAATCCGTGTATTTTGTATCTGGATGAACGGTGTGGTTACGAGTTCTTGAAAGAAAACCGACGACATAGGAATCCGACTGTCGGTCGGTCGGTCGGTTGGTCTATTGAGATCGCGCTTTCCACAAGAAATATTTTGCCTTGACGCGAACTTATATGTAATGAAACATTAAAAGTGTCTGAGTTATTTTGAAATTACCCTGGCGACCGTTAAGAATCCGTATTAATGTTTCCAACATTTGATCAAATGTTGCGAAGTCATTTTTCATCGTTTTATACCCTTCATTTATCATACCTCAAGAACATTTTTCATTCCATGACGCCGAAAATGACAGCTGTGAAAAATAAGTAAATTAGGAGATTGACTTTTAAGCTCAATTTATTCATTTCCACCACGAAATCATTCTGTATTAAGGGGGAATGCTCCAGTTTCCTGAATTCTTTTCCCAATCATAGAATTTATTTACATTTTGTATGTTGAAATTACATGTTATTACCAATTGAAAAATAAAATAAAAATGGATGGTCAGCGATCTTGTTTGAATTTTATAGGCATTCGTATCACATACCCTACGTCGAAAAAATGCACAATTTCTTGCACCTGTCCAAGGTCACTAAAATGCTAATACAATGCTGTATATTCATCGTTTAGTCCCGAAAACGGATTTAAAGTAACGTCTTACATTTAATAAGAACAGAAAACCCAAAATATGTGCTATTATAAACGCGTAAATGTATAAAACAGCATGCTTACGTGTTCGGTTAGATCAACGATGTTGGAGTGTTTTATGTCAAAATTTGCATATTTTTGGAAATATTTCAAGTTCTACATAATAGAATTTGATAAAACTCCCTCATTGTATTTAGCAACATGTCCTGGTTATAATTCTAAAAGAAAATGTATAGGTTAGCGCACTTATTAGTGAATTACAGCAATTTTTATCAGCCACACATAAATAAAATGACGCAAAACAGTGGTAACTGCATACACCCTTACGACTGTCTTCCTCTAAATAATCGATTTCCATCTTGAGGAAATCAGTTTCACATAATAAATACACTTTTACCGTCGAAAATGGTAAATTGTATTGATGTGTTTTATTATTGAAAATGTGGTAGCGAAACATATTGGTACGAAACATTTGATTTACTACAGTAATGACCGAGTGTTCCGAAAAACTGGAGCATTCCCCCTTAAGCCTTTACGATACACGATCTGGTTTTGATCCCCCTCCCAAAATGGAAAATGCTTGGGGAAACATTGGGACAACAGAATAAAATGCTGATGATCAACATTAAAAATAATGTGCCTTAAGTGTTTCATTGGTCAATGATTATTATAATTGATCGATCATTTTATGTTTCGAAACTTCATTTCTTATATTTTTTGTTGTGCTCTGCTTTGAAAGAAGCCAATTTTTAAATGTTGGCGATGCTATACGAGAACATAAGCTTTGGTTTTCTTATTTTTACTGGCCATTATTTATTTATGTTAGTTCAACGTACATAATAACAGTCTCAAAACAACAATATCGTAAATAATTATTATGTTTCTTTCAATGTACGGAATAACCCTATACCGCTGCTTTTCAACAAAATCCTCGTAACTGCAGCTTGTTTTCAGCTGCAGTTACGATGTTTTCGTTTAAAAGCGACGATATCCTGTAGTCTTAAATCATGTCTAGGCAATTCCAATATCAGTGATTTATATTTATTCATATCTCTATGACATGCAGCGTGTTTGTTAGAACTTCAATTTTCATCGAATTAGACATAGCTAACAACTCACTAGCTGTGTCGCTAGAAGACCTTATTTCTTTTCCAAACAACGAAAGTTTGGGTGATTTCAATTTGAACAAACTTCATAACCCTACAACATATATGCCCAGTCTTAGATCATGTCTGGCAATTCCAATATCAGTGATTTATCTGTATTCGTATAGGCTTCATATCTTTATGACACGTCGGGTGTTTGTTAGAACGTTATTTCTCATCAAATTAGGCCTTGCTTTAATCGGACGTGTCGTTACCAGAACTTAACCCTTTTGTAAACGACGAAAGATCTTGGGTTTTCCAAATTCAACGTACTTGATAACCCTACAACATATATGCCCAAAGTCCTAGATCTCGTCTAGGCAATTCTAATATCAGCGATTTATCTGTATTCGTACAGGCTTCATATCTTTATGACACGCAGCGTGTTTGTTAGAACTTTATTTCTCATCGAATTAGGTCTAGCTAACATAATAATAATAATAATAATAATAATAATAATAATAATAATAATAATAATAATAATAATAATAATAATAATAATAATAATAATAATAATAATAATAATAATAATAATAATAATAACTTTATTTTATGAAGGTAAACATTAAGATAATTACATAATAATTAACATTACAATGCAAAATCTTTTTTCCAATGTTGCCTTCAAACAAAATCTATTTGTTAAAATGAAATGGTATGTAACCCTCTCCCAAAGCAGACCTAGTTGATAAGTTCACGAAGGAACAGTACATTTGTTGATATTACGGCGAAGAATAAAATCTAAAATGTTGCTGTTTGGGAAAGGATTAAGAATGTGGTGAATATGAAAATCATGAATGATTGTACAAAAGCAAAACAACAATATGATGATGATAACAAAATATTTGTCCCAGTCCCAGATAATAGCTGGTTACATGATGTCCACTACGGTGAAAACTTTTGAAAGCGATAATTGTCATGACTTAATTACTAATATTCTACGTTTAAAATCAAACAAGAACAGCTCTAGCTGTTTCGATAATCCAACACAACTGTAGCGACTCTCGTTTAATTTTGAACCCATAATAACGCTATAGCGGACGAGAATTGACATGGCAGAGCATTCCAATCGATTAGCATGGGCCGCTCTGTCAGGTCACTTATCGTGAGGTATAGCATATTAAACTGACGTCCAAAAGAAACGCCCCAATGAAATTTGTCAATATTTTTCTTATTCCTATTACAGTGTTAATGAAATGTATACTGAATATTATCATTTTGACCGACAATTACAGCAAATGAAAAAATATGCGTTTCTGTTCATTAACATGTCCATATCCGGTGACTGGTCACGTTTTCTACGTGCGCTACGTGTATGTTCATCACACGATGAAATTGGTCACATTTTACACAGTAACATGTGTTAGTGGATATTCAACCACGAATTCAAAGATTTTCTTATGAATCATCCGAATTGAAGGATTCCGAGACTAAATTCTGAAAAAGGAGCTCGTAATTTAGCCATTTTTGAATGCCACGAATGCAGGACAGTTAAGGACAGTTAAGGACAGTTAAACATATTGTGTTTCTCGATTCGATGACTTGATCGACGCGTTAGAATTCTGCAAACGTTTATTGACCGGCCACGCTCAACTAGACCTCACGTAACGCCTGTAAAGCAAGATAATTCTCCACGTTAACGTCATGTACGTTTCAGGTTTGTGACGTCGGGATCGACGTTCTGTTGAATAGTTTGTAAATGTGGTGGCCAAATAAGTGTTGTTCTGGCAACTTTTGTTGTTGCAAGTAACGTTTGAAATTGACACACTGTTTGGAAAACAGAGCTCGTAGATTAGCAATTTTCGAATACGGAAAAATCAAGAACAAGCCGCCTGACGTTTTGACGTCTTGTATTGCACGATTGGGCATCTTGGTCGACGAGTAAGAGTTACGGAAACATTTGCCAATCGGCCAAAGTCAGATAGACCTTATGTAACACCCGTTATACAAGAAGCTGTCTTACGTTAACGTCATATGCGTTTTAGGTTTGAGGCGTTGAAATCGACGTCGGGTTTAGTATTCATTAACTGCGGTCACCAAATAAGACGTTTTACGGTATCTTTTGTCGTCGCAAATAAAGTTTGAACCTCGCGCTACTGATTTTCAATTGAAAATTCTGATACCGCCCTGTTTAAATGTGCCGTTTTTAATTGGACGTCCGAAAGGACGTACAATTCTTATAACCACTTTTGGACAGGCGAAATGGGTTTTCATTACAAAAAAACCCTTTCTCAGACTCAATTGCCAGTTGACCAAAATTCAAAATAGATTTTGCGACCATACAGGAAAACTGTCGTATCTTTTCCTTCTTTCTATGTGTTCTCTAACAAAAACTATAAGATTCATTGGCCGATTCAATTCATGCCACGTCTTAACCAACTTTACGATCTTTTTTCGATTTAATCATTTTCTTGTAGTTTTTTTACTTTCGTAATATTTATTGTGTAAAGGGTAAGATCTTTAGAAAGCGATACATGCATACACTATGGTTATAATGTAAACAGACACCCTATATCATCAGCAGCAGCGATAGCTCAAACGGGAAAGGATTAACCTCGCAACCTTTTTTCAGTTTGAAATTTGGAACGCCGTTGGTTCAAAACCAGGTCGGATTATTTCTTCTGTAAAACGTTTGTTTTTCTTGATGTGTTTACTGAAAACACACATTTTAGAATGATTACCCAATTTAATGCACGTATTGTGTATGATAGGTTCCTTTTCTTTGATCATTGTTGTTTAAGTCTTTGACATATTTAAATGAACGGGGTTTCCACGAGACGTACTTTGGAACCAGGGTTTTGAAATTGATTATCGGGGAGTGAGTTCATTTCGCAACTCGGGTTCGACTCGATGACAAATCGGGGTTCCATCTGAACAGCCTCAGATGAGACACTAGTGAAATCCACCTATTCAGAAAAATAGTTGCTCTTACGAGTTTTTTTTCTCCAGCATCTGTATCACTGATATTCGACAGTATCATGACCTATTTACATACTGATCGATGATCATGACAACAATGATTATTACTAGTATAAGACTAAGTGACAGCGATCTGTATTTATTTCGTTTAAGAGGCCCGTTTACGTGTATTGAGCTAAGAAGATGAAGCAATGGGTCTGCAACAGATGGTACCTGGATGATCGTATGAATATGTTTACAGATAGGGACATTGCTATTCTCAAATTTTCGTTGATAATGATATGAAGATTTAAATTGCTTATTGTACTCCACTGCCATTTTCCCGACGGCACGTTCCCAATTTCTTCTTTTTATGCACATCTGTAGATGTAAGGATGCTGCGGTAGTACTGGTATGAGGAATCCATGGTTAGGTGCTCCAATTCATCTGGTATTTTGTTTCAGGAAAAGTATGTATTGAATTTGTTTTGTAACCACAACCAGGGAAAACTGCTACCGTGTTTTTTTCTTTTTTTTTTTACTCTAAACAGGAATAAAAATCAAAGTGCTTGGAGCACTATATTCAGACGCCTCTCATTGATTGAGCGGAATTGTATGTAAATGATCGGCGTTTCATTACTTTATTTCTTTGAATTTGTGTTAAGATCGATTCTAAATCACTGCGGTCGTTTTTTCGCCAACGATGGTGGAGATAGAAGTCGAACAAGAGTGCCATGGTCACAATATACGCCGCCACTTATAAAACTTGAGACAAAAAAAAAATGACATTGACAAGGATTTATAAATATTCACACAAAAACCTGTAAAAAGTTGTGTTCACAAAAAGGTTTTTATAAATATCCAGTCAAAAACCTGGAAGGAATTGCGTTCACGAGACTGAAATATCATTAAGCCCTAGAGACTAAGATTGAAGGGGGCATAACTCAGGCAAAAATCAATGAACCATAAAATCCTTACTTCATGCACATCTACCAATTAAGGTAATAACATCCACCAAGTTTCATAAGGATCAGTCAGAATCTTAGAAGAAGTTGTGTTGACAAGGCTGCAATTTCAATCAGCCCCAGAGACTAAGTTTTAAGGGGGCATAACTCTAGAAAAAATCAATGAACCATAAAATCCTTCCTTCATGCAAATCTACCAATTGAGGTGATTGACCAAGTGTCATTAATATCCAGCCATAAACGTAGGAGGACTTGCGTTGACAAGGCTGCAATTTCAATAAGCCCCAGAGACTAAGTTTTAAGGGGGCATAACTCTGGCAAAAATCAATGAACCATAAAATTCTTCCTTCATGCACATCTACCAATTGAGGTGATAACATTGACCAAGTTTCATTAAGATCTAGCCAGAAACTTAGGAGGAGTTGTGTTGACAAGGCTGCAATTTCAATAAGCCCCAGAGAATAAGTTTTTAAGGGGCATAACTC
This sequence comes from Fragum sueziense, assembly GCA_963680895.1. Lineage (NCBI taxonomy): Eukaryota > Metazoa > Mollusca > Bivalvia > Cardiida > Cardiidae > Fragum > Fragum sueziense. The sequence goes on along the minus strand of OY804595.1, from coordinate 66,560,895 downwards.
AGGCAAAAATCAACGAACCATAAAATCCTTCCTTCATGCACATCTACCAATTGAGTTGGTAACATTGACCAAGTTTCATTAAGATCCAGCTAGAAACTTAGGAGAAGTTGCGTTGACAAGGCTGCAATTTCAATAAGCCCCAGAGACTAAGTTTTTAAGGGGCATAACTCTGGCAAAAATCAACGAACCATAAAGTCCTTCCTTCATGCACATCTACCAATTGAGGTGATAACATTGACCAAGTTTCAAGAAGATCCAGCCAGAAACTTAGGAGGAGTTGCGTTGACAAGAAGAGTGGACGGACGTACGGACGGACGGATGGACGGACGGATGGACGGACGGACAGACGGAGAAGATGACGCCAATATACGTCCGCCTTCGGCGGCGTATAAAAAAAGATGATTAAAAAGAACAATGTCTGAGTAGAATTCGAACCCAGGGACTTCCGGATATAACATGTGTAAAGAGTACAAGGTGAGTGCTCTGCTAAGTGAGCTTTCGCGGCTTTCATTTATGTAGCGCGTTGGCTTACATTTTGAATAAATTGCTTTGTAGCGTACTTTATAAAATCAATGAAAAGTATAACTGACGACAATACTCATAGTAAACCGAAACAAGAAGACAAAAGTGCTAATCGCATGGCCTTAATTGAATTTGGTAATCAAATTAATAGTGATTATTCATAGCGACAAATCAGTTGTCTTGAAACGGCAATCAAATCAATTTGAAGCCTGAGAAGGGTTTTCTGGTATTAAAGCCGATTTTGTATGTCCGAAACCGATCTTATAGAATTAAACACAGAAGAATGAATAAAATATCTTTCGTTCATGTACAATCCCGCTCAATCAATCAGAGACGTCCAATTACAGTGCTCTCAGCACTTTGATTTCTAAACTTTAACAATTTGATAATTTCTTTATCATCATTTTTCAACACCAGATAATCAAATTTACAGATGGAAATAAGTATGTGTAATTTCAAATCAGATTTACTGAATAATCGGACATTTATTAGTACTGGGGCGTCTTTTGGACGTCAGTATATTATTTCTTCTTTTTGGTTTACAGATTTGTTAATTTATTTTCAATGTGGACCAGTGTTATAATTCAATTGTCCGGGAAAGGTTGACGTTGAAATCTACGGACAGATACACACTTAATATTTCTCAATTTGCTTGTTAAATAGATAATGTTTATATTTGTTTTTGAAGACTGGTAATGAATCAGAACATCTAAAAGAGGTTGGGATTTCATTCCATACATCCATACTAAAGTATGAAAATGCTCTTTTTTACAACTTGTTTTAAATTTCGAGTTGACAATATCAGACCGAGCAGATGACCGTAAATTATAGATATCATTATTTAAAAATGAAATAATGTCTTTTAAATATCGAGGTAATAGGTTATTACGGCATTTGTAAATTAATACAGCAGTATGGTAATTGCATCTGTTCTCAAAAGTTAGCCAATTTAGTTCAGAGAATAGCTCTTTTGATGGTGCTCTTGCAGAAGCCCCAAGAATTATGCGAGCGGCTCTTTTTTGAAGAATACATAGCTTAGTAGTTTTCTTTTTGGTGCCTTTCCACCAAATTGTGCAGCAGTAATCAAGAAAAGGAAGTATATAAGAATTGTAAAATAATTGTTTCATTTCAAATGTTAGATAAAATGAAATTCTCTTAAGTACACCTAGTGTAAGTTTACTGTTTATTTTAACACATGTTTTAGCAATGTGATCATCCCAGGCGAGAAATTTGTCAACATATACACCTAATATTTTGTGAGATTCAACATTTTCAATGCTTGTATCATTAACTTTCAGGTAAAGGTCGCCTGAAGTTTTTCTGCATTTAGGTCTGACTAACATACATTTTGTTTTGGTTGGATTTACAAGCATGTTGTTAGTCGAACACCATGCTAGTGTGGAGTCTAAAATTTTTGGAGGTTAGTCTGTATTTCAATAAGGTTTATTCCAGAACTATATAGGGTTGAGTCATCTGCGTACAAATCTAAATTTGATGTGTTTACGTGTAGGTAGAGGTCATTTACGTAGATGAGAAATAATATTGGCCCAATTATTGAGCCTTGAGGTACCCCACTGGTGACAATATGCGGAGATGAAAATGTTTCGTTACATTTTATGAACTGTTTTCTATCACTTAGATAGGATTTGAAAAGTAATAGTGCTTTGTCAGAGAAATGATACAGTCTCAACTTGTATAATAGAATTTCATGGTCTTCCAAATCAAATGCTTCCTTTAGATCAACGAAAACTGAACGAACACATTTACCAGAATCAAGATCTTTATATCATTCGTCAATTAGACGAATAAGCGCTGTTTGACATGAATGCTTTGTACGAAATCCTGATTGGTGATTTGATATCAAATCAAACTCGTCTAGGAAAGCAATTAGTTGGTTGGACAGATGACGTTCATAAATCTTGGATATTGTCGTTAGTATGGAAATGCGGCGATAATTATTTGGGTCTTCTTTCAGACCCCCTTTATGAAGTGGCAGGACATATGCTTCTTTTAATGCACTTGGGAAATTGCCTTAGCGATGCTGTTATTGATTATAGAAGTTAGAGGTATAATTATTTGGTCTCCGCAATATTTTAAAATATTTGCTCCTATGCCGTCAATACCCGTAGCCTTTGTGGTGTCCATTTTATTAATTATTTTAAGTACTTCTAGTGGGGAAATAAAATTTATGTCAAATTGTTTGTCCTTCAATTTTGTATCTAAACTGGATTGTAATTTTGAAAAATTGTGTACGCTAAACTTCGACTTTTTAACCATATTAGCTATATTAACGAAATGTTCGTTCAAGGAATTTAGGATAGATTTTCTTTCAGTTATGATTTTCCCTTCGAAGACCATTTTTAAAGGGACAAAAGATCCTTCGTTAAGTAAAGTGTCATTGTTTTGTATCTTTTAAAATTTCTTCACAATTCTTTACTATTTTTGCATTTCTTGATAGCCTCATTGTAGTAGTTTTTCTTATTTTTACGGATTAAGTGTACAACCTTGTTTCTCATCTTTTTATAATTTGTTAAATCTTTCGATTGATGCAAACGGTCTCGTGCCCTCATCGTTTCGTTAACTTCAGGTGAAATCCATTCAGGAAAACGATAACTTTTTATACGTTTTGATTTGATCGGGGCATGCTTAGATAAAACAGTATTAAGGATAGAATAAAGTAAAGACAATGCATGTTCGGGGTCATGCTCAGTTTCTACGAGATGAAGTGAGGAGGTACTTTTAAAAGTCGTTTTGGAAATTGGACAAATGGAAATTCTTGAAGCTTCTTTACATCATGGAAGAATGACCATCACTTTTTCGAAAGTGATTTTTTATTTTTCGTGTCATACAAATTGGCGAATGATCACTGAGGGAAAGGGGGGAAACGGATACTTCAATAATTCTGTCTTGTTGATTTGTATAAATATGGTCGATAATAGTGGACGTATTTTTTGACACTCGTGTTGGTTTGTAAGAGTAACTTTGTCCATTCCTTACAATCAAAGGTATTTTTGTCTGGAATAAAGTTATAGTTTAAGTCACCTAAAATGTGATATTCGTTGTTCAATTTGTCAACTTCTTTTAATTGTTCACCGTAATTGAAAATCCATTCCTTGTTTGAATTTGGTGGACGATATATGAAACACAATAAAAAGGGTTTCGAGTGATTATGGCATATTTCAATCCAAACTGACTCAAGATCGGACGATTCTAAATCGGGTCTATGTTTAAAAGGAATATGATTCTTTAAATATATCAAAATGACACCTCCTTTTCTATATTTTCTATCCTTTCTTATAAAACCAGGCACATTAATATTTATGTCGGACATGGATTCGTGAAGAAAAGTTTCACAACAACCAAATATGTCGACTTTACTCGAAAGTAGTATATATTTGATTTCGTCAAACTTTGGTAAAAGGTGTTGTACGTTTAAGTTAACAACATGAAGACCCCTTTCTTTAAATGTAATGGTTTGCCTTGGCTCGCAATATGAAATAGGCTTATCGATAGCGGGGTTGTCATTGGAAAGGTTGTTGTAAAAACCGTTGTTGTTTGCTGAATTATTTTCTAAATTAGACTTAGAACTTTGTTTAGGATCAACTGCTTTGAAACATTTTTCATTAAATGAATTAAATTTTGAGCATTTTCATTGAAAATCTGAGCAAGCATTACATAAATTATTCAGAGTTTCAAACCTATTTTGTAAATGTATGTGTATGTATCTGTCCGTGATTTCCTAATTCGGCCTTTGCATATAACACCATCGGCAGTGTCGCTACAAGACCTCAACGGTAGATTTTTCCAAACGACAAAACACAGCATGATCCATTTTCAACGTACTTGATAAACCTACAACGTTTATAATGTCTTTAGTTCTTTAGTCCTAGATCACATCTAGGCAATTCCAATATCAGTGATTTATCTGTATTCGTACAGGCTTCATATCTTTATGACACGCAGCGTGTTTGTTAGAACTTTATTTCTCATCGAATTAGGCCTTGCTATAATCGGCTGTGTCGATACAAGACCTTGACCCTTTTCCAAACGACAGAAAAATAGGATGGCCCAAACAGAGAGAAAGCTGTTGCACACGACAAAATATATGTTACTATAGGTTGGAATTATGATTGATATATCGCAAAAACATAGGGGGGGGGGGGGGGGGGGGGCGCAACAGAGAAGTTTAGGAAAGGGTTAAGGTTACTCATGCTAGTTGTTTCATGCATCTGAACAACATGGGGACAGTCACAGTTTGCATTGTTATAATTATGATGCATTATCTAGGACCATGAAAAAATGCATTTTAGAGCTGACTCAACATTCAACGTCTCCCTTTGTACTTTCGAGGACCAGTTTCCATTAAAATCACTTAAAGGGGGAATGGCACTTAAAATCATGCAAAGTTTCCGAGAACTTCGTACGAAATAAATATGTATTATGAAAATATGGCCTTTAAATTGCATCTATGCCAAATCTTAGCTTTCTTTCTTGTGTATTGGCTAGGATGTCGACGGATTTAACCCTTTCCCAAACAAGACCTGGTTTTGACGTCCCTGATAGAAAAGACTTGGGAAACATTGAGACAAAAGAAGAAACTACTGATAACCAGCAGTTTCTCCTTTTGTCTCAATATTTTCTGTGCCATATTTTACACAAAACAAATCTTTTTCAACATCCATTTTGTCATCTCCAGCAGATTTTAAATTGTACCATCCAAAAATCTACTGTTTGGGAAAGGGTTAAAACCCCATATGTTCCATTATTGTAAATATTATCCCCGGGACAACAAAACATGGGGTTTTAAATCCGTCGACATCTAAGCCAATACACAAAGTAGAAAGCTAAGATTTGGCATATATGCAATTTAAAGACCATATTTTAATAATATATACTTATTTTTTTGTATGAAGTTCTCGGAAAATTTGCAAGATGTTAAGTGTTATTCTGCCTTTAACAATGACTCTTTCTGACTCTCAATAGGGTAATGGCTTTGGAAAACATTTTGGGAAATGAAGAAATTTGCTTGTGACAAGCAATTTCTTCATTTACCATAATGTTTTCCACAAAAAGTGACCAAAAGTTTAAAACTCATTGACTTTCAATTGTCGCCTACAACGTCTTTGAATTTGAACCAGTCTAAAATTTTGTTGTTTGGTAATGGGTTAAATATTACTAGAAATGAGAATATGGGTGGGTAAGATGCCGGTTTTGATTTGTGAGGACTAGATGGGTTTGGTACGATTTTTTTTTTTTTTTTTTTTTTTTTGCTGGAATGAAAGTGGTTATCAACATTTTTCTTATTTTGTCCCAATATTTCCCATTTTCTATTTGGTTCTTCAGTTTGAGATATTGTGCGGGAAAAGGTTTGTTCTTTGCCCAACCAAAACAAATAGCGTTTTCTGCTTTTGAAATATACCACACCCTATTACCGGCTATCACTACAGCAGTTGCTAACCTTGGGCAGTATCATCTATAAATAGCGCGTGAACTGGGTAGGTCATACTTTTTCCATATTTGTTTTGTGTAAAGGCGTTTCTCAGCTATAATTTGTAGTGCCCTTGGATTGCCATACATTTGAGCACCTACATGTCAAATATTAGCACAGAGAGTCCTCAAACAAAAAAATAATTCACTAACAAAGTCGAAACTTCACATATTTGCATATAAAATTCATCTTTCCATGCAAAGAGCAGAAAAACACTGAAGCAAATGTTAGAAATTTCATTACAAAATGGATATCTAGTATATTATCTACCAACTAATTGCTTGTGAAGACAATCAACTATTCCGTTATGTCGTTATGGTCAAACAAAGTTTGGTGAGCTACAAATTTATGCAATCACGAACAGCACGTAGGGGGATCACCGACAGGAGATTCGTACTTGAAAAAGGCAATCATAGACAGCATAAATGATACTATTTTGCTTGTCTATGTACAATTCTTTTTCATTATCCAAGTGATCATGGTGTGAAATATTTAAAATTTGCTGATGATAATTATAACAATACATGAATGCTGGTGCTTTTGTTTGATAAAAGAGCATCTGATAAGAATAAGCTATATGTGAAGCAAGAACTTCCCAGGAATCCACGGTTAGGTGCTCCAGCCACTGCAATATGGCCATAGCGGTTTAAAACGGCGTTACATCTCATGAAATCAAATCATAGGCCCGATTGTATCAATGCTGTTTAGCACAAACAAAATATTTCACTGATTTGTTCAAACTTTCCGATGTGAATAATCGAAAAATAACCGAAACAGATACTTGGCCATTTGGTTAACTCTAGCCGGCGTTTATAAAATCGGGCACAGACTAACTTTAAAAAAATACCTTCAACATTAGATCCTATGCTCAAAAATACCATTGCGTTATTCGTCTATTATAGCGATATAAATTTAAGTTTTAAACTTGCGAATTTCCGCTTTATCTAATTATTGCTTATGAACTCAATTATTTGCAGGGAAATTTAATAAGAGTTTTAATTATGAACACTATTTGGAGGATAATTACTGACCTTGACCGGGTAATTATACTAGCCAAATATCAGAATGGTCATTTATATTGTCCAGTAAGATTAACCCGAGACATCTGCATATGTAATGACCCCACTTGTTAAGGTTAAGGCACTCAACTAACGGACTTTGCGCACGAAAATTAAGTTGTCCCGGGTTAATTTGGGTGGACAATACAGCGATGTCGTTGTTATTTATTTGATATTAGAATCAGATAAATGGAGAACGTTTTTATCCAGTTAACCGTGGCGCAATTTTGGTGAAACAATAGTGCATCATATGTGTTGTTATAAAATCTCGTATGTGGCCATAGTTGCAAGACTTTATAACTAGGCCTACACTAACGGTTTGTCAATACTTATAACGGTAAATCTAGTGTACTTTTAGCACAGAGTTCATTGCTATTGATAATATAGGAAATGGAATCTTATGGTTAATAGGGTTAAATCTTACGCTATAAATAGAATGGTCCAAGCGGTTTTAGCTGTTAAAAATCTCGTAACCACGGCTTCATTCAAGCTGCAGTTGTGTGGTTTTAGAATCATACGGACAAAGCTCTTTTGTTTGCCCGAGATTCCGTGCGGTTTGCTTTATAAAGAGTATTTGCTGCAACATGTATCTGTTTAAGCCGAGTCCATTTAACGTCGGAGTCTGTCAATCCAGGGGTCGCGAGTTCGAACCCCAGGCCGACCAGTATCCATTCTTACATTTGACAAAAGTCATTTGTCTCTCACCAATGGGTGTGAATCATCTATGTGAGAGCGCAGCTGGAGGCTGGGTACTTTTATTTAGAGGTCTATTTGTCCAATGACCACTCCGCTTTACTTCACCATGCAAGGTGACACATAACACAGAATAAAGAAATAAACATTTTTAACCATTTCCAAAAAAATGCCTCTTTTTACGGAGTTATCTGTACATGTCGGGTCGTTTTGATTGTACAAAATCAATTTTCATATGATTTAGGTATAGATCTAACAATACAGCTCGAGATATTTATCAATTTTCATGTTTTGAAAATTGAGTTTTCCATTTCAGACGTTTAGGGAGATTTCTCGCCTTATCCATAGAGATCCTTACCTAGCTGATTGATCTTTGATCCTTCACTAGTTTCTGTATTCACTTACCTAGGCTAGTTGCAATCATGTGCTTTATGTAGACAATCATGATGTTTTATCGATATCAACAGATTCTTGCTTGATAATCCGTTATCACCGATATCTCTTCTTCGTTTCGCAATGAGGCCAAAACGCTGAACATTGATAGCGCATCTGTCTCTCCTTCGAGAGAACACGGGTTCGATCCCCGGCCGCGGCAAATATCTTTTCTAACTAATGTTACCCACCAATGGTTTGACATTGTTAACCTATGTGGGCGAGCAGCTGGAGGCTCGGTTAGTCTATTGTGTTAGTACTTGTATGAGAAACAACAGGAATCCATGGTTAGGCGCTCAAGGTGCCGCGATATAACCATGGCAGTTGAAAACGGCGTAAAACCCCAATAAACCAAATCGTTTCGCAATGAAAAATACAAATTTGCACCGCGCAAAACATTCGATCGAAATGTTTGAAGATTTATTGACCGACTTTGATATAGCAGGATTCATATACATATAATTGCGTGGGTTCCATCTATTTAAGTTAAGTCTGACTAAATGACATTTAACCCCATTAAAAATATTACAGTCATATTATGTGCCTGAAACAGCGACGACATGATGTAAAATCTACAATTTTCACTGTAAAGTATGTGTAGTTTTTTTAAGGTTTGCAACCCATCATTAGCACTAAAGAGCCAGAGGTGAATTTGATAAGTGCCAGTAATTCCTAAACTGTGTTACATTTCCATTCTAAACATAACCATTTTGAACAGTTTAAAATTTTGAATCAATGCATACTTACGGAAATATTTGACAGAAATGTTCAAAAATACCTCCGCTGCATATGAATATAGAGTAAAGTAATATTTGTAAATTATTTTCCTTTTGAAGCATAATCTTGAAATCCGGCACGTTGAATCAACTTATAAGAAGGGTATGTACAAATGTGTGTAATTTGATGCATTTCGTACGGCTAAAAAGTGGTGTTTTTAATGATGGGATGTATACCTTAACCGACAAACTATCATCTACAACTAATGGTTGCATAGGTCCTTCAATTTTGTGTTACTCAGCTTCAACCATATCTAGATGATTTCTATGTCTATAATTCAGAAATTGGCTAGTCTATCAAGAAATGGTGTTAATTCATTATTTATGCTCCTTTCAGGCAACTTCTTGTTGAAAGAGATGCCGCTTTTCCAACAAGACATATTGTTCTGTGTTGCCATCAACTTATGTCCGGGTTTGCCATTCAAATTTTCAATATGCTGTTCGTGATAGCCAAATCGGCATTAGTGTTTAGTTTTAATCGGTCAGTCTGAAGTTAATTCAATTCAGACAGTTCTCTAAATTTACACAGTGTAAGAAAATTGATTGACTATTTTAATAGTTATATTAATTCTAATGATCGTCTTATCATTTTCTCATTATATGGACAGAAAGTTGGATTTTACGTAAAAAATTGTGAAGTTACGACTTTGTCGCTAAATAATTTTGTTGTTTAGGGATTCTTTGGGCTAATATTTATCATGTAGGTGCTCAAATGTTTGGCCAGCCAAGTGCACTACAAATATAGCTGAGAAAGGCTTTAACACAAAAGCAAAGATGGAAAAAGTATGACCTACCCAGTACACCCGCTATTTATAGATGATACTGCCCAAGGTTAGCAACTGCTGTAGTGATAGCCGGTAATAGGGTGTGATATACGACTATAATCGATTCACTATTAAACGAGAATAAATACAGTTGAACTGCTTTATCAAAACAACTGAAATTATTCTCGTTTAATAGTGAATCTATTATAAGACAGTTCCGTATGCTTTCAAAATAAAAGATAACTCCTTTTAGCTCTAAAACTTAAGATAATCCATTCTAGCTCCAAAAATTTAGATGAATCGTTTTCTTTTCACAGTTTTAATAACCCCTTTTTGGTCCCCTCACGTGAGATGACCTTTTCTTGTTTTGTGAAAAATAGTTTTCTGGGATAAACCCTTTCCCAAACTACGAAGTTTTGAGCCTGTCTACGTTCTAAGGCATCCTTGGAAACCACATCGGTCATAGCTCATGGCATGTAGCGTGAGCTATGACCGATGTGGTTTCCGAGGATGGTTCTAAGGTGCACACAAGACAAAAGAAATATAACGTAAGTCAGCGTACATATACTTTTAAACGACATATTATGGAAAGCTTTGAAGTAAGAGGAGTAAAAGATGTAATGGTCCTCAACATGGTATATGCTTTTTATGCCCTCGATAGGGAGGCATCATAAATTTGACTTGTCCGTCCGTCTGTCCGTCCGTCTGTCTGTCTGTCTGTCTGTCCGTCCGTCCGTCCGTCCGTCATTCCGTCCAAAAACTTTAACATTAGCCATAACTTCCTTATTACTGAACATATTCGCTTCATACTTTACCACAACATTCCTTGGTACATTACCTTTCTGTAGGCACATACTTTGGTGACCTTGACCCCTGGATGACCTTGACCTTGAACATAGATTGGCCATAATTTAAAATCAAAGCGGTGTCGGGGGCATTGTCATCTTACAGTGACAGCTCTTGTTCTTTTCAGACATCAAAATAGGTTATTGTTTTGGAAATGGTTAACCTTTAAAGGGTGCTAACATTTGAACGGTAACACCTTTTGTAACATTTTGAGATCTGGCTTTTTTCTTTCTGTTGATCATTTATCTCAAAATGCTCTGTTCTATTTATCGTCGTTGTAAATGCAAAACCTCTTATCTCGTTTTTTGAAAATTTTAAAGGGGAGGGAAAATGTGTAATAACTTTTCCCAAACTGAAATGTTTTACTTGAAATTTAGACATATTGTTCATAAATAATGTATCGTTGATACTGATTGGTAAAATATCTCAAAACCTGCGATAATTGCCTAAACTAGACACACAAGTTGGTACTTTGAAAATCGCTAGAATCAAAATACGAGGTTTTGCATTTACACCGACGTTATCCTGTAATTATTTGGAAGGCGGGGGTGAAAGTTTTCACCTAAAGTTCCGATAGATTGACGTACAGACAGACACACGCACAACGATAGAACAATATGCTCCCGATCTTTCGATACATGGACATAAGAAGAAAGAAAATAGAAAGAATTCTCCGTAAGATGCAATATAATTTGTCCGTCTGTTATTCTGTGATAACCGTCATTTTCTCCATTTGGCGCAAAAGTGTCTTCACCTTAATTTACAATTATTCTATTTTCATTGATATTCACTAAATGTTATATGCAAAAGCTTTCGATTTGGTCTCATTTTTAGCTCGACTTTTCGAAGAAAATGAGAGCTTATACTATCACCCGGTCGTCGGCGTCAGCGTCGGCGTTGGTGTTGACGTCGGCGTTGGTGTTGGCGTCGGCGTTGCAACAATGGTTAAAGTTTTTTTCAAACATCAATGACTTCCATACTATCTAAAGGATTCAACCCAAACTTGGAATACTTATACACCATCATACCCTCTACCTTACTGCCTGCGCACATGACCCTGGCTCCACTATATTTGGAGTTTTGCCCCTTTACACTTAGAAAATAGCGTCTAAGCAACTTAGAAAAGTCGAGTGCGCTGTCTTATGGACAGCTCTTGTTACCATTTTTGGTAAAGGAGTAATAGTTACAATGTAGCACCCATCTTAACACTCACAAAACCACAGAAATTTAGATAGTGTAATAAAGGCTGCTACAGATAACAAAATGGATGTTGACAAAGTTGAATTAGGCACTATGTATTTTGGACTACAGGCATTATTGAGACTCAAGAAAAATCGTTTGTGGGAAGTCAAAACCTCGTAACTAAAGCTTGGCAAAGCGAGGTTTAGATCCCCCACTATCGATATGCTGATTGTCAACAGTTGCCCCTATGTTTTCCTTTACAAATACCTTTCTTTTGTCGCGTCAAAATCATGTAATATAAAGGAATGGCTTAATCCGTTATACCGTTGATTTTTCATCAGTTATTAACGGCAATCCAATTTTCGGGGGCTCAAAAGGGGGTCACCAAAACTTTTTAGTCTAAATAAATGTATTTTAAATTTTGGGGCTAAAGCGAATTATCGAATATTTTGGTGCTAGAAACAATTATCATTTAGTTTGCAAGTAGAATGATTTATGTAAACTAAAATTGATAGGAAACACTTTCGATATACAAAACATGTATAATTTGATAAGAAACACAAGGAAATTTTTCAATTCTAACCCTTTGACAAACAAGACCTTTCTTAACCTTTTTCCAAAGGTATAAAATGCGGCACGTTCTAATCTGAAAGCTCATGAAGACGAAATAATGGTTGTTGATCAGTTATGATTTGGCAACAATTTTGCACAGTAGATCTAAGTTATAGCTATTATAAATTTATATTGACCCCGGAATGACCTACCTCATTTAAATAAATGCATATCTGAAAACAGGTAAATCAGGTTGAACACGTAAAATCGAAGAACAGTATGTTGACTCTTTGTAATGTATCCTCAGTTTTCAACAGTCTGGTTAGCTCAATGGGGTGCGCGGTGGCTTTGAAACCTATTGGACCCAGGTTCAAGTCCCAAGCAAGATTCTTTCTTTTACCTTTCTGGAGGACTTCTATTTTATTTTTCCCGTGCATATTATCATATTGGAACCATATAAGAGTCACGATTTTTTATGCTTTTGCCCAATAAAGTATAATAGATTTACTATTACACGAGAATGATAACCACGGTGGGGATTGTGCATGCTGGGATGGATAACGAATACGGACAAAAATAATCTCGAATCTTGTCAAATATTTTGCAATAACTCCTTTATTTCTTTGTCGATTTTCAAAAGGTCTGTTGCATGTACCCCGCCTTGAAAATCTCTTTCCTCGGATACATGGATTATTTGTGGTATCCTTTTAATTTTTCCAACAATTAATCCCAACTGACCAGAAAACGAAATGATAACGACTACGGCAAAATAAGCCACGCTTCAGGTAGGAATATATGCAATAATTTTCTTATTTTTGTGTCAATTTTCAAGCGGTTTGTTGCATGTACCCCGCCTTACTGAGCGCTTTCCTTAGGTGTATTACTTATTTGAAAACTCCCCATATTATTCCCAAAAATTGATCCCAACTGACCTGAAAAACGACCAGATTTTTTGTCGATTTTTTTCTGGTCGGTTGGGATCACTTTTCGCAAAAAGTACAAAAAGGTGTTGTGTAAAGCATACATCAGAGGAAAGAGCTCAGTAAAGCGGGGTACATGCAACAAACCGTTTTTGAATTGACGCAGAAATAAGGAAGTTATTGCAAAATGTCTTACCTGAAGCGAGGCAAATTTGTCCGTAGATTTACCCATCCCAGCATGCACAATCCCCTCCGTGATAACAGTTGAATTGCTTTATCAAAGCAACTGAAATTATTCTCGTTTGATAGTGAATCTATTATAAGCATAACTTATAAATATTGACTTGAAATATTGTCAGCGGTATACAGACGCGTAAAGAACATCCAAGGACGACAAATGTTACAAAAAACCACATGCCTTTAGACCAAGAGCAAAAGAAACAGTTACAAATGTACCAAGTTAATTTGTGAAGTAGCAGTAGAACTACAACAGAAAGTCAACTTCCACCTATGTAGACCAAACATTGTCCAGAAGCCACTGGGGTCAGAAAAATCATGACTTATCATAAGATAAAAAAGGAGCTCGAAGACCAATGGCGTCTTCATGTCACCAACGAGGGATAGGAACTGAATTGAAAAAAAAAAAATGATAAAAATAAAACAGCTGTGGAATGGTTCAGTGGGGAGTTGAACCCCGGTCATCTGAATCTCGAAACCAATTGCTCTACCAGTTGAGCTATGGAGCAGTCGACATTTAATGTGCACTTTGAGAGTACAGAATCTCGTGCAAGTTATCTGAATAATCCGTCATACCTTTTATTGGATAAACTCGTCCAAATAAGTATGCAAATGAAGCAGGTCATTCCGCGGTCAATTGAAAAGGTCAATACCCCCTGTTCCTAAGGGCCTGGCTATAAATTAGAGGGGACGTTGTCTTCTCAAATGCAATATTTGCTTTATTGTTCATCAAACGTTATGTTTCAAACGCCTCATCGAAAAACAATATCATTATTATTAATTTATTATATTATGGTTTTGATTTGAAATGACGAATTTATAGTGTCTTCACCCCCTCTTAATTGTTGCTTTAAGAATTCAAGAAAAATTCAAACAGCATCTTATCAATATTTTCTTGTTTTGTATCATCGTTTTCTCTAAACGTTTCTATTTGAACTTAAACAACAATCCCTGTTTTGTGGAAAGTGTTATATGAATATCGTCGATGGGAACTCAAATCCTCGTATCTCCAGCTTATTCAAGCTGTAGTTACGAGGTTTTGACTTCCCACCGACGATATGACGTGTGCTAAAATGACAACATCGTAATTCGTCCCCTGAATGCAAGAATGTGCTAAGTGTATATATAATATATATTCACTTAGCACCTTCTTGCAATTATAGGACGGTATTTTGTCTAATGGTGAGGATTATGCGTAATGGACCCAAACAATCTAGAAATAAATAATCAAAATCTGAAAGAAGAAATCATATAACTGCAACCACTTGTCGCAGATGACGTCAATTTAACGTCGATTGTTAACCATTTTTACCAAACTGAAAAGGTGCGTCAAGTTCAAAAGATTTGTGTTAGGAAAATACATAAACCGAAAGACGACGGCTGCATAAGAGGGCTTAGGGCATTATAAAATTGTTATTTCAAGTTCAAGCCATATGTTGTGGGTACTCTATGGAATGGTATCGACGAGACGTTTCCAATTGGTATCATCAAACTAAGATTTAATGAACAATAGAATATGTCGTCGGTTACGGTCGAAAATACCGTAACTACAGCTTCAATAAACTTTAGTTACGGCATTTTCGAACGTGACCGACGATATATTCTCTTTATTCTGAAAAAGTCGTTATCTCATTATATAATCTGTATGTCTACGGTATATAGTCGCTTGTCAACGAAAACCTCGTAACTGTAGCTTGTTTAAAGCTGCAGTTACGAGGTTTTCGTTGAAAGGAAGCGATATGAACCATTTACATGGTTGAACTCCGTATTATTCCATTCTAAGAAAGAAAAGTGACGTTTTGCTCTATTAAATTATATAGGTTAATAGCAGTAAAAAGCTTTTGTCATTTATGTGAAAGCTTTTATCTGCGGGTTTGTTGATAGATTGATTCCGCCGAAACAATTACAGTTGACATTCGTTGTCTCACAGTGTCATCGTGGAGTACCAATAGTTTTAATATATCTGAAATTCGATATATCAATTTTTTGAAAATGTGCATCGAAAATTGATTTTTAATATATTAGATGACTGTATGCGTGTATGGTAAAACAATCTGTAGTTACGAGGTTTTCGATGAAAAGCAACGAAATGTGGAAGAACAAACTGTCAATGCTGCAAAATCAAAGTACTGAAAGAACTGTAATTGGTCGAACATATGTTTTGATAAAGCACACAGAGTTTATTATAAATTCTTATCACACAATAGAATCTTCGATGTAGAGAATAGACTTTATTGTTAGAAAAGAAATGAAAGCTGATTATCACTATTTTCCTCTTCTTGCTCAAATGCTCCTCTGGTAGAATGATGTAGGTTCGTTTATCCAAGATTTGTTCAGGAAAGGATTATTTCTATAATGTTCGTCAGGAAAATAAGGAAGGCTGCGGGAAAGATTTAATTTAGGTTTGATATTTAACTAGACGGACATCTTCTATCAGTTGGAAATTACAAGCCTTTTATGAAGATGACCTCCTATAAATTAGGTTCTCTCGGGAAAATATCAGTCTAGACCATTGTAATTACGAGGGTTTATAGGTTCAAAAAACATTTAACAGGACATTCTCTGTGTTTTGAAAAAAAGACTCTAAGACTAAAAGGAAGAAACTCTAAGACTAAAAGGAAGCACAAGTACTCTTGCCGGCGAAATTGACAAAAATGAACTTTTTGCATTCTATTATTTGATTGATAATCACCTTCTTGTGTTTTACGGGTATTCCATTTCTTACGGATATTGAATTTATAGTCTTTCATCCTTAAGTTTTTGTCAAACGTCTGTCGGACCGAGCTATGTTGTCAACGAACAACTCTTGTTTCCTTGGTGTAATAAAGGTCGACAAAATTAAGTTTCTGAACTTGCACGTCTTTTAAATTAGCTAAGTCTGTTTTGTTATAGACGGTTTAAGTACAAACAAGTGAATGACGTCAATATTGTGAAGCAATATTGTTTTTTTTTTTTTTTTTTTTTTTTTTTTTTTGTACTAGTGTCGTAAATTGGCGCTTTCAAATCTTACCATCCTACCATTTTGCTGTTTGGGAAATGGTCAACTTAGCCACACTCGATTTTAGTCTCCAAAAAAAGCGACTTTTGAAAAATAAGTCCCAAGATTCAGTCTCCCCTGCAGCAAAATTCTGAATAATGGTAATGCTTTCGAAAATCGCGTGGATGGATGGGGTTAAGTGTCATTCTCAATAAAAGTAGGCATTTATCTGAATCACAAAACCTATAATATGTTATGTAATAGGAGCTTTTACGAGAACTCGTAAGTCAGCAAACCTCATTTGTGTAAACGACCAATAAATTCGACCTTAATATATCCATTTTGGGGATATTTGGTCTCTGACCAGTATTAAAGACATTTACCTTCAATCGAGAGAAAAAGAAAAACGTCGTTATACAACATTCGCTCAACTTACTCGGGCTGCTACGTAGTGTTTGATTAGTAATTATAAATAATAAGAGTCTATACACAAATCTATTTTTCAGTGTACTACTTTTTGACTGGTATTTTTGTGTTGTATTTATGTTACACATGTACGACATACTAATTCTACACACAAAAAAAAAAACAATATCCGGTAAATTCTATGTCAAAAAGAAGAATCGAAATTTTGAAATAATTATCATTTACTCCGTTTGGGAACACTTTTTCAAAAATATCATATCTTCAAGGTAGTCCCATTAAGATGATACTGTTGTGTTGTATTGGTATTACACACCTACAATATCGGGATCCTGGACTAATAAAGACACGTTTCGGTACATTCCCCAGCTAAACGAAGATTTGAAATGAGGACAGTTGATTGTACACCGTTTGGGGCAGTTTTTTTCGAAAAATGAATTCTTACTGTACTACCTTTTGACTGGTATTTTGTGTTGTATTGAATGTACTTGTATACGTACGACATAACAAAATTATACACTGAAAACCAATTTCCGGTACATTTTAAGGTAAAAAGATTTAGTTATTGAAAATTCATAATTTACAACGTTCGGGAAACATTTAAAAAACATTTTTTCAAGGTACTACCTTTAAGATGGTACTTTTGTGTTGGTATGCTATTACATACCTACAATATATGGATCATGGACTAAAAAGACACTTTCCGGTACATTCCCTGTCTGGAAGAAGATTTGCAATGAGGACAATTGATTGTACACCGTTTTGGACAAATTGTTCGAAAAATCGTTTAGTTTATTACCTCTTAACTGGTATTTTTGTGTTGTATAGATGTTACATACAAACGACAAAGGAATTCTAGACCAAAAGACCAAAAAAACAATTCCCGGTACATTCCATGAAATATTTATCAAAAAAATCTTTTCTTTCAAGGTAGTCCCTTTAAGGTTATACTTCTGTATTGCATTGCTATTACAAACCTACAATATCAGGATCATCGACTAAGAAGACACTTTTCGGTACATTCCCTGGCTAAAAGAGGATTTGAAATGAGGACAGTTGATTGTACACCGTTTGGGACAGATTTTTTAAAAAAAATCTATTTTGCCAGTGTACTACCTTTTGACTGGTATTTTTGTGTTGTATTTATGTACGCACGACATACTAATTCTAGACCAAAAACCCAAATTTTAGTACATTTTATGACAAAAAAAAGATTTGAAATATTGAAAATTCATTTTTACACCGTTTGGGAAACATTTATCAAAACATATTCATATTTTGCAGTTAATCCCTTTAACCCTTTCCCAAACGACGAAATTGTAGGGCGATCCACTTCAAAAACTACCACAAATGACAAAATGGAAGTTATCAAAGATAGAATTTGTGTTAAATATGACATAGAAAATATTGAGACAAATTGAGAAACTGCTGGTTATCAGCAGTTTCTTCTTTTGTTTCATTGTTTTCCCAGGCCTTTTCTATTGGGGACATCAAAACCAGGTCTTGTTTGGGAAAGTGTTAAGATGGTACTTTTGTGTTGTATTGCTACTACACACATGCAATATCGGGATATTTGACTAAAATAGACATTTTTCAATTTATTCTCTGGCTAAAAGAAGATTTGAATCGGGGACAGTTGATTGTACACCGTTTGGGACAGATTTTCCAAAAAAATCTATTTTTCAGTGTATTACATTTTGACTGGTATTTTTGTGTTGTATTTATGTTACATACGTACGACATTCTAATTCTGGACAATAAAACCCCCAAATTTTAGTACATTCCATGACAAAAAACAAAGGTTTGTTATATTGAAAATTCATTTTTTACACCGTTTTTCAAGCACTTCCAAAACAATCATATTTTGCAGTTAATCCCTTTTAGATGGTACTTTTGTGTTTTATCGCTATTACACACATGCAATATCGGGATATTTGACTAAAAAAAGACATTTCTCAATTTATTCCCTGGCTAAAAGAAGATTTGAAATGAGGATAGTTGATTGTACACCGTTTGGGACAGATTTTTCAAAAAAAATCTATTTTTCAGTGTACTACCTTTTGACTGGTATTTTTGTGTTGTATTCATGTTACATACGTACGACATACTAATTCTAGACAACCCCCCCCCCCCAAAAAAAAAAAATTTTAGTACATTTTATGAGAAAAAAAGATTTGAAATATTAAAAATTCATTTTTACACCGTTTGGGAAACATTTTTCAAAACAATCACATTATCGGGATATTTTACTAAAAAGACATTTTTCAATTTATTCCTTGGCTAAAAGAAGATTTGAAATGAGGACAGTTGAATGTACACCGTTTGGGACAGATTTTTCAAAAAAAAATCTTTTTTTCAGTGTACTACCTTTTGACTGGTATTTTTGTGATGTATTGATGTTGCATACGTACGACATACTAATTCTAGAGAAAAAGAAACAAATTGTAGTACATTTTATGACATAAAAAAGATTTGAAATATTGAAAATTCTTTTTTTACACCGTTTGGGAAACATTTTTCAAAACGATAATTTTTTGCAGTTAATCCCTTTAGGATGGTACTTTTGTGTTGTATTGCTATTACACACATGCAACTTCGGGATATTTGACTAAAAAGACATTTTTCAATTTATTCCCTGGCTTAAAGAAGATTTGAAATGAGGACAGTTGATTGTACACCGTTTGGGACAATTTTTTTCAAAAAAAATCTATTTTTCAGTGTACTACCTTTTGACTAGTATTTTTGTGTTGTATTAATGTTACATACGTACGACATACTTATCCTAGACAAAAAAAACATATTTTAGTACATTTTATGACAAAAAAAAAGATTTGAAATATTGAAAATTCATTTTTAACACCGTTTGGGAAACATTTTTCAAAACAATAATATTTTGCAGTTAATCCCTTTAAGATGGTACTTTTGAGTTGTATTGCTATTACACACATGTAATATCGGGATATTTGACTACAAATGACAATTTTCAATTTATTCCCTGGCTAAACGAAGATTTGAAATTAGGACAGTTGATTTTACACCGTTTGGGATAGATTTTTTAAATTTTTTCTATTTTTCAGTGTACTACCTTTTGACGAGTAATTTTGTGTTGTATTTATGTTATATACTTACGACATACTATTTCAAGACAAACAACTTAAATTTTAGTACATTTTATGGCAAGAAAAAGAATTTGAAATATTGAAAATTTATTTTTACACCGTTTGGGAAACATTTTTCAAAACAATCATATTTTGCAGTTAATCCCTTCAAGGTTGTACTTTTGTGTTGTATTGCTATTACACACATGCAATATCGGGATATTAGACAAAAAGACATTTTTTTAATTTATTTCCTTGCTATAAGAAGATTTGAAATGAGGACAATTGATTGTACACCGACAAATTTCTTTTTTTCAGTGTACTTCCTTTTGACTGGATTTTTTGTTCTGTGTTTATGTTACATACGTACGACATACTAATTCTAGACAAAACCCCCAAACTTTAGTACATTTTATGACAAAACAAACAAGATTTGAAATATTGAAAATTCATTTTTTACACCGTTTGGGAAACATTTTTCAAAACAATCATATTTTGCAGTTAGTCCCTTTAAGATGGTACTTTTGTGTTGTATTGCTATTACACACATGCAATATCGGGATATTTGACTTAAAAAGACTATTTTTCAATTCATTCCCTGGTTAAAAGAAGATTTGAAATTAGAACAAGTGATTGTACACCGTTTTGGACAGATTTTTATTTTCTTTTTTTATTTTTCAGTGTACTACCTTTTGACTGGTAAATTTGTGTTGTATTTATGTTACATACGTACGGCATACTAATCTTAGACAAAACCCCCAAATTTTAGTACATTTTATGACAAAAAAAGATTTGAAATATTGAAAATTCAGTTTTACACCGTTTGGGAAGCATTTTTCAAAACAATAATATTTTGCAGTTAATCCCTTTAGTATGGTGCGTTATGTCCATTTTTTAGGTTCTGCTTGATGTAAGTGAAAGAGGTTTTCATCATACGTTTTCATGATCTTAAGACATTGCTCTAAACATTTAACTTTGATGGACAGCTGTAAAATCAAAAATAATAGGAAAAATGGTGACTTAAATTTATAAAATTTCGAACCCGTAGTTTTACAAATGGGCATAACTTTTTTAATAATCATCATACCTTTATAAAATTTTACATGTACATTTACAGGAATAGTACACACCGATTGTCATAATCATTTTTGGCAATTTTTATATTTAGAGGTTGTTCTATAAGCAAAGCTCAAAAAGCTCTAATTCGAGTTAGAGCTCGAGATATTACATTTGAAATAATTGAATTGTCACAGGATATTAGCCAAAGGCCGGACAATATAGAAAAACAAAAAATCGAGACATTGTGTATTGTACTAAGACTGCAATAGAGAGAAAAGGATTGGTGGGTGGGGAAATTGTGGTGTTTTATTCTATCAGACGAAAAAAATCCACGTAGAGCTCAAGATATTGCATTAATAATAATCTAGGTCCCACAAAATGTTAGACAAAGGCTAGACCTTGATGAAAAACCAAATCTCATGACACTTAAAATGCGCATGACCAAATCACAGAGGAAGAAAGTGGTGGGTGGGGTAAATAATTGTGTTTTGTTTATATAACGTTTGGCCATTATACTTATTCAATAAATTAAACTTTATGAATCAGAACATTAAACGGGTCAATGACAAAATATGCACAAACAATTCAGTTAAGTTTTGTTTTGATTGGTTTATATTTGAAGCTATTATAGTGAAAGAAAAGTAAAAAAAGGCAAATTCACATTCTAGGCCTATATTAACTTAAGACGTGTGATTCCGATCAATAAAAAATGCACATATGCAAGATCAGATGGTCCCCAACATTTTGTCAAAATTTTGTTGAAAGCGGCAATTTTGAAAAAAATCAATGGCACATTGACGTTACATTGCTATTCAGGTGAAAATTTCACTGATGCAAGCTTTTATAGTCATGAACATAATGTATAAATTTTCTTTTTACAATGTATTAGTGAATATGCGTGGCTGTTACACTGAAAAAAATGCTGAAAATGCAATTTTGTAAAATTTCAAGAGCAAATTATTCTAAATGTTTGATTTTGATCAAGCTAACAATCACACTTACGCGAGCTTCCCGTTTCGTCTAAATTGGTAAATATTTGTGGCTTCGAAAAGGCAATTTTGTCAAATTCAATGGCACATAACTCTAGCTGTGATGTTCCAATTAAGCTAAAGAATATCACATGTTTGAAAGATCTTAAAGTTAAGTTTTATATAATTGACGAATTGACCAATATTTGTGGCTAAAATAAAGACGTATATGCAATTTTGTCTAAACCAATGCACATAACTCTGAATGCTTGATTCCAATCAAGCTAAAAATCGCTCTTAAGCAAAATCCCAGGGTCACCAATATTTCTTCCAAATTTCGTCTTAATTAGTCAATAGTGTTGGCTGTTATAGTAACAACAAGACCGAAAAGCGAATTTAGTCAAATTCAAGGGTTTATAACTCAGGATGTTACGTTTCGATCAAGCTAAAAATCACACTGATGCAAGTTCTTATAGTACCCCAATTTCTGTCCAAAATTTCGCTCAATTCGTCCATAAATTTTGTGGATATAAGAGGCAACAGAAAGTTTAGACCTGTTATTTTGATAAATTCAAGGGCACATAACTCCGACTGTTTGCGTCCGATCAAGCTAAATAGAATCGCATATATAAAGTCTTAGAGTCAATAACATTTTGTTTAAGTTTTGTCATAATTGATCAATATTTGTGGTAATTATAGAGAAAACATGGTTGAAAAGGAAATTTTGTCCAATTCCAGTGCCCATAACTATGGATGTAAGACTCCGACCAAGCAAATATTCCACTTATGCAAGGTATTATAGTCACAAATGTTTTGTCCAGGTTTTGTTTCAATTGGTCAATATTTGTGGCTGAAAGAGGGAAAATAAAGTCAAAAATGGAAATGTTGTCGCACATAACTCTAGACATGAAATTGCAATTGAACAAAAAAAATATCTGAATCAAAGTCCTACAGTCACCAACATTTTGTAAAAAGTTTGGCTATTATTGGTCAACATTTGTTGCTATTATGGCGAAGATAGAGTGAAAAACGGTAGTTTTTGTCAATTTCAAGGGCACATAACTCTAATCAAGGTTTTGTCAAGACATTTCAAAATTTGTAGATGATATAGTGAACAAAAAGACAAAAACTTATTTTTTACATTCAAGGGCAGATAACTCAGGATTTTCCGCTTCAATCAATCAACAAATATGTAATATGGGGAGATCAGATACGGACAACATATCATAAAAGTTTCCATTGATGTGATAATTAGGTGAACACGAAATTATATGGGGAAACTAAAGAAGAACACGTTAAATAATAACACAACTTTTATGACGTCATATATACTCGGCAAAACTGCTGACGCATCACTCAGATCTTTGTTAATATTTTTTAACGAATCTACAGAATACCTTCAAAATGTACACATGCTGACTACCACCATTTGATAAGAGATCTATGAAATTTCATAGTAAATGTTACAGTATCTTGTAAAATATTATTATTATTATTATTATTATTATTATTATTAAATACCATATTTATATAGCGCTTTTATCATAGAGTTGTACGTTCAAAAGCGCTTTACAAACTACAATTCTCCTAAAAAAAACTACATAATAACATAAAACATACCAATATAGCTTTAAAAATCGTAAAAAAATTAATATAAACCAAAAAAATCACTTTCCATAGATCTGTATAAATAAATGAGTCTTTAATGACTTCTTAAAAGACGAAATTGTAGAAATATTTCTTATTTCGAACGGTAAAGAATTCCACAACTCCGGAGCAATATTCATGAAACTGCGACCTCCATATGTTTTTGTACGACTTTTGGGCACAACAAGTGTCGTACCATTTGACCCGGTTTTAAGTTCACGCTTTGGTTTGTGAACATTCAAAAGTGATGCAATATAATCTGGGGACTGTCAATGAAGTGCTTTAAACGTGTAAGTCAATATCTTGAATTGAATTCTGTACTGTACAGGTATCCAGTGTAATTCTTTTAAGACAGGCGAGATATGTTGACGTCTTGGAGTTTTGCTCATAGTACGAGCTGCAGTATTCTGGACTATCTGTAACTTGTTCGGGTTTTTTTGCGGTAATCCGAAAAGTAATGAGTTGCAGTAATCCAACCTTGAAGTGACCAACGAGTTGACGAGGCACTTAGTAACATCACTATTTAGATATTGTCTGATATGTTCTATATGCAGAAGTTGAGAATAACAGGATCTGGAAACACTATTAAAGTGTGACTCCATATTCATTTTTAAGCCAAAAAAGGCACCAAGATTCATGACAGACATCGTTGGTTTTACCTCGGAATTCCCAATTTTAATTGATATATCATCAATTTGGTTCGAATGTTTCTTTGGAGCAAAGACTATCATTTCAGTTTTATCAGCATTGAGCTTAAACATGTTGTGGTTCATCCAGTGAGTAATATCTTTTAAGCATAGCTCAACACTTCGGACAGCTTCATCTCTAGAAACATTGTCATAGGGTTTGAACGAGAGATAAAGTTGGGAATCCTCTGCGTAAAAATGATGTTCAAGGTCGTGCATATTGAACTTTTAATAAGGACACCCTTAATTCTAAAATTCATAAAGTCTGAAATTTGGTTAAAATGGAAAATTCACGCATAACTTTCAAACCTTTTGTATTGGCTGAAAGAGTTTCTGTGTATAAAAGTTACCCTTCAAAAAACAAACCGACGGCTTTAACATTTTTATGGGCGCGTAATGTATTACCACAGAGGCATTGTTACATCACTAGTGCCGTTGGTGTCATTGATGGCGTCGACGGCGACGTAGGTTGCTTAGACAAAAACGTATCGGCCTATACCTTATGAACTGTATAAGATGCAGTCTTGATATTTCACACATAGACAGGCCCTAACAAGACCTTTCACCTGACACTATAAAAGTTGACCTTGTGACCTTGACCTTGAAAAAATGACATTTTCTTTCAAAAAGGTGCGTCTATGTGAGCTACGTTGTCCAGGAACAGCCCTTGTTATGTTAGATAGAAAATTGATTTTTTCAGACTTTAATTTCACAATAAACCAGCTTTCAAAATCAATTCAAACAAAAATAATTGAAAAAGATCACAAGTTACAAGAGCCGAAAAACTGTTTCGGCCCC
This sequence comes from Fragum sueziense, assembly GCA_963680895.1. Taxonomy (NCBI): domain Eukaryota; kingdom Metazoa; phylum Mollusca; class Bivalvia; order Cardiida; family Cardiidae; genus Fragum; species Fragum sueziense. The sequence goes on along the minus strand of OY804595.1, from coordinate 66,535,769 downwards.
CTTTGGTATGACGCGGTCACATAAGAAAGAAAACTTAGAAATAGTTTTATGAATGAGTGCAAAAACTTATGGGATAAACATTTGCCAAATTATAAATCTAAATCTTTGGCAATAAAGAAGTTATGCAATTTTAAAAAGTGATGCGTTAGCTCTTTTGCTGAGTATATAAAGTTCATTTTAAGGCCCGCGGGTGTCCATCAAACTTTTTTGGTGATGTCTACTTATCCTTTTTACGAATCCATTTGATTTAAACCTCTTTCACTTACATCAAACAGAATTACACAACGCACCGTACTACTTTAAGAAGGTACTTTTGTGTTTTATTGCTATTACACGCATGCAATATCGGGATTTTTGACTAAAAAAACATTTTTCAATTTATTTCCTGGCTTAAATAAGATTTGAAATGAAGACAGTTGATTGTACACCGTTTGGGACAGATTTTTCAAAAATGTTCTATTTTTCAGTGTACTACCTTTTGACTGGTATTTTTGTGTTGTATTTATGTTACATACGTACGACATACTAATTCTAGAAAAAAAAACAGATTTTAGTTCATTTCATGACAAAAAAAATGAAATATTGAAAATTCATTTTTACACCGTTTGGGAAACATTTTTCAAAACAATAATATTTTGCAGTTAATCCCTTTAAGATGGTACTTTTGTGTTGTATTGCTATTACACACATGCAATATCGGGATATTTGACTAAAAAAGACATTTTCAATTCATTCTATGGCTAAAATAAGATTTGAAATGAGGACAGTTGATTGTACATCGTTTTGGACATATTTTTCAAAAATGTTCTATTTTTCAGTGTACTACCTTTTGACTGGTATTTTTGTGTTATTTTTATGTTATATACGTACAAAATACTAATTCTAGTAAAAAAACGCAAATTTTAGTACATTTTATGACAAAAAAAAAGATTTGAAATATTGTAAATTCATTTTTTACACCGTTTGGGAATCATGTTTTGCAGTTAATCACTTCAAGATGGTACTTTTGTGCTGTATTGCTATTACACACATGCAATATCGGGATATCTGACTAAAAAGACATTTTTAAATTCATTCCCTGGCTAAAAGAATATTTGAAATGAGGGCAGTTGATTGTACACCGTTTGGGACAGATTTTTCAAAAGTTTTCTACTATTTAGCGTATTACCTTTTGACTGGTATTTTTGTGTTGTATTTTTGTTACTTCGTACAACATACTAATTCTAGACAAAAAACCAAATTGAAATATTGAAAAATCATTTTTTACACCGTTTGGGAAACATTTTTCAAAACAATCATATTTTGCAGTTAATCCCTTTAAGATGTTACTTTTGTGTTGTATTGATATTACACACATGCAATATCGGGATATTTGACTAAAAAGACATTTTTCAATTTATTCTCTGGCTAAAAGAAGATTTGAAATGAAGACAGTTGATTGTACACTGTTTTGGACAGATTTTTCAAAAACTTTCAATTTTTCATTGTACAACCTTTTGACTGGTATTTTTGTGTTGTATTTATGTTATATACGTACAAAATACTAATTCTAGTTTAAAAAAACCAAAATGTTAGCACTTTTTATGACAACAAAAAGTTTTGAAATATTGAAAATTCATTTTTTACACCGTTTGGGAAACATTTCAAAACAATCATATTTTGCAGTGTATCCCTTAAGTATGGTACTTTTGCGTTGTATTGCTATAACACACATGCAATATCGGGATATTTGACTAAAAAGACATTTTTTAATTTATTCCCTGGCTAAGAGAAGATTTGAAATGACGACAGTTGATTGTACACCGTTTGGGACAGATTTTTTTTAAAAAAAATCTATTTTTCAGTGTACCACCTTTTGACTGGTATTTTTGTGTTGTATTTATGTTACATACGTACGACATACTAATTCTAGACAAAAAAGCCAAATTTTAGTACATTTTATGACAAAACAAAAAAGATTTGAAAAATTGAAAATTCATTTTTTACACCGTTTGGGAAACATTTTTCAAAACAATAATATTTTGCAGTTAATCCCTTTAAGATGGTACTTTTGTGTTGTATTGCTATTACACACATGCAATATCGGGATATTTGACTAAAAAAGACATTTTCAATTCATTCTATGGCTAAAATAAGATTTGAAATGAGGACAGTTGATTGTACATCGTTTTGAACATATTTTTCAAAAATGTTCTATTTTTCAGTGTACTACCTTTTGACTGGTATTTTTGTGTTGTATTTATGCTATATACGTACAAAATACTAATTCTAGTAAAAAAACGCAAATTTTAGTACATTTTATGACAAAAAAAGATTTGAAATATTGTAAATTCATTTTTTACACCGTTTGGGAATCATGTTTTGCAGTTAATCACTTCAAGATGGTACTTTTGTGCTGTATTGCTATTACACACATGCAATATCGGGATATCTGACTAAAAAGACATTTTTAAATTCATTCCCTGGCTAAAAGAATATTTGAAATGAGGGCAGTTGATTGTACACCGTTTGGGACAGATTTTTCAAAAGTTTTCTACTATTTAGCGTACTACCTTTTGACTGGTATTTTTGTGTTGTATTTTTGTTACTTCGTACAACATACTAATTCTAGACAAAAAACCAAATTGAAATATTGAAAAATCATTTTTTACACCGTTTGGGAAACATTTTTCAAAACAATCATATTTTGCAGTTAATCCCTTTAAGATGTTACTTTTGTGTTGTATTGATATTACACACATGCAATATCGGGATATTTGACTAAAAAGACATTTTTCAATTTATTCTCTGGCTAAAAGAAGATTTGAAATGAAGACAGTTGATTGTACACTGTTTTGGACAGATTTTTCAAAAACTTTCAATTTTTCATTGTACAACCTTTTGACTGGTATTTTTGTGTTGTATTTATGTTTTATACGTACAAAATACTAATTCTAGTTTAAAAAAACCAAAATGTTAGCACTTTTTATGACAACAAAAAGTTTTGAAATATTGAAAATTCATTTTTTACACCGTTTGGGAAACATTTCAAAACAATCATATTTTGCAGTGTATCCCTTAAGTATGGTACTTTTGCGTTGTATTGCTATAACACACATGCAATATCGGGATATTTGACTAAAAGACATTTTTTAATTTATTCCCTGGCTAAGAGAAGATTTGAAATGACGACAGTTGATTGTACACAGTTTGGGACAGATTTTTTAAAAAAAATCTATTTTTCAGTGTACCACCTTTTGACTGGTATTTTTGTGTTGTATTTATGTTACATACGTACGACATACTAATTCTAGACAAAAAATCCAAATTTTAGTACATTTTATGACAAAACAAAAATGATTTGAAATATTGAAAATTCATTTTTTACACCGTTTGGGAAACATTTTTCAAAACAATCATATTTTGCAGTTATCCCTTTAAGATGGTACTTTTGTGTTTTATTGCTATTACAAACATGCAATATCGGGATATTTGACTAAAAAAGACATTTTCCAATTTATTCTCTGGCTAAAAGAAGATTTGAAATGAGGACAGTTGATTGTACACCGTTTGGGACAGATTTTTAAAAATTTTCCTATTTTTCAGTGTACTACCTTTTGACTGGTATTTTTGTGTTATATTTATGTTACATACGCACGACATACTAATTCTAGACAAAAACACCGACATTTTAGTATATTTTATGACATAAAAAAAAGATTTGAAATATTGAAAATTCATTTTTACACCGTTTGGGAAACATTTTTCAAATGAATCATATTTTGCAGTTAATCCCTTCAAGATGGTACTTTTATGTTTTATTGCTATTACACACATGCAATATCGGGATATTTGACTAAAAAAATACATTTTTCAATTTACTCCCTGGCTAAATGAAGATTTGAAATGAGGACAGTTGATTGTACACCGTTTGGGACAGATTTTTCAAAAAAAAATCTATTTTTCAGTGCACTATCTTTTGACTGGTATTTTTGTGTTGTATTTATGTTACATACGTACGACATACTAATTCTAGATAAAAAAAAACAAGTTTTAGTACATTTTATGACAAAAAAATATTTGAAATATTGAAAATTCATTTTTTACATCGTTTGGGAAACATTTTTCAAAACAATCATATTTTGCAGTTAATCCCTTTAAGATGTTACTTTTGTGTTGTATTGCTATTACACACATGCAATATCGGGGTATTTGACTAAAAAAGCCATTTTTCAATTTATTCCCTGGCTAAAGAAAATTTGAAATGAGGACAGGTGATTGTACACCGTTTGGGACAGATTTTTCATTTTTTTTCAGTGTACTATCTTTTTGCTGGTATTTTTGTGTTATTTTTATGTTACATACGTAGGACATACTAATTCCAGACAAAAAAAACAAACTTTTAGGACATTTTATGACACAAAAAAAAAAGATTTGAAATATTGAAAATTCATTTTTTACACCGTTTGGGAAACATTCGTCAAAACAATCATATTTTGCAGTTAATCACTTTAAGATGGTACTTTTGTGTTGTATTGCTATAACACACATGCAATATCGGGATATTTGACTAAACAAGAGGACCATGATGGTCCTATATCGCTCACCTGAACCAAAATGATTTGAGCAACATTTTTGTTCAATTCAATTGATATTTATGATTTTAAGACTGAAAACGAACTTATGACCAGTAACGTTGTGAAAATCAAACTCATCTGAGATGTAACGGTGCCCAACATTGTGTCCAAGTTTTGTCTTGAATGATAAATAATTGTAAATTCTAGAGTACAAACAGGGTCGAAAACAGCCGAAAACAGCATCTTATCAAATTCAAGGGCACATAACACTCGACTTGCTGATCAGATCCAATTGCAAATCAAACTCATCCAAGATCTTATGGTCCCCAACAATGTGTCCAAAATTTGTCTTGATTGGTTAATAATTGTAGATTCTAGAGTGTAAACAAGGTCGAAAACAGTCAAAAACGGCAATTTTGTCAAATTCAAGGACACGTAACTCTCGATTTTCTGATCAGATCAGACTGGAAATCAAACTGAAACGAGATCTTATGGTCACCAACATTGTGCCCAAGCTTTGTCTTGAATGATTGATAATTGTAGATTCTAGAGTGTAAACAAGGTCGAAAACAGCCGAAAATGGCAATTTTGTCAAATTCAAGGGCACGTTACTCTAGGCTTTCTAATCAAATGAGACTGAAAATCAAACTAATCCAAGATCTTATGGTCCCAAACATTGCCTCAAAGTTTTGTCTTGATTGATTTATAATTGTAGATTCTAGAGTGTTAACAAGGTCAGAAACAGCCAAAAAAAGCAATTTTGTCAAATTCAAGGGCACATTACTCTCATCTTTCTGATCAGATTATACTGAAAACCGAACTCATCCGAGATCTTATGGTGTCCAACATTGTCTCCAAGTTTTGTGTTTGATTGTAGATGCTAGAGTGTCACCAAAGGCAAAAACGACATTTTTTGACATTCAAGGGCAGATAACTCAGCACATTCTGGTCCGATCTAGCCTATAATCGAACTCATCCGAGAACTTATGACCATACTTGTTTTGACAAAGTTTGAGCATGATTGATTAATATTTGTGGATGCTACAGCGTAAATACCAAATTGTGGACGGACAGACGGACGGACAGACGGACGACGGACAAAAAGTGTTCACAATAGCTCACCTTGAGCACTTTGTGCTCAGGTGAGCTAAAAAGCCATTTTTCAATTTATTCCCTGGCTAAAAGAAGATTTGAAATGAGGACAGTTGATTGTACACCGTTTGGGACAGATTTTTCAAAAAAAAATCTGTTTTTCAGTGTACTACCTTTTGACTGATATTTTTGTGTTGTATTTGTGTTACATACGTACGACATACTAATTCTAGACAAAAACCCGAAATTTTAGTACATTTTATGACAAAAAAAGATATGAACCATTGAAAGTTGATTTTTACACCGTTTGGGAAACATTCTTCAAAACAATTATATTTTGCATTTAATCCCTTTAAGATGGTACTTTTGCGTGTTATTGCTATTACACACATGCAATATCGGGATATTTGACTAAAAATAATTTTTCCAATTTATTCCCTGGTTAAAAGAAGATTTGAAATTAGAACAGTTGGTTGTACACTGTTTGGGACAGATTTTTTTTTATTTTCATGCCCCCGATAGGGAGGCATCATAAATTTGACTTGTCCGTCCGTCCGTCCGTCCGTCCGTCTGTCCGTCTGTATGTCCGTCATTCCGTCCAAAAACTTTAACATTGGCCATAACTTCCTTATTACTTAACATATTCGCTTCATACTTTACCACAACATTCCTTGGTACATTACCTTTCTGTAGGCACATACTTTGGTGACCTTGACCCCTGGATGACCTTGACCTTGAACATAGATTGGCCATAATTTCAAATCAATGCGGTGTCGGGGGCATTGTCATCTTACAGTGACAGCTCTTGTTTTTTTCTATTTTTCAGTGTACTAACTTTTGAATCGTATTTTTTTGTTGTATTTATGTTACAAACACACGACATACTAATTCTAGAAAGAAACCTAAATTTTAGTACATTTTATAACAAAAAAAAAGATTTGAAATATTGAAAATTCATTTTTTACACCGCTTGGGAAACATTTTTAAAAACAATCCTTTTTTGCAGTTGATCCCTTTAAGACGGTACTTTTGTGTTGTATTGCTATAAAACACATGCAATATCGGGATATTGGACTAAAAATGACATTTTTCAGTTTGTTCCCTGGCAAAAAGAATATTTGAAATGAGTACAGTTGATTGTACACCGTTTGGGACAGATTTTTCATTTTTTTTATTTTTCAGTGTACTACCTTTTGAGTGGTATTTTTGTGTTGTATTTATGATACATACGACATACTAATTCTAGAAAAAAAATTTAGTACATTTTATGTCAAAGTTTTCAAATATTGAAAATTCATTTTTACACCGTTTGGGAAACATTTTTCAAAACAATCATATTTTGCAGTTAATCCCTTTAAGATGGTAATTTTGTGTTGTATTGCTATTACACACATGCAATATCGGGATATTTGACTAAAAAGCCTTTTTTAGCTCCACTTGCCGAAGGCCAGCGAGCTATTGTCATGGCGTTGTATCCGTCGTGCGTGCGTCCGTACGTGCGTGCGTATGGCGTACCAAATGGGTCAAAAGTCTTTTTAGAGCGTGCACGCATAAAATATACGCGTCGACGCATATATTTTCAACTGCTCGCGTAAATTTTATGCGCCGACGTGTACATATGCGCATCGACGCATAAAATTTACGCGAGCAGTTGAAAAAATATGCGTCCACGCGTAAATTTTACGCGAGCAGGAGCAAAAAATGTAAAACCGAAGCTGGCCAATGGGAGATGCGGTTAGAAACCTTACCCTTTATACCATATTACACCGTTTGGGATTGATTTTTCAATTTTTCTTCTATTTTTCAGTGTACTACCTTTTGACTGGTATTTGTGTGTTGTATTTATGATACATACGACATACTAATTCTAGACCAAAAAAGCAAGATGGTACTTTTGTGTTGTATTGCTATTACACACATGCAAAAACGGGATATTTGAATAAAAAGATATTTTTCAATTTATTCCCTGGCTAAAAGAGGATTTGAAATGAGGACAGTTGATTGTACACCTTTAGGGACAGATATTCAAAAAAAATTTCAGTTTACTACCTTTTCACTGGTATGTTTGTGTTGTATTTATGTTACATACGTTCGACATACTAATTCTAGACAAAAACAATAAATTTCAGTACATTTTATTCACGAAAGAAAAAGATTTGAAATATTGAACATTCATTTTTTACAGCGTTTCGGACACATTTTTCAAAACAATCACATTTTGCTATTAATCCCTTTAAGATGGTACTTTTGTGTTGTATTGCTATGAGACACATGCAATATCGTGATATTTGACTAAAAATACTTTTTTCAATTTATTCCCTGGCTTAAAGAAGATTTGAAATGAGGATAGTTTATTGTACACCGTTTGGGACAGATTTTTCAAAACATTTATATTTTTCAGTGTACTACCTTTTGACTGGTATTTTTGTGTTGTATTTATGTTACATACGTACGGCAAACTAATTGTAGACAAAAAACTCCAAAATTTTAGTACATTTTATGACAAAAAAATTTGAAATATTGAAAATTCATTTTTTACACCGTTTGGGAAACATTCGTCAAAACAATCATATTTTGCAGTTAATCACTTTAAGATGGTACTTTTGTGTTGTATTGCTATAACACACATGCAATATCGGGATATTTGACTAAACAAGAGGACCATGATGGTCCTATATCGCTCACCTGAACCAAAATGATTTGAGCAACATTTTTGTTCAATTCAATTGATATTTATGATTTTAAGACTGAAAACGAACTTATGACCAGTAACGTTGTGAAAATCAAACTCATCTGAGATGTAACGGTGCCCAACATTGTGTCCAAGTTTTGTCTTGAATGATAAATAATTGTAAATTCTAGAGTACAAACAGGGTCGAAAACAGCCGAAAACAGCATCTTATCAAATTCAAGGGCACATAACACTCGACTTGCTGATCAGATCCAATTGCAAATCAAACTCATCCAAGATCTTATGGTCCCCAACAATGTGTCCAAAATTTGTCTTGATTGGTTAATAATTGTAGATTCTAGAGTGTAAACAAGGTCGAAAACAGTCAAAAACGGCAATTTTGTCAAATTCAAGGACACGTAACTCTCGATTTTCTGATCAGATCAGACTGGAAATCAAACTGAAACGAGATCTTATGGTCACCAACATTGTGCCCAAGCTTTGTCTTGAATGATTGATAATTGTAGATTCTAGAGTGTAAACAAGGTCGAAAACAGCCGAAAATGGCAAGTTTGTCAAATTCAAGGGCACGTTACTCTAGGCTTTCTAATCAAATGAGACTGAAAATCAAACTAATCCAAGATCTTATGGTCCCAAACATTGCCTCAAAGTTTTGTCTTGATTGATTTATAATTGTAGATTCTAGAGTGTTAACAAGGTCAGAAACAGCCAAAAAAAGCAATTTTGTCAAATTCAAGGGCACATAACTCTCATCTTTCTGATCAGATTATACTGAAAACCGAACTCATCCGAGATCTTATGGTGTCCAACATTGTCTCCAAGTTTTGTGTTTGATTGTAGATGCTAGAGTGTCACCAAAGGCAAAAACGACATTTTTTGACATTCAAGGGCAGATAACTCAGCACATTCTGGTCCGATCTAGCCTATAATCGAACTCATCCGAGAACTTATGACCATACTTGTTTTGACAAAGTTTGAGCATGATTGATTAATATTTGTGGATGCTACAGCGTAAATACCAAATTGTGGACGGACAGACGGACGGACAGACGGACGACGGACAAAAAGTGTTCACAATAGCTCACCTTGAGCACTTTGTGCTCAGGTGAGCTAAAAAGCCATTTTTCAATTTATTCCCTGGCTAAAAGAAGATTTGAAATGAGGACAGTTGATTGTACACCGTTTGGGACAGATTTTTCAAAAAAAAATCTGGTTTTCAGTGTACTACCTTTTGACTGATATTTTTGTGTTGTATTTGTGTTACATACGTACGACATACTAATTCTAGACAAAAACCCGAAATTTTAGTACATTTTATGACAAAAAAAGATATGAACCATTGAAAGTTGATTTTTACACCGTTTGGGAAACATTCTTCAAAACAATTATATTTTGCATTTAATCCCTTTAAGATGGTACTTTTGCGTGTTATTGCTATTACACACATGCAATATCGGGATATTTGACTAAAAATAATTTTTCCAATTTATTCCCTGGTTAAAAGAAGATTTGAAATTAGAACAGTTGGTTGTACACTGTTTGGGACAGATTTTTTTTTATTTTCATGCCCCCGATAGGGAGGCATCATAAATTTGACTTGTCCGTCCGTCCGTCCGTCCGTCCGTCTGTCCGTCTGTATGTCCGTCATTCCGTCCAAAAACTTTAACATTGGCCATAACTTCCTTATTACTTAACATATTCGCTTCATACTTTACCACAACATTCCTTGGTACATTACCTTTCTGTAGGCACATACTTTGGTGACCTTGACCCCTGGATGACCTTGACCTTGAACATAGATTGGCCATAATTTCAAATCAATGCGGTGTCGGGGGCATTGTCATCTTACAGTGACAGCTCTTGTTTTTTTCTATTTTTCAGTGTACTAACTTTTGAATCGTATTTTTTTGTTGTATTTATGTTACAAACACACGACATACTAATTCTAGAAAGAAACCTAAATTTTAGTACATTTTATAACAAAAAAAAAGATTTGAAATATTGAAAATTCATTTTTTACACCGCTTGGGAAACATTTTTAAAAACAATCCTTTTTTGCAGTTGATCCCTTTAAGACGGTACTTTTGTGTTGTATTGCTATAAAACACATGCAATATCGGGATATTGGACTAAAAATGACATTTTTCAGTTTGTTCCCTGGCAAAAAGAATATTTGAAATGAGTACAGTTGATTGTACACCGTTTGGGACAGATTTTTCATTTTTTTTATTTTTCAGTGTACTACCTTTTGAGTGGTATTTTTGTGTTGTATTTATGATACATACGACATACTAATTCTAGAAAAAAAAAATTAGTACATTTTATGTCAAAGTTTTCAAATATTGAAAATTCATTTTTACACCGTTTGGGAAACATTTTTCAAAACAATCATATTTTGCAGTTAATCCCTTTAAGATGGTAATTTTGTGTTGTATTGCTATTACACACATGCAATATCGGGATATTTGACTAAAAAGCCTTTTTTAGCTCCACTTGCCGAAGGCCAGCGAGCTATTGTCATGGCGTTGTATCCGTCGTGCGTGCGTCCGTACGTGCGTGCGTATGGCGTACCAAATGGGTCAAAAGTCTTTTTAGAGCGTGCACGCATAAAATATACGCGTCGACGCATATATTTTCAACTGCTCGCGTAAATTTTATGCGCCGACGTGTACATATGCGCATCGACGCATAAAATTTACGCGAGCAGTTGAAAAAATATGCGTCCACGCGTAAATTTTACGCGAGCAGGAGCAAAAAATGTAAAACCGAAGCTGGCCAATGGGAGATGCGGTTAGAAACCTTACCCTTTATACCATATTACACCGTTTGGGATTGATTTTTCAATTTTTCTTCTATTTTTCAGTGTACTACCTTTTGACTGGTATTTGTGTGTTGTATTTATGATACATACGACATACTAATTCTAGACCAAAAAAGCAAGATGGTACTTTTGTGTTGTATTGCTATTACACACATGCAAAAACGGGATATTTGAATAAAAAGATATTTTTCAATTTATTCCCTGGCTAAAAGAAGATTTGAAATGAGGACAGTTGATTGTACACCTTTAGGGACAGATATTCAAAAAAAATTTCAGTTTACTACCTTTTCACTGGTATGTTTGTGTTGTATTTATGTTACATACGTTCGACATACTAATTCTAGACAAAAACAATAAATTTCAGTACATTTTATTCACGAAAGAAAAAGATTTGAAATATTGAACATTCATTTTTTACAGCGTTTCGGACACATTTTTCAAAACAATCACATTTTGCTATTAATCCCTTTAAGATGGTACTTTTGTGTTGTATTGCTATGAGACACATGCAATATCGTGATATTTGACTAAAAATACTTTTTTCAATTTATTCCCTGGCTTAAAGAAGATTTGAAATGAGGATAGTTTATTGTACACCGTTTGGGACAGATTTTTCAAAACATTTATATTTTTCAGTGTACTACCTTTTGACTGGTATTTTTGTGTTGTATTTATGTTACATACGTACGGCAAACTAATTGTAGACAAAAAACTCCAAAATTTTAGTACATTTTATGACAAAAAAATTTGAAATATTGAAAATTCATTTTTTACACCGTTTCGGAATCATTTTTCAAAACAATCATATTTTGCAGTTATTCCCTTTAAGATGTTACTTTTGTGTTTTATTTTCTATTACACACATACAATATCGGGATATTTGACCAAAAAGACATTTTTCAATTTATTCCCTGGCTGAAAGAAGATTTGAAATGAGGACAGTTGATTGTACACCGTTTGGGACAGATTTTTCTAAAAAATTCTATTTTTCAGTGCACTACCTTTTGACTGGTATTTTTGTGTTGTATTTATATTATATACGTACGACATACTAATTCTAAAAAAACACCATTTTTGTGTTGTATTTATGTTACATACGTACCAAATACTAATTCTTAATAGAAAAAACCAAAATTTAGTACATGTTTTGGGAAAAAAAAAGATTTGAAAAATTGAAAATTCATTTTTACACCGTTTGGGAAACATGTTTCAAAACAATAATATTTTGCAGTTAATCCGTATAAAATTGTACTTTTGTGTTGTATTGCTATTACACACATGCAATATCGGGATATTTGACTAAAAAGGACATTTTTCAATTCATTCCCCTTCTAAAAAAAAGATTTGAAATGAGGACAGTTGATTTTACACCGTTTGGGACAGATTGTTCAAAAAAATCCTATTTTTCAGTGTACTACCTTTTGACTTGTATTTTTGTGTTTTATTTGTGTTACATACGTACGACATACTAATTCTAAAAAAAACACCATTTTTGTGTTGTATTTATGTTACATACGTACCAAATACTAATTCTAAATAGAAAAAACAAATTTAAGTACATTTCATGACAAAAAAATGAAATATTGTAAATTTTTACACCGTTTTCAAAACAATAATAGTTTGCAGTTTATCCCTTTAAGATGGTACTTTTGTGTTTCATTGCTATAACACATATGCAATATCGGGATATTTGACTAAAAAAGACATTTTTCATTTCATTCCCTGGCTATAAGAAGATTTGAAATGAGGACAGTTGATTGTGCACTGTTTGGGGCAGATTTTTCATTTTTTTCTATTTTTCAGTTTACTACCTTTTGACTGGTATTTTTGTGTTGTATTTATGTTACATACGTACGACATACTAATTTCTAGACAAAAAAAAAACAAATATTTAGTACAGTTTATGACAAAAAAAATTTGAAATATTGAAAGTTAATTTTTTTACACCGTTTGGGAAACATTTTTCAAAACAATAACCTTTTGCAGTTAATCACTTTAAGATGGTAACTAGTGTTGTATTTCTATTACACACATGCAATATCGGGATATTTGACTAAAGAAGACATTTTTCAATTTATTCGCTGGCTAAAAGGAGATTTGAATTGAGGACCGTTGATTGTACAACCTTCGAAACAGACTTTCAGATTTTTTCTATTTTTCAGTGCACTACCTTTTGACTGGTATTTTTGTGTTGTATTTATGTTACATACGTACGACATACTAATTCTAGACAAAAAAAAAACAAAATTTTAGTACATTTTATGACAAAAAAAAGATTTGAAATATTGAAAATTCATTTTTACACCACTCGGGGAACAATTTTCAAAACAATAATATTTTGCTGTTAATCCCTTTAAGATGGTACTTTTGTGTTGTATTGCTATTAGACAAATGCAATATCGTGATTTTTGGCGAAAAAAGACTTTTTTTTTTCAATTTATTCCCTGGCTTAAAGAAGATTTGAAATGAGGACAGTTGATTGTACACCGTTTGGGACAGATTTTTTCAAAACATTTATATTTTTCAGTGTACTACCTTTTGACTGGTATTTTTGTGTTGTATTTATGTTACATACGCACGACATACTAATTTCTAGACAAAAAAAAACTCCAAAATTTTAGTACATTTTATGACAAAAAAAAATTGAAACATTGAAAATTCATTTTTTACCACCGTTTGGGAATCATTTTTCAAAACAATCATTTTTTGCAGTTAATCCCTTTAAGATGGTACTTTTGTGTTTTATAGCTTTTACACACATACAATATCGGGATATTTGACTAAAAAAGACATTTTTCAATTTATTCCCTGGCTTAAAAAAGATTTGAAATGAGGACAGTTGATTGTACATCGTTTTGGGATTTATTTTCTAAAAAAAAATATTTTTCAGTGTACTACCTTTTGACTGGTATTTTTGTGTTGTATTTATGTTACATACGTACGACATACTAATTCTAGACAATAAAACAAATTTTACTTAATTTGAAGACAAAAAAAAATGAAATATTAAAAATTCACTTTTTACACCGTTTGGGAAACATTTTTCAAAACAATCATATTTTGCAGTTAATCCCTTTAAGATGGTACTTTTGTGATGTATTGCTATTACACACATGCAATATCTGGATATTTGACTAAAAAATACATTTTTTAATTTATTCCCTGGCAAAAAGAAGATTTGAAATTAGGACAGTTGATTGTACACAGTTTGGGACAGATTTTTCAGCAAAATATCTATTGTTCAGTGTACTACCTTTTGACTGGTATTTTTATGTTGTATTTATGTTACATACGAGGGCCCATCAATAATTTCGAGAACTAAATCTACTATTCAATAACCCCTTGACGTATTTTCGCGAAAATTGGTATGACGAAAGCTCATTCATTTTCCAACCGACTCATCTTATTTTTAAACGATGACGTCATAACAATATGACGTCTTGGCAGAATTATGACGTCATGTCAATAGCGTTTGTTTTGAAATGACGTCATCTCGCATTTTAGAGCAACGCCTTATGAAAACGTTTTATGTGTTTCTCAATAATTCCTCTACGGGCGTCCGTGTAATTTTACATGTATTGTAAAGAGACATATGTTTATCAAATAAAGTTATTGGAAAGCGCAAACGACGCTTCAGAGTGGGTGGGGAGATAAGAGAAAATTGGTGGTTTTACAAGCTGACCGGAGTCTATAAATCTGAAAAGAAGGCTGCTAAAATCCTTGATTTCATTCTTGAAAATTGACAATTAGGTGTTGAAATAGTAGTAAGACACTTGGATAATTTGTATGATACAGCTAAGGACAGTATGACCAGTAATCTCGGAATGAGCCGTGTATCGGCAAGATGGGTACCGCGCTGGCCGCTTCCTGGCGGAATTGGGCAGGGGTCAAAAGGTGTCGTAAATAATACCAAAGTTATAAGGAAGACCGTCATAACTTTGCGAATCAAATAAATACATGTGACGTGACGTCGATGCACCATTTTTTAGTCGGAAAGTAAAGAAAAAATATCATTTTTGGAAGCATTATTCTTCGTTCTCACCCACAAAACATTGATTTCCAGATGTGCCGGTGAGACAAATGTCACAATTTCATCAATATTCGAGGAATCACACTGAAACATTTTATGTCTATATAAATTCGAGTAAGTACTTATAATTTTGCAGCAGTAATAAAATCTGGTATGCCACACGTTTAAATGAGACAGCGCCCAAATATCATAAGGTCCGGAATTCTGCCGCGCTATGACAGCGCGTCGCGCCATAGCCGACGCTTTAAAAAGGCCGGTATTGTGAAACTGGTAATAGAAATATTACCAAACCCTCTGCACCGCGCAGATTATGCATTTTGCGACTTCTATTTATTTCCAAACCTTAGAAATAAATCACGGGGTGAAGATAATGAGAAGAAAGAGGAGTTGGGTGTGTCATTTACAAAAGTTTTCGGGTAATGTCACGTGACGGTCAAGCGGTGGAATGAATGCAAACTGTTCAAGGGATGTTACTTTTATAAGAAAAGGGTTATGATTCTAAGTTTATCAACGTAATTTTCTGATATAAGATTAGTTCTCGAAGTTATTGATGGGCCCTCGTACGTTCGACATACTAATTCTAGACAAAAAAAACAACAAATTTTAGTACATTTTATGACAAAAAAATTTTTGAAACATTGAAAATTAATTTTTACCACCGTTTGGGAAACATTTTTCAAAACAATCATATTTTGCAGTTCATCCCTTTAAGATAGTATTTTTGAGTTGTATTGCTATAACAAACATGCAATATCGGGATATTTGACTAAAAATACATTTTTCAATTTATTCCCTGGCTAAAAGAAGATTTGAAATGAGGGCAGTCAATTGTACATCGCTTGGGACAGATTTTTCAAAAAAAATATTTTTCAGTGTACTACCTTTTGACTGGTATTTTTGTGTTGTATTTATGTTACATACGTACGACATACTAATTCTAGACAAAAACCAAAATTTTAGTACATTTTATGACAAAAAAAAGATTTGTAATATTGAAAATTCATGTTTTACATCGTTAGAGAATTTTTTTTCAAAACAATCATATTTTGCAGTTAGTCCATTTAAGATGGTACTTTTGTGTTGTATTACTATTACACACATGCAATATCGGGATATTCGACTAAAAAAGACATTTTTTTCAATTTATTCTCAGGCTAAAAGAAGATTTGAAATGAGGACAGTTGATTGTACACCTTTTGTGACCGATTTTCAAAAAAAATCTATTTTTCAATGTACTACCTTTTGACTGGTATTTTTGTGTTGTATTTATGTTACATACGTACGACATACTAATTCTAGACAAAAACTCAAATTTTAGTACATTTATGACCAAAAAAATTGAAATATTGAAAATTCATTGTTTACACCGTTGGGAAACATTTTTCATATTATGCAGTTAATCCCTTTAAGATGGTACTTTTGTGTTGTATTGCTATTACACACATGCAATATCGGGATATTCGACTAAAAAAGACATTTTTTTCAATTTATTCTCAGGCTAAAAGAAGATTTGAAATGAGGACAGTTGATTGTACACCGTTTGGGACAGATTTTTCAATTTTTTTCTATTTTTCAGTGTACTACCTTTTGACTGGTATTTTTGTGTTGTATTTATGTTACACACGTACGACATACTAATTCTAGACAAAAAACAAACAAACAAGTTTTAGTACTTTTATGACAAAAAAAGATTAAGAATATTGAAAATTCGTTTTTTACACCGTTTTGGAAACATTTTTCAAAGCAATCACATTAGGCTGTTTATCCCTTTAAGATGGTACTTTTTAGCTTTCCTGAGCACGAAGTGCTCGAGGTGAGTTATTGTGGTCACTTTTTGTCCGGCGTCCGTCCGTCCGTCCGTCCGTCTACATTTAGGGTGTTTACACTCTAGCATCCACAAAAGATAGGCAATCTTGATCAAACTTGGCCAAAGCAAGTAGGACCATAAGCTCTCGGACAAGTTCGATTGTGGGCCTGATCGGATCAGAATGTGCTGAGTTATCTGCCCTTGAATGTCAAAAAATGCTGTTTTTAAGTTTGTTTACACTCTAGCATCTACAATTATTGATCAATCCAGACGAAACTTGGACATAATGTTGGCAACCATAAAATCTCGGATGAGTTCGATTTTCAGTCTGATTTGACCAGAAAGACGAGAGTTATATGCCCTTGAATTTGACAAAATTGCCGTTTTCGGCTGTTTTTTACATTGTTTACACTCTAGAATCTACAATTGTTAACAAATCAAGACAAAAATTGGACACAATGTTGGGGACTATAAGATCTTGGATGAGTTTGATTTTCAGTCTGATCTGATCAGAGAGTCAAGGGTTATGTGCCCTTGAATTTGACAAAATTGCCGTTTTCGACCTTGTTTACACTCTAGAATCTACAATTATAAATCTATCAAGACAAAACTTGGACACAATGTTGGAGACCATAAGATCTCGGATGAATTTGATTTTTAGTCTGATCTGACTAGATAGAAGAGAGTTATGTGCCCTTGAATTTGATAAAATTGCCTTTTTTGGCTGTTGTCGACCTTGTTTACACTCTAGAATCTACAATTATTTAAAAAAAAAGAACAATGTTGGGCACCATAAGATCTCGGATGAGTTTGATTTTCACAACATTATTGACCATAAGTTCATATTCAGTCTTAAGGTCATAAGTATTGATTGAACTGAACAAAAGTGTTGCTCATATCATTTTGGTTCAGGTGAGTGATATAGGACCATCATGGTCCTCTTGTTTTGTTGTATTGCTATTACACTCGTGCAATGTCGGGATATTTGACTAAAGGACATGTTTTTAATTTATTTCCTGGCTAAAAGAAGATTTGACAGTTTACACCGTTTGGGATGGTTTTTTTTAAACTGTTCTATTTTTCAGTGTTCTACCTTCTGACTGGTATTTTTTACGTTACATACGTACGACATACTAAGTCTAGACAAAAACCCAAATATGAGTACAGTTTGTAATCAAAAAAAAATTTGAAATATTGAAAATTCATTTTTACACGGTTTGGGAAACATTTTTTCAAAACGATTGTACATCGTTTGGGATAGGTTTTTTTTTTTTAGTTTTTTTTTCTATTTTTCAGTGTACTATCTTTTGACTGGTATTTTTGTGTTGTATTTATGTTACATACGTACGACATACTAATTCTAGACAAAAAAAAACAATTTTAGTACATTTTATGACAAAAAGAATTGGAATATTGAAAATTCATTGTTTACACCGTTTGGGAAACATTTTTCAAAACAATCATATTTTGTAGTTAATTCCTTTAAAATGGTACTTTTGTGTTGTACTGCTATTACACACATGCAATATCGGGATAATTGACTAAAAAAGAATTTTTTCAATTTATTCCCTGGCTAAAAGAAAATTTGAAATGAGGACAGTTGATTGTACACCGTTTGGGACTGATTTTTCAAAAAAATCTATTTTTCAGTGTACTACCTTTTGACTGGTATTTTGTGTTTTACGAGGGCTGTTCAAAAAATTCGTAGACGTTTGTTATAACTTCCATGTTTTACAACATGATATCCATAAAACTTCACAGTGTGGTAGAAAAAACCTTTCCCAGTCTGAATAACGAATTTTTGCAAGTTTTGCGCAATCAGAATTCCGATATGGGGTTGCTATAGAAACACACTTTTGTTAAACCGGAGCAAAGGGTAAAATTAATGTCTTTGCTTTTGTATTTTACTCTGTGGAATGGCTTTACAGTATTTCAAATATCAGAAAAATTAGAACTTTGATGCACCACTTTTGACCAACAGAATGACAAATTATTGTATGATTTTTTATGTTAATATTCAAATAAACAATATCACAAATGACATGCTTGATTAGCAAATGTGAACGTCGTGACGTTGCTTTGATGATATCAAAATGTAAGTTTTGCTGCATTTTGTCTAGAAAATACAAATATCACATCAAACATGAAAGTAATCTCACTTTTAGAATATGCAATATGCGCTTACATTAATCTTTCAATTGTATACTAGTAATTACATTTTGAGTTTTGGAAGGAACCGAAGGGGCTATGCTACACTGTAGGCTCAGTCATATGGCAGATATAAAGAAAAGCTAGATGTATATAAGCGTCATTTACGTTTAAAGCATTGGTAAGAATATCATCAACATTCACGATTAAATAGTCATGAAAACGATTATTTCAATCTCTACAAATTCAAAACAAAATGCATAGTATATGATAAAAGGACATATTATCAAGAACTATCAATGTTGTGCAATGCTTGAGGGCTAGAAACATTGCTTTCGTTGTGAAATCTTTGACCTGACGTCGACGTCATTGTTCCCCTGCCCCGCTTTGACGTCAATTGGTCTTTTAAAAAGTCAACCAAATACAAACCGTTGAAGATAGAAAGTTGAAATTTTCACAGCCTCTTCTCATATAACTGTTTTATCTAACATGGGTTAAATTTTAAAATTTTGTTCATTTATATAGACGCTATGAGAAAACTCTACAAATTATTTGAACGGCCCTGGTATTTATGTTATATACGTACGACATGCTAATTCTAGACAAAAAAAAAACCAAATTTAAGTACATTTTATGACAAAAAAATGATTTGAAAGATTGAAAATTCATTTTTTACACCGTTTGGGAAACATTTTTAAAAACAATCATATTTTGTAGTTAGTCCCTTTAAGATGGTGCTTTTGTGTTGTATTGCTACATGTATAACACACATACAATATCGGGATATTCGACTAAACAGACACTTGTTCAATTTATTTCCTGGATTAAAGAAGCTTTGAAATGAGGACAGTTGATTGTACAACGTTTGAGACAGATTTTTCAAAGAAAATCTATTTTTCATTGTTCTACCTTTTGACTGGTATTTTTGTGTTGTTTTTATGTTACATATGTACGACATACTAATTCTAGACAAAAACCCAAGGCCTATTACATTTTCGAACAAAAGAAAAGATTTGAAATATTGAAAATTCATTTTTTACACCAATTCGGAAACATTTTTCAAAACAATCATATTTTGCAGTTAATCCCTTTTAGATGGTACTTTTGTGTCATATTGCTATTACACACATGCAATATCGGGATATTCGACTAAAAAAGACATTTTTCAATTGATTCCCTGGCTAAAAGAAGATTTGAAATGGGGATAGTTGATTGTACACCGTTTGGGACAGATTTTTCAAACATTTTCTATTTTTCAGTGTACTACCTTTTGACTGGCGTTTTTACGTTGTATTTATGTTACATACGTACGACATACTAATTCTAGACAAAAAAAACCAAATTTTTGTACATTTTATGATAAAAAATGAAATACATGTATTGAAAATTCATTTTTTACACCGTTTGGGATACATTTTTCAAAACAATAATATTTTGCAGTTAATCCATTGAAGATGGTACTTTTGTGTTGTATTGCTATTACACACATGCAATATCGGGATCTTTGACTAAAAAGACATTTTTCAGTTTATTCCCTGGCTAAAAAAAGATTTGAAATGAGGACAGTTGATTGTACACCGTTTGGGACAGATTTTTTTAAAAAAAGAATTTTTTTCAGTGTACTACCTTTTGACTGGTATATTTGTGTTGTAATTATGTTACATACGTACGACATACTAATTCTAGACAAAAAACAAATTTTAGTACATTTTATGACTAAAAAAAGATTTGAAATATTGAAAATTCATCTTTTACATCGTTTGGGAAACATTATTCAAAACAATGATATTTTGCAGTTAATCCCTTTAAGATGGTCCTTTTTGTGTTGTATACCTATTACACACATGCAATATCGGGATATTTGACTAAAAAAGTTATTTTTCAATTTATTCCCTGGCTTAAAGAAGATTTGAAATCAGGACAGTTGATTGTACACCGTTTGGGACAGATTTTTCAAATATTTTCTTTTTTTCAGTGTACTACCTTTTGGCTGGTATTTTTGTGTTGTATTTATGTTACATACGTACGACATACTAATTCTAGACACCCCCCCCCCCCTCCCCCAAATTTTAGTACAGTTTATGACAAAAAAAAAAGATTTGAAATATTGAAAATTCATTTTTACACCGTTTGGGAAACATTTTTCAAAACAATAATATTTTGCAGTTAATCCCTTTTAGATGGTACTTTTGTGTTGTATTGTTATTACACGCATGCAATATTGGGATATTTGACTAAAAAGACATATTTTTTTAATTTATTCCCTGGCTAAAAGAAGATTTGAAATGAGGACAGTTGATTGTACATTGTTTGGGACAGATTTTTCAAAAAAAATCTATTTTTCAGTGTACTACCTTTTGACTGGTATTTTTGTGCTGCATTTATGTGACATACGTACGACATACTAATTCTAGACAAAAAACCCAAAGTTTAGTACATTTTATGACAAAAGATTTGAAATATTGAAAATCATTTTTACGTTGTTTGGGAAACATTTTTCAAAACAAAAATATTTTGCAGTTAATCACTTTAAGATGGTACTTTTGTGTTGTATTGCTATTACACACATGCAATATCGCGACATTTGACTAAAAAATACATTTTTAGCTCGCCCGGGACGATAGCCTCGGAAGAACTATTGTCATACCCCCGGATGTCGGCGTCGGCGTCAGCGTCCGCAAAAACTTTAACCTGGCCCATATCTCATGCCCTGTTAGAGATACAGCCTTCATATTTCACCTGTGGGTACCTCTAACCAAGACCTTTAATTTGAGATCATGACCTTTGACCTTGTGACCTTGACCTTGGAGTTTGACCCACTTTTTAACCGTTAAAAAACTTTAACCTGGCCTATATCTCATGCCATATTACACCTACAGCCTTCATATCTCACATGTGGATACCTCTCACCAAGACCTTTCATTTGAGACCATTACCTTTGACCTTGTGACCTTGACTTTGGAGTTTGACCTACTTGTAAAACTTTAACCTGGCCTAAAAAACTTTAACCTGGCCCATATCTTATGCCCTATTGCACAAACAGCCTTGATATTTCACATATGGACACCTCCTACCAACACCATTCACATTTTACCATGACCTTTGACCTCATGACCTTAACCTTAGAGTTTGACCTACTTTTACAAAACTTTAACCTGGCCTATATCTCATGTCTTTTTACACCTACAGCATTGATATTTCACATATGGACACCTCCTACCAACACCATTCACATTTGACCATGACCTTGGACCTTGTGACCTTGACCTTGGATTTTGACCTACTTTTAAAAAACTTTAACCTGGCCTTTATTTCATGTCCTTTTACACCTACAGCCTTGATATTTCACACATGGACACCTCCTTCCAACATGGTTCACATTTGACCATGACCATGGACCTTGTGACTTTGACTTTGGAGTTTTACCTGCTTTTAAAAGACTTTAACCTTGCCTATAGCTCATGTCCTTTTACACCTACAGCCTTCATATTTCACATATGGACACCTCCCACCAAGACCTTTCATATTTGACCATGACCTTCGACCTGGTGACATTGACCTTGAAGTTTGACCTACTTTAAAAAAAATTAAACTGGCCTTTATATCATGTCCTTTTACACCTACAGCCTTGATATTTCACACAATGACACCTCCTACCAACACTTCACATTTGACCATGACCTTGGACCTGGTGACCTTGACCTTGGAGTTTGACCTACTTTTAAAAAACTTTCACCTGGCCTATATCGCATGTCCTTTTGCACCTAAAGCCTTGATATTTCACAGATGGACTCCTCCTACCAACACGTTCACATTTGACGGTGACTTTGTACCTTGACCTTGGAGTTTGACCTACTTTCAAAAAACTTTAACTTGGCCTACAACTCATGTCCTTTTACACCTACAGCCTTGATATTTCACACACGGACACTTCATTCCAACACAGTTCACATTTGACCATGACCTGTGATCTTGTGACCTTGACCATGGAGCTTGACCTACTTTTACAAAATTTCATTTTGGGCCATGACCTTTTTACCTTGACCTAGGAAATGACTTTTCTTTGTGACAAGCTCTCGTTTGGGCGAGCTTTATTGTCCGCGGACAATTCTTGTTTTCAATTTTTTCCATGGCTAAAAGAAGATTTGAAATGAGGACAGTTGATTGTGCACTGTTTAGGACAGATTTTTCAAAAAAAATCTATTTTTCAGTGTACTACCTTTTGACTGGAAATTTTGTGTTGTATTTATGTTACATACGTACGATATACTAATTCTAGACAAAGAAACCCCAAATTTTAGTACATTTTATGACAAAAACAAAAAGATTTGAAATATTGAAAATTCATTTTTTACATCGTTTGGGAAACATTTTTCAAAACAAATATATTTTGCAGTTAATCCGTTTAAGATGGTACTTTTGTGTTGTTTTGCTATTACACACATGCAATATCGGGATATTTGACTAAAAAAGACATTTTCAATTTATTCCCTGGCCAAAAGAAAATTTGAAATGAAGACAGTTGATTGAACACCGTTTGGGACAGAATTTTCAAAAATATCTTTTTTTTTTCAGTGTACTACCTTTTGACTGGTATTTTTATGTTGTATTTATGTTACATACGTACGACATACTAATTCTAGACAAAAAACCTAAGTTTTAGTACATTTTGATGACAAAGAATGTTTTGAAATATAGAAAATTCATTTTTTACACCGTTTGGGAAACATTTTCAAAACAATAATATTTTGCAGTTTATCCTTTTAAGATGGTCCTTTTGTGTTGTATTGCTATTAAACGCATGCAATATCGTGATATTTGACTAAAAAGAACATTTTTCAATTTATTTCCTGGCTAAAAGAAGATTTGAAATGAGGACAGTTGAATGTACACCGTTTGGTACTACCTTTTGACTGGTATTTTTGTGTTTTATTTATGTTAAATGCGTACGACATACTAATTCTAGACCAAAAAAATAGTACAATTTATGACAAAAAAAAAAGATTTGAAATATTAAAAATTCATTTTTTACTCCGTTTGGGAAACATTTTTCAAAATAATCATATTTTGAAGTTAATCCCTTTAAGATGGTACTTTTGTGTTGTATTACTATTACACACATCCAGTATCGGGATTTTGGACTAAAAAGACATTTTCAATTTAGTCCCTGGCTAAAAGAAGATTTGAAATGAGGACAGTTGAAGATTTGAAATGAGGACAATTGATTGTACACCGTTTAGGACAGATTTTTCAAAAACTTTCTATATCAAAATTGTTCTATTTTTCAGTGTACTACCTTTTGACTGGTATTTTTGTGTTGTATTTGTGTTACATACGTACGACATACTAATTATAGACAAAAAAACTAAATTTTAGTACATTCTATGACAAAAAAGAGATTTGAATCATTTTTTACAGTTAATCCCTTTACGATGGTACTTTTGTGTTGTATTGCTATTACACACATGCAATATCGGAATATTTGACCAACAAGGTCATTTTTAATTTATTCCCTGGCTTAAAGAAGATTTGAAATGAACACAGCTGATTGTACACCGACAAATTTCTATTTTTCAGTTTACTACCTTTTGACTGGTATTTTTGAGTTGTATTTATGTTACATACGTACGGCATACTAATTCTAGACAAAAAACCCAAATTTTAGTACATTTTATGACAAAAAAAAGATTTGAAATATTGAAAATTCATTTTTATACCGGTTGGGAAACATTTTTCAAAACAATCATATTTTGCAGTTAATTCCTTTAAGATGGTACTTTTTTGTTGTTTTGCTATTACACACACACGGTGGGGATTGTGCATGTTGGAATGGATAACGAATACGGACAAATTTGCCTCGCTTCAGGTAAGAAATTGTGCAATAAATTTCTTATTTCAGCGTCAATTTTCACGCGGTTTGTTGCATGTACCCTGCATTACTAAGCTCTTTCCTCAGATATAAGACTTGTTTGTAGAATCTGTGTATTTTGTCCAAAAAATGATCCAAACCGATCCGAAAATCGACAAAAAAATCCAGGTCATTTTTCTAATCGGTTGGGATCGATTTTTGAGAAAAGTACAAGGAGTTTCCCGATAAGTAATATATCTGAGAAAAGGGCTCAGTAAGAAGGAGTACATGCAACAAACTGCATGAAAATTGACGCTAAAACAAGAAAGTAATTCCACAAATGCTCACCTGAAGCGTGGTTAATTTGGCCGTAATCGTTACCATTTCGCTTTCTGGTCGGTTGGGACAATATTTTGGAAAAAGTAAGTACCACGAGTTATCTAATATGTCATACACCCGATGAAAGAGCTCGGTAAGGCGGGGTACATGCAACAAACCTTTTGAAAATTGACGCACAAATAAGGAAGTTATTGCAAATAATCTTACCAGAATCGAGATTATTTTGTCCGTATACGTTATCCATCCCATCATGCACAATCCCCACCGTGACACATGCAATATCGGGATATTTGACTAAACAAGACATTTTTCAATTTATTTCCTGGCTAAGAGAAGATTGGAAACGGGAACAGTTGATTGTACACATATTTTGCAGTTAATCCCTTTAAAATGGTACTTTTGTGTTGTATTGCTATTATTGCTATTATGTGTTGTATTGCTATTACACACACGCAATATCGGGATATTTGACTAAAAAGATATTTTTCAACTTATTCCCTTGCTAAAAGAAGATTTGAAATGAGGACAGTTGAAGATTTGAAATGAGGACAATTGATTGTACACCGTTTAGGACAGATTTTACAAAAACTTTCTATTTTTCAGTGTACTACCTTTTGACTGGTATTTTGTGTTGAGTTAATGTTACATACGTACGACATACTAATTCTAGACAAAAACCAAAATTTAGTACATTTTATGACACAAAAAAACAATCATGCCGCGGCCATAGCGCAGTTGGTAGCGCATCTGACCCTCATACGAGAGGTCCCGGGTTCGATACCCGGCCGCGGCTAATACCCTTTCTGACAAAATTGTCACCCACCAATGAGTTTGAAATCGTTAACCTAAGTGGGCGAGCAGCTGGAGGCTCGCTCGGTAAGGGTGTTTTGGTAGTACTGGTTTGAGAAACAACAGGAATCCATGGGTAGGTGCTCCAGCCGCCGCGATATGACCCTGATAGTTGAAAACGGCGTAAAACCCCAATAAACTTAAACTCAAAACAATCATATTTTGCAGTTAATCCCTATAAGATAGTACTTTTGTGTTGCATTGCTATTACACACATGCAATATCGGGATATTTGACTATAAAAGACATTTTTCAATATATTTCCTGGCTAAAAGAAGATTTCAAATGAAGACAGTTGATTGTACACCGTTTGGATTTTTCATTTTTTTCTATTTTTCAGTGTACTACCTTTTGACTGGTATTTTTGTGTTGTATTTATGTTACATACGTACGACATACTAATTATAGACAAAAACCCCAAATTTTAGTATATTTTATGACAAAAAAAAAGTTTGAAATATTGAAAAATTCATTTTTTAAACTGTTTGGGAAACATTTTTCAAAACAATCATATTTTGCAGTTATTCCCTTAAGATGGTACTTGTTGTGTTGTATTGCTATTACACACATGCAGTATTGGGATATTTGACTAAAAAAGACATTTTTCAATTTATTCGCTGGCTAAAAGAAGATTTGAAATGAGGACAGTTGATTGTACACCGTTTGGGACAGATTTTTCAAAAACTTTCTATTTTTCAGTGTACTAACTTTTGACTGGTATTTTTGTGTTGAATTTATGTTACATACGTACGACATACTAATTCTAGATAAAAAATTAGTACATTTTATGACAAAAAAAAATGAAATATTGAAAATTTATTTTTTACACCGTTTGGGAAACATTTTTCAAAACATTCATATTTTGCAGTTAATCCCTTTAAGATGGTACTTTTGTGTTGTATTGCTATTACATACACACAGTGGGGATTTTGCATGATGGGATGGATAACGATACGGACAAATTTGCCTCGCTTCAAGTAAGAAATTGTGCAATAAATTTCTCATTTCTGCGTCAATTTTCAAGCGGTTTGTTGCATGTATCCTGCATTACTGAGCTCTTTCCTCAGATATAATGGTTTAATTCATGAACATTACTCTTACTTATTTGAAGTTACCTCAACTAGAATTGCACGAGTTTCTAACATGTTATCGTGATATTTTTTCGAGACATAAGGAGGGTTCGAAGCGACTAAACTAAGTTAGGATTTCTCGAGGCAAGAAGGTCGGACCTTGAGATAAACTCATGCTTATTTTCTCATACATTTTACAGAATTTTGAAAGAAAATTTGTTGGAATTTATTCGCTTGAAAAACAAGTTCTTGTAATATAAAAGTAAATGTTTCGGTTTTTGAAAATGCCATACGGTTCTTCTTTTGTTACCTTTTTAACGTTTATTTTATTTGTTTAATTTTAGACAAGTCTTGTTTCAAATGTGCTGTAATTGACCATAACGTAAATGCAACGAGAATTTTGCATACACAACGTACCTATAACAATGGTCTGGGCAAACATTGAGAGGAAAAAAAATGATATCGTCAATTTATCCCTTTTTCCCATATGTTTTTATGGTATATTTTTGGAACACAAACATGTTTCTGTTTTTCACATCGAATATTGTGTCGTCTGCAAGAAGCATTAAATTGGACTTGGCTGAAATTTTACCATTTTTTAAAAGCGGTTTAGCCTATTTCCACACGTTGACTCTTTTTGACTCTTTAACAGATAATTTTGGTAAAAGTGGAAAACTAAATGAACAACTTCTTAATTTCCCAAATATTTTCTACCCGAAAGAAAAAAATGAAATAAAATATATTTACTTGAAATTGTCGTTTGCAGCACTTTTGAATTTGGAATAGTCTAAAATCTTTTCGTCTGGTAATGACTTGAATCAAACCAACCAATTCGTAACTAGATGTTTCAATAGAACGATTCCGACGTTATCTACTGAGCTTTGGGGTTCTGATATTTTATATAAAAAAAACAACATAAAAACGTATTTCAAATACGCACAGTATTGATTTTTCTTTTCCATCGCAGTTTTCTGAAGCATTCTTAATCAAAATTGGGTACATTAGCTGAACGGGTTTATCCATTATAAAATGGTGTGATGCTAATGAATCGGTTTCAAGCGACCTTTCGATAAAAAAAAACGTGTAAAGGGTTTTAACATATTAGATTAGATTACAAAAAGGGTTAAGAAACATTTCCTCGATATAGAAAATAACTATTTTGTTTGTGAATACCACTTTTTCACTGAGTCTTTCTAGTCCGGGGATCTCGTGCTAACGGCATTAGCAGTAACTTCAGGCGTCCTTTGTTGAATTTGGCTGAAGTTTGAGTCAAGGAAATGTTCATGAATTAAGCCATAAGACTTGTTTTTAGAATCTTTGTACTTTGTCCAAAAATTGATCCCAACCGATCAGAAAAACGACAAAAAATCCAGGTCATTTTTCTAGTCGGTTGGGATCGATTTTTGAGAAAAGTACAAGGAGTTTCCCGATAAGTAATACATCTGAGAAAAGGACTCAGTAAGACGGAGTACATGCAACAAACTGCATGAAAATTGACGCTAAAATAAGAAAGTTATTCCACAAATGCTTACCTGAAACGTGGTTAATTTGGCCGTAGTCGTTACCATTTCGCTTTCTGGTCGGTTGGGAAAATATTTTGGAAAAGGTACCACGAGTTATCTAAAGCTGTCATACATCCGATGAAAGAGCTCGGTAAGGCGGGGTACATGCAACAAACCTTTTGAAAATTGACGCACAAATAAGAAAGTCATTGCAAAAATCTTACCAGAATCGAGATTATTTTATCTGTATATGTTATCCATCCCATCATGCACAATCCCCACCGTGACACATGCAATATCGGGATATTTGACTAAACAAGACATTTTTTTTTTCAATTTATTTCCTGGCTAAGAGAATATTGGAAAGGGGGACAGATGATTGTACACATATTTTGCAGTTAATCCCTTTAAAATGGTACTTTTGTGTTGTATTGCTATTATTGCTATTATGTGTTGTATTGCTATTACACACATGCAATATCGGGATATTTGACTAAAAAGATATTTTTCAATTTATTCCCTTGCTAAAAGAAGATTTGAAATGAGGACAGTTGATTGTACACCGTTTGGGACTGATTTTTTAAAAAAAAATCTTTTTTGCAGTGAACTACCTTTTGACTGGTATTTCAGTGTTGTATTTATGTTACAAACGTACGGCATGCTAATTCTAGACAAAAAAAAACCCGAATTTAAGTACCTTTTATGACAAAAAAATCATTTTTTACACCGTATGGGAAACATTTTCAAAACTCTCATATTTTGCAGTTAATCCCTTTAAGATGGTACTTTTTTGTGTTGTATTGCTATTACACACGTGTAACATCGCGATATTTGACTAAAAAAAGATATTTTTCAATTTATTCCCCGGCTAAAAGAAGATTTTAAATGAGGATAGTTGATTGTACACCGTTTGGGAAAGTTTTTTTCAAAAATTTTCTATTTTTCAGTGTACTACCTTTTGACTGTTATTTCTGTGTGGTATTTATGTTACATACGTACGGCATACTAATTCTAGACAAAAGAACCCCGAACTTTAGTACATTTGATGACAAAAAATGATTTGAAATATTGAAAATTCATTTTTACACCGTTTGGCAAACATTTTTCAAAACACTCATATTTTGCAGTTAATCCCTTTAAAGTGACATTTCACATTTATTTCATTTTTAAAAAGTATGTCTTGATGTAAAGATTGGTTATTCTAATGCGTAGAAAACGCTATCAGTTGTTTGAAGTTGTTACCTATAACCGAAAAATGTGCCTTCAAAGTTGATACAGAAATGACAAATTCTATATAAATCTGAACTGTTGTCCACAACAATTTGTTTAATTTTAGCACAAAAATATATATTTCTCGTAAACGGTTCAATATTTTGGCTTGAATTTTTCAGAATTTCCATAAGAAAAAATGCTCTTTCAGATAGAACAAGAGCTGTCACTGTAAGATGACAATGCCCCCGACACCGCTTTGATTTTAAATTATGGCCAATCTATGTTCAAGGTCAAGGTCATCCAGGGGTCAAGGTCACCAAAGTATGTGCCTACAGAAAGGTAATGTACCAAGGAATGTTGTGGTAAAGTATGAAGCGAATATGTTAAGTAATAAGGAAGTTATGGCCAATGTTAAAGTTTTTGGACGGAATGACGGACGGACGGACGGACGGACGGACGGACGGACAGACGGACAGACGGACGGACGGACGGACGGACGGACAAGTCAAATTTATGATGCCTCCCTATCGGGGGCATAATAAAAGTAAAAATTAGGTAAAAATAATCGTGAAATGTCACTTTAAGATGGTACTTTTGTGTTGTATTGCTATTACACACATGCAATATCGGGATATTTGACTAAAAGGACATTTTTCAATTGATTCCCTGGCTAAAAGAAGATTTGAAATAAGGAGAGTTGATTGTACACCGTTTGGGACTGATATTTCGAAAAAAAAAAATCTATATTTTAGTGTACTACCTTTTGACTAGCATTTTTTGTGTATTGATGGTACATACGTACGACATAGGAATTCTAGACAAAAATCAATTTTCTGTACATCCATGGCAAAAATAAGATTTGACATTTTGAAAATTTAACATTTACACCGTTTGGGAAACATTAAAAAAACACTCAACGTAGTCTTTTTTAGATTATGCTTTTGTGTTGTATTGCTATTACAAATCCAAAATATCAGAATCCTGAAATAAAGACACATTTCGGTACATTCCCCTGCTAAGAAAAGATTTGAAATGAGGGCAATTTATTGTACACGTTCGGGACAGATTTTTCGAAATATTTCTATATTTCAGTGTAATACCTTTTGGTTGGTGTTTCATTGGTGTACTGATGTTACATACATACGACATATGATTTCTAGACCCCAAAAAAACATTTTCCGGTACTTTCTATGGCAAAAGGAAGATTTGAAATATTGAAAATTCATTATTAACACCGTTTGAGAAACATTTTTTTTTCAAAAATAATATTGTAGTCCCTTTTAAATTGATACTTATTTGTTGTATTGCTATTGCACGACTGCAACTACGGTACATTCCCTGGCTAAAAGAAGATTTGAAGTGAGGGCAATTGATTGTACACCATTTGGGACAGATTTTCAGAAAAAATCTATTTTTCAGTGTACTACCTTTGTACTGGTATTTAAGTGTTGTATTGATGTTGCATACGGACGACATAGGAATTTTAGACCAAAAAGACAACCTCCGGTGTATTCTATGACAAAATGAAGATTTGAAGTTTGAAAATTCTATATTTACACCGTTTGGGAAACATTTTTCAAACATTCGTTTTTTCAAGGCAGTCCATTTACAATGATACTTTTGTGTTGTATTGCTTTTTCATAGTTACAATATCAGGATTCTGGACTAAAAAAGATACTTTTCGGTACATTCCCTGGCTAAAGGAAAATTTAAAATGAAGGCAATTAATTGTACACCGTTTGGGACAAATTTGTACGAAAAATGTGTAGTTTTCAGTGTAGTACATTTTGATTGGAATTTTTATGTTGTATTGATGTAACATACGTATGATATAGGAATTCTAGACCAAAAAAAACACTTTTCGAAACATCCATGGCAAAAATAAGATTTGACATTTTGACAATTTATTATTAACCCCGTTTGAAAAAACATTTTTTTAAAAAAAATCATTTTTCAAGGTAGTCCCTTTAAGATGATGCTTTTGTGTTGTATTGCTATTACACACCTACAATATCAGGATCCTGGACTAAAAAAGACTCTTTTCGGTACATTACCTGGATAAAAGAAGATTTGAAATGAGGACAGTTGATTGTACATCTTCTGCGACAGATTTTTCGAAAACGTGTCTATTTTTCAGTGTACTATCTTTTGACTGGTATTTTTGTGTTGTATTGATGTTACATACCCACGACATAGGAATTCTAGACCTAAAAACCAATTTCAGGTACATTCTTTGACGAAAGGAAGATTTGGACTATTGAAAATTCGTTATTTACAACGTTTGGGAAACATTTTTCAAAAAATTCATTTTTTCAAGGTAGTTCCTTTAAGATGATGCTTTTGTGTTGTGTTTCCTATTACATGGAAACTTGATATTAACACGTTTTCATAACGTTTAAAGAACGTTTGGTTTTGGGAACGTGTTGAAGATGTTTCGAAGCCGCCATTCTAACGTTTTCATGTCGAACGCAAAACGTTACAATCTGTGTTAAAGACGTTTTCGTACCTCTAAAAGTGCCCCTTTCTGAGACGTTTGGAATTTAGATTTTAGAACATTTCGTTTAACCCTTTTCCAATCAAGATCTGGTTTTGACGTCCCTTATACAAAAGGCTTGGGAAAAGATTGAAACAAAAGGTGTGAATGCTGATGTCCAGCATTTCTATCTTTTGTCTCTATATATCCCGTGCTATATTCTACAAAAATTCCTATATCATTAACCATTTTGTCATCTGCAGAAGCCAACCAACTGAACTATCCTCTATTGTTGCTGTTGTTTCGGAAAGGGTAAACTTTACGAATTTTCACCTCGTACTAAGAGAGTAAACAGTCGTTAATTGGGTTTGTGTACTCAAGGTAGTATACCCCTAATGAGATTCTCTCGACGTCTGAATTATTCGGGTGCGATCGGAAACATTCGGTGGTGGAATTATTCACCGCCGAATGTTAACGACCGGGCCCGAATAGGTTCGGATACGTAACGACGCCAATCGAAAAAAAAATCCGATGTTTTATGAATCTCAAAATGGCAACATTACTGGTATTCTACCTTAAAGTCTCTGGAATGAGTTTGCCTGAAAGCAATTTTATTTGCATTTGAAAAAAAATGGAGAATTTGATGATTAAAAGTATTATTTTCTTTTCTCTTTTTTCCAAAACAATTTCATCAAAGGTAGGGTCATGCAAAACAGGACTTGTTTGGAAAAAAATGCATTAATGAGAAAACGTTACATAACAAACATGAGCTTTATTATTACATATTCTCTGAGGTAATTAAAATGTAAGCCTTATCCAAAAAGACAAAAAAGGTTGTCCAATTTCAAAGTTGTTGCAGACGACATCATTAATAAATAGATAACAGCTGCATTTATGTACAATGCAACATAACAAAGGGTATTAGCCACCCGGCCGCGGCTAATACCCTTTCTGACAAAATTGTCACCCACCAATGGGTTTGAAATCGTTAACCTAAGTGGGCGAGCAGCTGGAGGCTCGGTAAGGGTGTTGTGGTAGTACTGGTTTGAGAAACAACAGGAATCCATGGGTAGGTGCTCCAGCCGCCGCGATATGACCCTGGTAGTTGAAAACGGCGTAAAACCCCAATAAACTAAAACGCAACATAACATGTTTGAGCAAAAGTATAAACTTTTGTGGAACTTGGTTATCGCGTTTTCTTCTTTCTCCAATGTTTCCCAAAGACTTATCTAACACAGATGTTTTTGGAAAAAGTTGAATTTGCAGACAGGCATAGACAGAATGGCAGATGGGTCGAAAAGACAAAACAATATAATTATCCCAATTAATTATCTTTTGATAAACAGAGAGTCAATGGCAGAAAATTAAGTGAGCAGTGTCCGTTCTCCAGTTTAGTATATATTGCAGTCTTGTGAATTGTGGTATATCATGGGTAAGATTCCGCCTATCTATTTTGATGCAAGTCTGTATATTCTTCGATAAAGTCCCTAAGTATTATCGTATATTATCTGGTTTCATTTTCCCATGATACAAGAATACAATAAAGGACTTGCTCTTCAAACTCGACATAACAATTGCCAAAACTGATCACTTTTAACTTAAACAGTGGAGCACTATATATACTTGCACAAAATATAGTATTGTTATTTAATTTAACATCTTGATTGGTTTATATGAACTCTGGAAGTGAGTCCAAAATTCTTGTAGCCACCACAGCGTTTAGTTGAATGTTTTGGTGGTATTGAGGTGTTCTGAGAAGGTTTCGTCTATCCATATGTATGTTTTAGACTCCAGCAATTTACAATTATAGTTACAACGTTGCGCTTACTGAAAGAGAGTGTGTTGATATTATGTAGCTACACGTTCTCTCGCTATTAAATCTGCATGGTCAACATCACTACTACTTGAGGTTTTGGAGTCACTCCGAGTCAGGAGGCACAATTGGATGGTCATATATATCAATAATATCCTCAATATCTGTAGATATGTCCTCCGCATAAAAAAATGTCAGAAAAACTATCGTCATTTATTAACGCTTACACGAATTTTCTGAACATAGACTTCACGACGATCCCGTCCATACAGTAAACATCTTCCTCGCATACGCCTTCTACCTTCGACTGCGTTTCATAAAGTGAAACATGGGACTGAAACACTTCTTAGGGATTGTGCTCATGTGTGGTCTTTGAATTGCCAGCAAGTATATGCTGTAGTATAGGCAATGGAGGATAGTCGTCGTCGGGTGAACAATCAACTCATAAGCCTATGAAATAAAAATATATATTAGATTGAAGTGTGAAAATGAGAATGATTGATGATATACACAGAAAGGTAATACTAGCTCTGATTATTTGTTTTCTAATTAAAGGGGAATGGCACTTAAAATCATGCAAATTTTCCGAGAACTTCGTACAAAATAAATATGTATTATGAAAATATGGCATTTAAATTGCATCTATGCCAAATCTTAGCTTTCTATCTTGTGTATTGGCTAGGATGTCGACGGATTTAAAACCCCATATGTTCCATTATTGTAAATATTATCCCCGGGACAACAAATCATGGGGTTTTAAATCCGTCGACATCTAAGCCAATACACAAGGTAGAAAGCTAAGATTTGATGATATATATTTATTTTTTTTGTAGGAAGTTCTCGGAAAATTTGCAAGATGTTAAGTGTTATTCTGCCTTTAAAGTTTCTGACAATTTTAATAAGAATTTTCAAAGTTTATCAAAAAGCAAACAAAAAACAAAACAAAAACAATACAAAATCACCATATAATTATGTGTGGACATGGTCGATATGTAGGCAATGTAGCAAAATGATATGTGATGATTATTTTAGTACTGAGACACAGGTCTTAGACTTTCATCAGCTGATTGCTAGATCTAGTACAATTCAGTATTGATAGATAAATTTTGTGCATTTCCTTTCATTTAAGAAAAGTCTAAGTGTAAAAATCCAGATACGTTTCAACAACGTTGACAAAACGTTGTTGGTACTTTAGTATACGTAAGACCGAGGACAAGATTTGATACCCCCGTATCAAGGCTTTCAGTAATTTAATAACCTCAACACTGGTAAACTACTAGTACACACGAACAATGACTGTTAGATCTACTTTTCTATCTGAAAAGTTTTAAACGACGTTTTCAGGACGTATTGAAAACGATGTTGTTATAGGTGGTGTATAAATAAATCTATTTTGGGACAAAAAAATAAAAACAATGTCTCACATACATTAAATGTCAAATAGAACAACTTGTACTTCAAACTAAGATGAGTCACTTATAGATAATAAGATTTAGAACAGTTTGGTGAAGTATCCAAGCTGAGTTTCTTCAAAATTTGCAAAACACACATTATTTACTCATCCGTGTTAAAAATTAATCGTAAAAATGCGGTTATTGAAATAAAGAATATTTCAATGATCGACTTACCCAATGTTTCCTTCAGAATTACTGGTGTGAATATGAATAAAATGTGGTTTGTACTCTTTCAACGTTTGCACTCTGTCAACATTAACAAAATGGCGCCCGAAAATTTGTGGTTTGAAATAAAAGTACCCGGATGTTTGTGGAAACGTTTTTAAAACGACTTATAAACGTCAGTTTACTTTCTCTTTTAAAATGATGAAATATTTGACTGAACATTCACGATGTGAAGCATTGCAGTAATCATTGTTTAAACTTGCTTCACGGATTTTATAAAGATGCAAACCAAATGAACCCACGCTTGCATCAAAACCTTTCGTTTGAAAACGTGTAAAAACGTGGCGATCGAGTTGCTAAAAATAATGTTGCCAGAAAACGCATTCAAACGTGTTCAATACGTTTTTACGTAAAAATTAAAAACGTAAAGCACTGTAAATGTTAGATCTAGGGATGTATAAAAAAACATGGTTTTGAAGGTTCTGTAATACGCATGAAAAAGAAAGCATTATAAAAACGATTTTGAGACGAATTAAAAACGTTCACTGTAGAAGATAAGCAAATTAAGGGTTTCAATATTCAAAATAAGTCTTACTATCATGAAAGTCAATTTACAATTTAAACATATGATACCATTTCCATGTTTTTAATATTTATCGTTTTCATCAAGTCCTGAGTTGGTTGTGGTTTAAGTGCGTCGTCTTTACGTATCTAATACGTACTTACGATGAAAACACGTTGTCAAAACGAATGAAACACGTGTTCCAATCCAAGACTTGTAAGGAACATCTTCGTCACCAAAACCTATTGTTTACTTGAAAACGTAATAACCCGGTCTTCAAAACGTTTTTAAAACCGAACGTGCTATAAACGTTATCAAAACGTTTTAGAATTAAGTTTCCATGTAGTTTTCTTTAAATATTATTAAAGTTTTCAACACGTTTTCCGAACGTCGGTCGAGGGGGCACTTTATCGGGGTAATAATACGTCACCAACACTTCTGTTGGAAACGTTTGCAGGTATTTTAGGTAGAAACGTTTTGAGACCGTTGGAATGCAGTCATCAGAACGTAATAATCTGGTTCTCAATACGTCTTAGTTGCAAAAGGGTTAAACGAAATGTTCTTAAATTTAAATGACAATGTTTTCCAAACGTCTCGGAAGGGGACACTTTTAGGGATACGAAAACGTCTTCAGCTCAGTATGAAAACATTAGAATGGCGGCTTCGAAACTTCTTCAACACGTTTCCAAAACCAAACGTTCTTTAGACGTAATAAAAAAGTGTTATTTTCAAGTTTCCATGCAGTTTGCTATTGATATTTTTAAGTAAAAAACGTTTTAAAAACGTTAGAATGCAGTTATGAAAACGTAATAATCCGGTCTTCAATACGTTTGTAAGACCAAACGTGCTATAAACGTTATGAAAACGTGTCTGCGAAGTTGCTACAAATAATGTCAGCAGGAAACGTGTTCAAAACGTGTTGAACACGTTTTTATAAAAGAAATAAAAAACTACATACACTGTTAAAGGTGCGAATGTATGAAATAGGAATTAAATGTTCGAACTAGAATATCACTGAAAGTGATCATACCCCCCAAAAGCGCAGTTTTTGTGCATTTTGAGAAATTGATTTCATTTGACTGTGAGCTGATCAATTGGGAAATAGAGCGAACAAAAAATCAACAGACCAAACAACACATTTAACAATCCCCAAGCCCCATCCTGCCATGCCCATATTTTTCAATAAACCAAAAACTCACAACCATGCATTGGAGACAGTCAATCAAGGAACATTTCTGTACGATTTGGTTCAAATTTACTGTTTAATTGCTTTTTCTCATGATTTCGTTAGGTCTGATAAGCCCTGCCTTGCCATTACCACATTTTTTGCAAATCAAAAATTCATGAACAAATTTTGAAATAAGTCCCCCAATGAACATTCCTGCCAATTCTGGTAAAAAAAATCCCCGAATAAAAAATTCACGAACAAGTTTCAAAAAGAGTCTCCCAAGGAACATTCCTGCCAAGTTTGGTAAGAAATGGCTCAGTGGTTAAGGAGGAGTTCAAGATTTTTGAAGAATTATCTGACGATTTCTCAAAATTGGATAAGCTCCGCCCTGCCACGCCCACAATTTCTGACGAATCTAATATTCATGACCATGCATTGAATACAATCACTCAAGGGACATCGGTGCCAACTTAAGTTAAAAATGGTCAAAGCATTGATTTTGAATGATTTTTCACATGATTTCTCCAAGTCCGATAAGCCCCGCCCTGCCACGCCCACACTTTTGGACGAATAAAAAATTCACGAGCAAATTTTGAAAAGAGTCAACCAAGGAACAATCCTGCAAAGTTTAGTAAGAATTGGCCCAATGGTTAAGGAGGAGAAGATTTTTGAAGAAGTCGGATAAGCCTCGCCCTGCCACGCCCACATTTTTTGACGAACGAAAAAATCATGAACATACATTGAATACAATCACTCAATGGTCAATCTTGCCAAGTATGGTTCAAATTGGCCTGATAATTGATTTTTTAACATTTTTTACATGATTTCTCTAAGTCCGATAAGCCCAGCCCTGCCACGCCCACAATTTTGGACGAATCAAAAATTCACGAACAAGTTTTGAAAAGAGTCACCCAAAGAACATTCCTGCCAAGTTTGGTAAGAATTGGCTCAATGGTTAAGGAGGAGAAGATTTTTGAAGAATTATCTGACGATTTCCCGAAATCGGATAAGCCCCGCCCTGCCACGCCCACATTTTTTGACGACTCAAAAATTCATGAACATGCATTGAATACAATCACTAAAGGGCCATTTGTGCCAAGTTAAGTTCACAAAGGACGAATAATTGATTTTTTAAAAAGAAAATCACATGATTTCTCTAAGTCTGATAAGCCCCGTCCTGCCACGCCCACAATTTTGGACGAATCAAAAATTCACGAACAAGTTTGGAACAGAGTCGCCCAAAGAACATTCCTGCCAAGTTTGATAAGAATTGGCTCAATGGTTAAGGAGGAGAAGATTTTTGAAGAATTATCTGACGATTTCCCGAAATCGGATAAGCCCCGCCCTGCCACGCCCACATTTTTTGACGACTCAAAAATTCATGAACATGCATTGAATACAATCACTAAAGGGACATTTGTGCCAAGTTAAGTTCACAAAGGACGAATAATTGATTTTTAAAAAAAATTCACATGATTTCTCTAAGTCCGATAAGCCCCGCCCTGCCACGCCCACAATTTTTAACGAATCAAAAATTCACGAACAAGTTTTGACAAGAGTCACCCAAAGAACATTCCTGCCAAGTTTAGTAAGAATTGGCTCAGTGGTTCAGGAGGAGAAGATTTTTGAAGAATTATCTGACGATTTCTTGAAGTCGGATAAGCCCCGCCCTGCCACGCCCTCATTTTTTGACGAATGAAAAAATCATGAACATACATTGAATACAATCACTCAAGGGTCAATCCTGCCAAGTATGGTTCAAATTGGCCTGATAATTGATTTTTAAAGATTTTTCACATGATTTCGTTAAGTCCGATAAGCCCCGCCCTGCCACGCCCACAATTTTTGACGAATCAAAAATTCACGAACAGGTTTTGAAAAGGGTCACCCAAGGAACATTTCTGCCAAGTGTGGTAAGAATTGGCCCAGTGGTTGAGGAGGAGAAGATTTTTGAAGAAAAAACCAACAGACGGACCAACGGACCAACAGACCAACGGACCAACAGACCAACAGACCAACAGACCAACAGACTGACAAGCTGACTCCTATATACCCCCCAAATTGAATTTGGGGGGTATAATTATCAAGAATATTACACACATGAACTTAGAATACATGTATATAATATCCGTGTTGATGTCTTTGTACATTCCATTTTGATTAAGGTTGGTTGTGGTTTAAGTACGTTGTGTAAACGTATCTAATTCGTCGTTATAATGCAAATCACAACCAAAACGTATCTAAAACGTTTCTGAACCGTCAATTTTTAAACATTAGCATTTCATTTGTTTTTCTAATAAACTAAAATAAACACATAGAAAAATACTATCTTCACGCGAATAATGAACTATTTGAACCAAACATTCATCAAGTGAAGCAATGCACAAACTTTTTTAACTTGTAGCAAAACCTTTTTGAAACGTTTTGAAAACGTAACCATGAAGGTACTTTAATATACATGGAAAAGAAAACGTGTTTAAAATGTTTTTGAAACGAATTAAAAGCGTCATCTTTAAAACATAAGGGAAATAAGAGTATGAATATTCAAAATGTGTTTAACTATCAAGAAAGTCAAACAAAATGTGATATTTTACCAATAACAATATCATTTCCGTGTTTAGAAACGTGTAGTTGTCATCAAGTAACGAGATGGTTTTGATTTACGTACGTCGTCTTTACGTATTCAATACGTCTTTAAGATAAAAACACGTCGTCAAAACTTATCAAAAACGTTTTCAAAACCAAGACTAGTAAAAAACGTCTTCGTCACCAAAACCTATTGTTTACTGGGGCATGTTTCTTCATATTGCAAAAAACTTTCATTTATTTACAAAATCAATTGGTTCTTAGAAAAGAGAAATGTGTTTTTTAAAAGCACAAACGGCTAGGTTCATCCTAAAAAGAAAGCTGAGTCCAGAATTTATCAGTACTTATTAAAATGAATTTGTGTCTAGATTTAATCCCAACAAGCTGTTGTTACGAAGTACATGGGAGAAAAGCAAGCAACGGTAAGTACAGATCTAGTATAACATAATACCAATTTCGTCGCATTTCAACGAAAGCCTCGTACCTGCAGCCTAAAACAAGCTGCAGTAAACTGTTATGCGGTTTTTGTTGAAAAAGCAGCAATTTATAGGAAGACAATCTTGTCTACAAAGTAATCATCTAGCTTACAACTTATTCGAAAACAAATTAGTGTGATAAGAGGAAATCGTTACTAGGAAACAGAAAAAATGAATTGTTTTCTATGGATTCTTTTGTATAACTTGACCCTAGAACGACTAAATTGATTGGTCTGTATTTTACAGTTCTGGATTTTTGCAAATCTTCGTTGTTAATACAAAACCTCGTTTCTCGTTTTTGGAAGATTGCGTAAGGGAAGGAAATGAGTTTAATAACTTTTCCCAAACTGAAAGATTTTATTTGAGATTTGGGTGTATTTTTCAAGAATAATGTGTCATTAATACTGATCAATAAACATATATCAAAGAATTGCAAGAATTGTCTTGACTGGACACACGAGGTTTTACTTTGAAAATCGCAAAAGTCGACATACGAGGATTTGTATTCATACCGACGAAATGTATTTCTTATTATTTTTCTAAATGGAAAATGTGAGTAGCGTTTTAATTTGAAAGCTGATTGTTTTGACATTCATCGACAAAGTGGGCGTTGGAAAACAATGAGGCAAACGTACATATTTTCTGATATCAGTATTTTAACCTTTTGAATCAATACTTTCTGTGATATTTTGTATATAAATGTTGGGTCTATCAACATCAATTTTGTAGCCTGGTGTAGCTTTCAAATTGCCACAGTCTATCTTTTTGCCGTTTGGGATAGGGTTTTACCGTAAGTGGCCATTTTGATGCTTCTGACACACAAACTAACATGGACAAATATTGCATGTACCAAAGTGTCAATGCCTTTGAATTAACAACGTCGTCAGGTACATATATTAAGGGAAAACAAACACTGAATATGCACTAAAGTACAAAAGTCTCCTGCCTTACTCTCAATGACAAAATGGGTCCTTTAGACTTGAAATAGCTTGACGTGTTGAAAATATTTTTACGCTGCCTTGCGAAAGAGTTCGGACACGTCGACAACTTTACTTTGACAGAAAACAACTTTCAAATGTTACGAAAGCACTAAATCGACTTTATCCTTCAACCATTATACATGTAGGCATCTTTGTCCATGGACATACCTAATTGACCAATGGTATGATCCGAAAAGAGCCCACTAGGCTTCTTAAATTCCAAGTGGAAATTACAAGTCAGGCACCTCAGAGAGATATTTCACATACATTTTTTTCATAAATTTTAGTTTCATTTTTATCTGAAAAGGTATATTTTCTTATGAAAATTCTGAAAGTTTCAAACCAAAGCATTGCGCCGTTTAAGTGAACTTTTTTTCTTAAAATTAAACCAATTTATGTATACAGCAGTTGAGATGTAAATGGAATTTGTCATTCACGTCTCAACCCTAAAGACGTTTCTTTTGTCTATCAGGAACACTTACGAAAAACTGATAGCGTTTATTTGTATTAGAATAACAAATTTTGACATCAAGACATACAATGTACTTTATAAAAATGAAATTGGAATGTTATATCCCTTTAAACCATTGCCACAATCACAATAACGCATAATTATTATCACCGTCGTTGTTAAGGATGATAAATGAACTGTTGTTCACTCCAAAGAAAGATTATGCTCTCAGCATGTTTTCTTCTAAGGAATTCTGGGAATCTTGAGAAATATAACCGAATAATCGTCAACGTGCCAATCAACCGGTGAAATTAATTCTCTTCCAAGCGAAATCTAGTTTAGACTTTCTTTGGTTAATAGAAAAAAGTCTGAAAAAAAATGGGGCAAAGCAAGAAAACGCTGAAGACCATCATTGTATTCGTTTACGTCAATTGTGTCTGATATTGAAAGAAAACTACCATTATCAGCTCAATTTTGTCGTGTTTAGAAGCTTCCAAATCTGGACAGTTCAAGTACTGATATTTTCCGTTTCTGAAAGGGTTTGATAAACATTATCTTGGCATGCTCATTTTCTTAAATGTCTCATTATTTTGGAAGTGAAAATAGAACCATATGTTACCTTAACGCATTCCACTAATCATGGAACACTTCTTGAAATTTTTTCAACATTGATTGCCTAGGAGTACCTAGCAGATAAAGATCTATACAGAATTTGGCCTCCAACTTCGACGCCTTTCGTGACATCGGAAGTTAACGAGGATGTCCGGACCTTACCTCAATCCAATTTTTGTTTGGGAAAGTATAAAAACAAAATCACCTAAAACTACATTGAGAATTTCTCAATAGTTACATCGAATCATACATGGTATTGTTAAATAGATCTTTAAAGGAAAAGCCATCAAAACGCAGAAAGCTGAGTTTTATTGCCTGTCAGATTTATATCTTTTACTGGAATTATACGTCTCTGTACCCGACTCACTCAGTCACCGATTTATTTGAAATTCTCTTTCATTGTGTAGATTAGCATGACTGAGTAAAATTTTATAAAATTATTGTAAAATATTGCGTTTTGAACTTATTCGGTACGACTTTAGATAAAAAAAATCTAAATAAAAGAGATCGGAACCAGTGCTTATTAATATTTGTCATTAGAACCGAGTTTCGACTCGGGTGAGACTTAGCGAATTGACAAGGAAAGATACTTTTAGCATTTACCTAAACCATGATTTTCCTTTTTTTCTAGACATATACGTTTGTGTACCCAACTCACCGGATATTTTACTAAAAAAGACATTTTTCAATTTATTTCCTGCTAAAAGAAGATTTTAAATGAGGACAGATGATTGTACACCGTTTGGGACAGATTTTTGTGTGTATTGATGGTACGTACGTATGACATATGAATTCTAGACAAAAAAGACAATTTTCGGTACATCCATGGCAAAAATAAGATTTGACATTTTGAAAATTTATTATTTACACCGTTCGAGAAACATTGAAAAACAACAACATTTTTTTCAACTTAGTACCTTTAAGATGATGCATTTGTGTTGTATTGCTTTTACAAACCCAAAATATCAGAATCCTGAAGTAAAAAGACACCTTTCGGTACATTCCCCTGCTAAGAAAAGATTTGAAATGAGGGCTATTGATTGTACACTGTTCGGGACAGATTTTTCGAACAATCCCTATATTTCAGTGTAATACTTTTTGGCTGGTGTTTCTTTGATGTATTGATGTTACACACGTACGACATATGATTTCTAGACCAAAAAACATTTTCCGGTACCTCTCTATGGCAAAAGGAAGATTTGAAATATTGAAAATTCATTATTAACATAATTATGTAATCCCTTTAAAATGGTACTTTTTTGTTGTATTGCTATTAGACATTTACACACCGAGATCGATTACCGATAAAGATAACCGAATACGGATTATTGAAGCGGAAAGCCGAATAAAGAGGGTTCTTACAAATGTAACGGTTTTATTGATGGGCATTAATGCCCCGATTGCAAGTTTAACAATCCAAAAAACTTATTTTAAGTATATCGTCGCTATTCAACAAAAACCTCGTAATATCAGCTAGTTTTAAGCTGCAGTCAAGAAGTTTTCGTTGAAAAGCAGCGATATGATATGACCACCTAATTGGAGAAACACTGAAGCGAATAAGGAAAGAATACAAATATCCAGCATTTCCTGAAGTTGGGTCAATAGTGTCTGGCTGCAGCTTTCACATTAGAAAAAATCCAACATCCAATGTTATTTTAGAAGGGGTTAACATATTCCAAAAAGACCTAATTTTGACTTCCTTAATACATAATGCTTCAAGAACATCGAGCCAAAGGAAGAAAATGCTTTATTTTTTTAATGATTAGCATGTTCTCCTTTTGCCTCAGTATTATATATGTGATTTAAAATCCTTTCCACGTCAACATCCATTTTGTCGTCTTTATATGCGTATGCATAATTCAAATTAGGCAATCCCCGGGAAAAGGGTTGATATGTGCAATAGATTATAATGCATAGTCTTTGTAAGTTCAAAGCAATGTGAAAAGTGCCACTTATTCTTAAATTTTGTTGCATTTCCATTCCAA
Organism: Fragum sueziense; assembly: GCA_963680895.1. NCBI lineage: Eukaryota > Metazoa > Mollusca > Bivalvia > Cardiida > Cardiidae > Fragum > Fragum sueziense. The sequence goes on along the minus strand of OY804595.1, from coordinate 66,491,078 downwards.
TTTACTTCCCTTGCATATGAATATAGAGTAAAATGATATCTTTAAATTATTTTCTCCTTGAAGCATAATCTTGAAATCCGTCACGGTGAATCAACTTATGTTAAGTGTATTTACAAGTACGTGCAATTGTGATGCATTTTTTTATGCCTAGAAGGTGGTGTTTTTAGTGATGGGCTGTATACCTTAAAGCGTTCAGCGTTCGATTGCGGGAGATGCATGTATGTAATTTCAAGAAAATTTATTTAGAAATAGAGAACTTACGCCGTGGTAAACCTTTCCAAAACAAGTCCAGAATTGACGTCCTAAATAGAGAAACAAGCATTCTGAAGTATTGCAAAATATGCCAAGTCCCCTTTCGGCTTCACATATGTGTATATAGAAAAAAAAGCCCAGAAAACTGTTTTATCCAAAAAAATTCTAAGTCCAGCATCCGTATCTTCCTCAAACATCACTGGACCGGAACGAAACTCAAACTTACTATGTAACTGATCAATAGGGGTCTACATACCAAAAATACCTGCCAGTGTTTAGAAAAAAAGTCTGGAAAACTGTGATTTCCCAGTAATTTTCTAAGTCCAGCATCGGTATCTTCCTAAAAAATCACTGGACCTAAACGAAAGTCAGACTTGTTCTGTAACTCATCAATACGGGTCTACATACCAAAAAATCAGCTCAATAGCTACCAGCATTTAGAAAAAAAAGTCTGGAAAACTTTGATTTCCCAGTAATTTTCTAAGTCCAGCATCCGTACCTTCCTCAAAAATCGCTGGACCGGAACGAAACACAAATTTTTTCTGTAACTAATCATTGCAAGTCTACATACCAAATCAAAATACTGAAGTAAACAACAAAGTACTGTTGGGAAGCAAATTTGTTAATAATGTAGGACTGTCCAGAAGTACAGTACTTTTATTAGGTTCTTTGATTATCCATTTGAATACTTTGATTCGTAGAGTACTTTGATTATGTACTTTGATTATCCATACACACAGACACGGTTCCAAATTGTTACTAAAAATAGTAACACTTGTTTATGCCAGATTGAGGCTCTGACCCTAATCAGAGCAAAGCATCCAGTGTGCAATGGAATGGCACGGAGGAAAGAAGAGGTTTAAGAGGAATCACACTCCGTTAAGTGGTGATTTCTCTGTGAATCTCGACGGGATATCATTGACTGACTTCCAATTATGGTCTTTACCGGCTTTTAAGTCATTTTTGAACCTCCGGAAAAAGGAGTATCCACGGATCTTTTGAGGGCCGAATCGCTAGATTCAACTGTCATTTTCACGTAAACCTCCTTCCCCAACAACAACAAAAAATAATTTACGAAACATGCCATTTTCAGTGTGAAAATGATAATCTCAGTACCGAAAGGTTTATGTAGATAATTCATTATGATACATCAATTTGATAATAAAAGCATTGCTCTTAAAGCCCATTTCCCAAACGACAAATTATTTAGACTTTTCAAGTTTGACAGCAGCTTTTAAATCGTTACCTAAACGGCACTTGATTCAATTTGGAACTCTTGCAGACAACAGAATGGGCACCTTGAAAGTAGGATTTTTGTGTGTGCAAGGGTGGATCTAAGGGGGGGGGGTCGGGATTCTTTTCATTTCTTTTTTAATTTAACACATCTCAACAATATTTCAGCCATACGTTTATATATAATTGTCCACGCTCCGAGGCTGGGAATCCATCCTGTGACCTGTCCATTATTGGCTCTAATCTAGAGCACAAACACATGCAAAATATTACCGCTCACACTTGGACAGTACTAAGGAGCTCACTTGCTTCTGCAAATTGATTTTATTTGGCTGTCAAAAGCAGTAGATCATCCTGAACTTGCATGGTGGTTATGGGCGATGGAGACAGGGTACGAATGATTACACGCCAAAAAAAAAATCCTTTTTTCAATCAAAGTTGCAAAAATATTCATGTAACTGAACACTCTAATAATTAATGTAAATGACTGTAGAAAATATTATTAATTCTTAGGCAGAATAATTGAATAATGCTCGCGTGAAAATAACGACTCGCCAAATGAATTATAAAGTAAAACGACCACGTGACCTTTTGTTTGCTCTTTTCATACTCAGGTCACGGTTAAAAATTTGGAACCGTGTCTGTGTGTATTTGAATACCTTAAATACTTTTTTTCGTAGAGTACTTTGATTAGGTACTTTGAATACCTTGAATACTTTGATTCCATGCATCTATTTATAGCTTTGAATATATTTCATAGTTCAGTAAATTGACTGACCCATCTACAAGGAAGGCAATTGGACTGATCTTTGAACCATAATAAAGCAAATTACTACGTCGGTCTTTTTCTTCTCTTAGAGACATGATTAATTCAATGTTTCATTTTCAGTCACACAATTCAATATCTACGTGTATAACTTCAGACTTACATATTGAATATTCGAATGACTGATACCTCATTAATCTTTGCTTTTGATAGAACTATTTGTAGTGAGGAGTACTGGAAGATGTTGTATGGTATGCAGAGAATGGTAAAGTGCATAGAAAGGCGGATGCAAAGAGAAGCAAACTTTGCAAAATTTGCTTCCCAAAAAACAGCTCAATACCTGAAGAAAAAAGTCAGAAACTCAAACTTGTTCTGTAACTCATCAAAAATCAGCTCACTAGCTACCAGCGTTTAGAAAAAAGTCTAGATTACTAATTCACCCGACTGACGGACGGACGGACGGACAGACAGACATACTGACGGACGGAGTGCAAACCTAAAGTCCCCTTCGGCTTCGCCGGTAGGGGACTAATAATTGGAAAATAATGAGACAAAATAAGAAAATGGTGGCATTCAATATTCTACTGTAGAAAATGTATCCTAATGAACAACAATTGTGTCGTCCGCAGCTCAGAAAACGTCTAGATACATGTATTGTAAGAAATAAATAGGGTTTTACGTCTCATTCAACAGCCAAAGTCATATGGAGACGAATTCTCGGTTTAACCCCATCCGACAGCACGGGAAGGCGGCTGATTAAACGTGCGATCCCTGTGTTACAAGTCTAGCCCGTCACTGCTGCACCAAATCCGCCCCGTTAGAAATTGTATGCGAAAGAAATACAGACAGAGAGACAATTTGGCATAAAAATACGTGGAATGTATGTAAGGCTTCTAAAAAGTCTTCTTGAAAGGCCGTAAATTAACTCATCATTTTAAACTTAATCTAAAATTGGTAAACTCGAATACTTTTGAACGACCCTCTTTTATATTCCGTATTCCGTATTCCTTATTCCGTAATCGATCTAGGTGTGTAAATGTCTATTACACGACTGCAACTACGATACATTCCCTGGCTAAAAGAAGATTTGAAGTGAGGGCAATTGATTGTACACCATTTGGGACAGATTTTCAGACAAAAATCTATTTTTCAGTGTACTACCTTTACACTGGTATTTTTGTGTTGTATTGATGTTACATACGTACGACATAGGTATTCTAGACCAAAAAGACAACTTCCGGTACATTCTATGACAGAAGGAAGATTTGAAGTTTGAAAATTCAATATTTATACCATTTGGGAAACATTTTTCAAAGATTCGTTTTCTCAAGGTAGTCCATTTACGATGATACTTTTGTGTTGTATTGCTTTTTCATACTTACAATATCAGGATTCTGGACTAAAAAAGACACTTTTCGGCTAAAAAAAGATTTAAAATGAAGGCAATTGATTGTACACCGTTTGGGACAGATTTGTACGAAAAATGTGTAGTTATCAGTGTAGTGCCTTTTGATTGGAATTTTTATGTTGTATTGATGTAACATACGTACGATATAGGAAATCTAGACCAAAAAAACAATTTTCGAAACATCCATGGCAAGAAGAAATATGGAATATTGAAAATTTATTATTTACACCGTTTGGGAAACATTTTTCAAAACATTCATTTTGTCAAATTAATCCCTTTAAGATGGTACTTTTGTGTTGTATTGCTTTTACAAACCTACAATATCAGGAGCCTGGACTAGAAAGACACTTTTTGGTACACTCCCTGGCTAAAAGAAGATTTGAAATGAGGACAGTTGATTGTACACCGTTTGGAACAGATTTTCCGAATATTTTCTCTTTTTCAGTGTACTACCTTTTGACTGGTATTTTTGTGTTGTATTTATGTTAAATACGTACTATATAGGAATTCTAAACACAAAAAAATTGTAGTATATTTTATGACAAAAAAATGAAATATTGAAAATTCATTATTTACACCGTTTGGGAAACATTTTTCAAGAAAATATTTTTTCGAGGAGGTCCCTTTAAAGTGACATTTCAGAATTGTTTTTACATAAATTTTACTTTATTTCTATCTGAAAGAGCATATTTTCTTATGAAAATTCTGAAAATTTCAAGCCAAAATATTGAACCGTTTACGAGAAATATATATTTTTGTGCTAAAATTAAACAAACTGTTGTGGACAACAGTTCAGATTTATATAGAATTTGTCATTTCTGTCTCAACTTTAAATGCGTATTTTTCGCTTATAAATAACAACTTCAAAAATCTGATAGCAATTCTACGCATTAGAATAAACAATCTTTGCATCAAGACATACTTTTGAAAAATGAAATAAATGTGAAATGTCACTTTAAGATGTTTTTGTGTTGTATTTCTATTACACACCTACAATATAAGGATCCTGGACTAAAAAGACCCTTTTCGGTACATTCCTTGGCTTAAGGAAGATTTGAAATGAGGACAGTTGATTGTACACCGTTTTGGACAGACTGTTCGAAAAATTTATATTCTTAGTGTACTACCTTTTGACTGGTGGTTTTGTGTTGTATTGATGTCACATACCTACAACATAAGAATTCTAGACCAAAAACCCGATTTCCAATACAGTCCATGGCAGAAAACGATTTGAAATATTGAAAATTCATTTTTTACGCCGTTTGGGAAACTTTTTTTTAAAAATCAATTTTTTAAGGTAGTCCCTTTAAGATGGTACTTTTATGTTATATTGCTATTACATACCTACAACATCAGGATCCTGGACTATAAAGAAACTTTTCGTTACATCGCCTGGCTAAAAGGAGATTTGAAATGAGGACTGTTGATTGTACAACGCTTGGGACAGATTTTTCGAAAAATTTCTATTTTTTAGTGCTTTTGACTGGTGTTTTTGTGTTGTGTTGATGTTATATACGTACGACGTAGGAATTATAGACCAAAAATACAATTTACGGTACATGCCATGGCAAAAAGACGGTTTGAAATACTGCAAATTTATCATTTTCATCGTTTTGGAAACATAACTAAAAAAATCATTTTTTCAAAGTAGTCCCTTTTAGATGGTACTTTTTATACCCCCACAACGAAGTTATGGGGGGGGGGGGGTATTCTGGAATCAGGTTGTCCGTCCGTCCGTCTGTGGACATAATTTTGTGTCCTCTTCTCCTCCCACAGTTTTTGACCAATTTTGCTGAAATTTTATCAGGTTGTTTCCTATTATATGAAGTTGTGCACCTGCAATTTTCATCTTGATCAAGTCATTAGTTTCAGAGTTATGCCACTTTGAAATTTTTATGGGGGGGGGGGGGGAGTAGTCAAAATTTAAAATTTCGTTTCCCTGCTCTAACTCGAGAACCATTTGACCTAGGATCATAAAACTTTACACAGTTGTTGCCCATGACACAAGGAGGTGTCCTATTATTTTTGGGTCACCAAGGTCAAAGGTCAAGGTCACAATTTGACTTTGTGTAAAATCTGTTTACGTGCTCTAAGTCAAGAACCTTTTGAACTATAGCACTTTTTCAGTGACAATGCCCTAGTTGGGGGTATTCGTCCGCTTTGCGACAGTTCTAGTTTATATTGCTATTACACACCTAAATATATAATACTATATGTTTCTCGACTCCCATGAAGGCCTCTCCTTTGACGCTTTGAATTTGCATGTAGAACTACGAAGCTGTTTTGAAATGCCAAGTCCCATAACTTTAACCCTAATTTAGGTCGCACACAGTATTTAGAGTTCACTTATCGACCTAATGTTGGTTGCTACCAATCAGCTTGAAAAGTCTTGAACACTGAGGATTTTTTGTAGTAAAACTGTGTATACAAATTTTAAAAAAAACTGTACATACCAAACAAAGTATCATAATTATAAATCTTTGCCCTTGCTCTTTCCCCCAAAATCTGGTTCTGCATACCTCTCGTGTCTCATTTTGTTACATAAAGGGGAGTATTGGGAATCATATTTTGTTAGATATTTCATTGGATGTCTCTCATCTCTCTGAAAACTTTGATTTATTACCAAAATCGAATGATTCATAGAAACGAGAAATGGATTTCAAATCCAAAACGGCTACGCTCATTCTATCAAAGCTGAGTATGGAATTTATCAGCATTAAAATGAATTTATGTCTAAATTCAATCGGAACAATCTGTTGTTACGAGGTTCTTGGAAGAAAAACGACGATATGTACAAACAAGTACAGATCTAGAATTACGTCGTTTTTCAACAAAAGCCTGGTAACTGCAGCTTAAAACAAGCTGCAATTATGCGGTTTTTGTTGAGAAAGCAGCAATTTATAGGGAGACAATCTTGTCTACAAAGTAATCATCTAGCTTACAACTTATTCGAAAACAAATTAGTGCGATAAGAGGAAATCGTTACTAGGAAACAGAAAAAATGGATTGTTTTCTATGGATTCTTTTGTATAACTTGACCCTAGAACGACTAAATTGATTGGTCTGTATTTTACAGCGCTGGATTTTTGCAAATTCTTCGTTGTTAATACAAAACCTCGTTTCTCGTTTTTGGAAGATTGCGTAAGGGAAGAAAATGGGTTTAATAACTTTTCCCAAACTGAAAGATTTTATTTGAGATTTGGGTGTATTTTTCAAGAATAATGTGTCATTAATACTGATCAATAAACATAATATATCAAAGAATTGCAAGAATTGTCTTGACTGGACACACGAGGTTTTACTTTGAAAATCGCAAAAACGACATACAAGGTTTTGCATTTATACCGACGAAATGTATTTCTTATTATTTTTCTAAATGGAAAATGTGAGTTGCGTTTTAATTTGAAAGCTGGTTGTTTTTATCTATAAATGTATATTGTACAAAATACATTTAAAAACATGTAAACAAACCGTGTGTGCTACCCAAGAATATTTACTAAGGTTAGTCGTAATTACTTACAAAATAACATAGAATTTCGAATATTTCGAATAAATCGGTGGCTGTGTGAGTTGGGTACACAGACGTATATTTCTAGTAAAAAGATATAAAACTGACAGGCAGTAAAACTCAGTTTTCTGCGTTTTAACGTTTCTTCTCCATTATATACGTAATAATAACTCGGATGATTCGGTGTAACTACAGTAAAGGTCTATTAAATTAAGGTGATTGTTTTTTACCCTTTCCAAAGATAGAATTGGATTGAGGTTAAATCCGGATATCCTCGTCAATTTCCGATGTCACGGAAATCGTCGAAGTTGGAGACGAAATTGTATGAAGAGTTCCATGATTGTCGGAATGCGTTAACCCATTACCAAACGTATCTTTCGGGTTTGGTCTAAATTCAAAGATGATGCAGACGACAATTTCAAATCATTGAAATTTAGATTTTTTGGTCTTTTGGGTAGAAAATATTGTGGTAAATGAAGAAATTGCTTGTCACAAGCAATTTCTTTATTTTCCACAATGTGTTTTCATAAGCCATTTTTTGTAAGGAGTCAAAAAGAGTCAGTATGTGGTAATGGGTTAATGTTAATTAGGGTTTTATTTTCATTTCGAACTAACTGGGAGAAATTTGAGAAAATGAGTATGTCAAGATAATGTATATCAACTGATATAAACTCGTTCACAAACGACAAATGTTCGTATTTAAACCGTCTGCATTGGGAAGTTTCTGCAGACGACAAAACTGTGCTGAAAATGGAACAATCCATATAATTTCACAGACAAAAATGACGCAAAAGAATACAATGCTGGTCGTCAGCATTTTCTTGCTTTGCCTCAAGGTTTTATCATTCTTTTACAATCGAGAAAGTCTAAACTAGGTTTTGCTTGGAAAAGAATTAATTTCACCGGTTGATTGGCACGTTGACGAATATTCGGTTATATTTCCCAAGATGCTCAGAATTCCTTTTAGACATGTACAAGAAAACATGCTGAGAGCATAATCTTTCTTTGGTGTGAATTAAATGGCTTTATTTATAATTATGCGTTATTATGATTGTGGCAATGGTTTAAATTGACATAACATTCCATTTTCATCTTTTTTAAAGTGCATTGTATGCCTTGATGCCAAGATTGGTTATTCTAATACAATTAAACGTTATCAGTTTTTTGTAAGTGTTCCTGATAGGCAAAAGAAACGCCTTTAGGGTTGAGACGTGAATGACAAATTCCATTTACATATGAACTGCTGTATACATAAATTGGTTTAATTTTAAGAAAAAAGGTTCTCTTAAACGGCGCAATACTTTGGTTTGAAACTTTCAGGATTTTCATAAGAAAATATACCTTTTCAGATAAGAATGAAACTAGAACTTATGATAAAATGTGAGTGAAATGCCTCTTTGAGGTACCTGACTTGTAACTTCCACTTGGAATAGAAGCCTCGTGGGCTCTTTTCGGACCATACCATTGGTCGATTGGGTATGTCCATTGGCAAAGATGCCTACATGTATAATGGTAGAAGGATAAAGTCGATTTAGTGCTTTCGTAGACATTTGAAAGTTGTTTTCTGTCAAAGTAAAGTTGTCGACGTGTCCGAACTCTTTCGCAAGGCAGCGTAAAAATATTTTCAACACATCAAGCTATTTCAAGTCTAAAGGATCCTTTTTTGTCATTGAGAGTAAGGCAGGAGACTTTTGTACTTTAGTGCATATTCAGTGTTTGTTTTCCCTTAATATATGTACCTGACGACGTTGTTAATTCAAAGGCCTTGACACTTTGGTACATGCAATATTTGTCCATGTTAGTTTGTGTGTCAGAAGCATCAAAATGGCCACTTACGGTAAAACCCTATCCCAAACGGCAAAAAGATAGACTGTGGCAATTTGAAAGCTACACCAGGCTACAAAATTGATGTTGATAGAGACAACATTTATATACAAAATATCACAGAAAGTATTGATTCAAAAGGATTAAATACTGATATCAGAAAATATGTGCGTTTGCCTCATTGGATTAAATATATGCATTCTGTAACTCGTGTAACTACAAGTTCGATCTGATCAGGACCCATGTTAAGTCTTTCTATTATACATTACGAAGCATTCAGAAAAAACATAGTTCTTGATCAGAATGCGTGTATACGCAGGCTGGTCTAGAACCTTGTTGTTTTTAAATGCTATAAGGACCTGTTTTCCTTTTTCCACATTCTGTCTCTTTTGATTGTATCAGAAATATAAACCTATATACTCAAGTCACCCGGACATCACATTTGCTAAAACAAATAATGTAGTTAGCACTTTCCTCATGACGCAAATTAGTGCTAATTAAAAACAGAAAAAACAAAAGTTCAATTTGAATCCGCGTGTCCTTTTTAAGATAGGAATTTGTTAGAATGAATATAGACTTTTCCGAACGGTTAAAATAAAGCAAAGAAAACAGTTGAATTATATTTTTTATATTGTAGCACAAATAAAAGTTGAAACCCATACATATCAAATGAAAACGTCGTTATTTTGATTATTTCAAAGTATAAAAATGAAAAGGAACCTAACTGGCGTTTACTACGTTTCAAATAGTTTTAGTATACACCCGAAAAATTCTGTTTGTAGGATCATGGGGAAGGTTTGCATGTAGCAAACCTCTCCAAAGTTTGAAAATAGAATATAAGATTATATGCCAGTGAAACATCTATTTCTACATTAAAACAATCCAAAACTTCGGATTCTAAGCCAGAAATGTCAGTTCTGTGTTCATTGCATTGAAATAAACAATCCCGGGGAATCTAAGTGACGTTTACTGCCTGTCAATTTCTATTCTTTTTACTGCAGTTAGACGGCTTTGTACTTTTCATGTCTACTTTACGAAATAATTCCGTCACCCGTAAAGAATGGGGGCGTATTCGCCTAGCATGATTTTAGATAATGCGAAATGAAAGTTTCCGACTGTACCATTTATTTGTCTCGTTAAAAATGAAGGTTCATTTATGTTTAAAGGGACATTTCATAGATCAATATTTCTTATAAATTTTACATTTATCCTTATCTGAAAGAGCATATTTCATATGAAAACCCCAAAAATGCCAAGCCAAAGTATTGCGACGTTTACGAGGAATATATCTTTATATTAGAATTCGAGAACAATATTTATTCAGTTGGTACAAAAAGGGAACAACATTTAATGATTTTTATCTCTTGATGGGTACAAACTGTGACGTAACCATTAGGAAACTCAACATTTTCATATACCATATACTATATTTTGACAGCACTTAAGAGAAAATTTATTCTTATTGTTACAATACATAGCAGAGAATCATAACACTATAGAGAATTATCCGTCTTTTGCAGGCAGATAGACTTACCTCGGGAATAAAATGTTGCATAGGTCTGTCGGACCGTATTTGGTACAAAAACGAATATGGTACATGTACATTTGTACCATATTCGACCGAATATGGTACATTTGTACCATATTCGGACCGAATACGGCACAATTTTCGACCGAATATGGTACAAACATTGTACCATATTCGGTTGGAATAAGTTTTTCTATGATCGCAAAAACGTATTTGGTAAATACCAAAAAACTCATAAAATGAAAATGGCCTACGTATATGGTACATAAATTATGTATTTCTTAATAAATGAAATAGTCTGCCGATGTGTAAACTTTTTTTCAAACTCAAATACATTGTATTAACCTAATATCGGAAGTGAAAGAAGTATCATCATCATCATCTTCTTCATCATCTTCATCATCATCATCATCATCATCATCATCATCATCATCATCATCATCATCATCATCATCATCATCATCATCATCGTCGTCGTCGTCGTCGTCGTTGGCAGTAACAGAAACAGCTAACCTATCCACATTTTACATGGATTTTGAATTGAAAAAAAATACGCTGTAGAATGTCTGCTATCTAGCACTGTATTTGGTACAAAAACGAATATGGTACAATGTTTGTACCATATTCGACAAAATATGGTACATTTGTATCATATTCGGACCGAAAACGGTACAATATTCGACCGAATATGGTACAAACATTGTACCATATTCGGTTAGGCATTTTACCCCAAAACTGCAGAAACGTATATGGTACAATTAGACAGTTGTACCATATTCGGCCGAATATGGTACAAATTTGTACCATATTCGTTTTTGTACCAAATACGGTCCGACATAGGTCTATGAGATATATCATTTTTCATTGTATTAGATTAAGAATCAAGATGTTTCTAAACAATATGGCATTTAATCCTTTCCCAAACAAGACCTGGTTTTGACGTATTTGGTTGAAAAAAAAAACTTGGGAATGCATTGGGACAAAAAAGAAAATGATGATCATAAACATTTTCTCTTTTGCCTAAATGTTTTCTGTGCTATGTTAATCACATTCTTTACATTTAGTAACTTCGGGTTTTTTTGTCGTCAGCAGCAAATTCCAAAATTGAAAATAACATTTAGCTGCCTGGGAAAGGTTTAAAGATTATTGATTTTAATAAAAATGTAATTATATTATGTTCATGGGATACAATTGTAATTGTTAACTGCAATGTTATATGTTATGGGCCGGTGGCCTGAAATATGAAATAAAATATTTGTATTTGTATTGTATTGTAATTAAGCTATTTGTGGTAAATGTTAGTTCAGGTATAATATTTCGGATCAATCATTTAAAGATTGGGCCGGTTTATTCGACACAGGGCCGAATCTATTAATACTAGTTCCTGGAATTGATGACGTTGCTATCGTTTGATTGGCTAGCGGCGGGATAAAGTCACGTGGTCAAGTCCAGATCCATATAAAAGCAGGGGTAAACCCATGCGGGCCCTTTTCAGATACAGCCAGGACACAGTTCACATGGTGAAGTACAGTCGAAAAAAATAGAAACCACGTGGCTTTGTATCTTAATAGCAAATTCAAAATAGATCTTTTAAAATAGATCTACATATAGAGATCTAATATAGATCTAGATTCAACCACATCTGGTTATTGTTTGAAAAATCAACAAAACATTGGATTATTTTTTAGGTTGACTTTAGTTTTCAGCAAGTTCAACAATAAAATCCCGACGAAACAAATTAAAAGAATATGACTTGAAGATCCATGTATAGACTCTCGATCTTGATCTAGCCGTGTCTGGTTAATAATGATAGATCTACGATAAAACATAAAATCAGGAAACGGTTTAAAACCGCCTTTAAACTTAATGTTTGTGTATTGCTCCTAAAAATAGATCTCGATACATGTCGGTCATAGTAAATCTATAGATGTGTATTCCTGGTACACACGCCTCTGTCGATATATTATGTTAAGTAAATAATCAGTTTAGTTTTAGCTTGTAAATGCCAAAATGAGGGAGAGATGGTGTCGATCAGTTGAAACTGGGACCAGAATTAGTGGTACATCGACGGAAAGAGTGGTTTATTGTTGTCTGTGGATGGTCTGAAAAGTGGATGATCGTAGTCCGTGGATTGTCTGGTCGATCAGTGCTGGAAAAGGAGGAAGTTAAATGTAAAGTGCGGTTACTGCTCTAGATTCTAAACCATGTAAGTTAAGTTTCAGCCATCAGATCCTTCTATTATACTCGGGAGTTATTTACCGAAACTGAGATGCAAAATTGTCACTGATGAGTTATGTCATTCATTCGCCATCACCGTTATGAAATTTCAAATGTTAGGCTGCTTTAATTATTGAAAATTTTGTATAGGCTATCCATCACCAGGATTGTATTAGGCAGGCTTAGCGATACAATTCAGATAAACGTTTAAAGTAGTTCTTTAGCTAAAGCTCTTTGTGAGACAATAATGATGGTTGCCTAGATCATTTAGTAAATTACTAATGTAGAGAATTGAATCATTTGGGTTTTTATACGACGTTTCATAATTTATGTGCTGTATTTATTCTTTACTTAATTACAAGGCTGCTACCACTAATGGTCCACATTAGATTCATTCACAGGTAAATAAGACTGTCAATAAGCATACATTAAGGTAAGGTTTGTATTTCAATAATCATTGAAAAAGAAAAAGAAACTAGATCTATATAGATCTAGTGATGATAACCATAGGGAAGAAATGATAAGAATTATTAAGAAGGTAAGATGAGGATGATGATGATGATGATGACGATGATGATGATGATGATGATGATGATGATGATGATGATGATGATGATGATGATGATGATGATGATGATGATGATGATGATGATGATGATGATGACAACAACTACAATAACATTAAAAGTTGTAATGAATCTAATATAAAAATGATGATGATGATGATGATGATGATGATGATGATGATGATGATGATGATGATGATGATGATGATGATGATGATGATGATGATGATGATGATGATGATGATGATGATGATGATGATGATGATGATGATGATCAAAACAATAATTATAATTATGGTGTAATAATTGATCATAATAATGTTAATAAAAGATGCACTAAAATGATGATGATTATGTTGATGAGGAGGATGAGGATGATACTGTCCTACTTTGCGTAATGAATTTCGGTCTTTTAAACCAACCTCCAACCTCCCTAATATTGAGCATGCTGTTGTAATGGCATTATTGACGGTTGAGGTTAGAATAAAAGGTGATCATATTACGAAATGTTAGGTGCGTGTGTGTGTAGAAATTAGTAAGTTATAGGACGTCATAACCGAAATATCAATTGTCCATTCAAAATGTGAAATTCGCGTACTTCTTGCCTCAACCTAAATTTCGCAATTTGATGGTATTCTCATGATTTATGATGTCTTTCAGAAATTTGATCAACTAGTTACAAAGAATGGCTCCGAGAAGGCACAACACAGACGATACCCAAAAGTTGGAAAAGGAGTACATGTATGTGAAAACTGGCAAGACATTGGTATGGAAGCCGTGACGGATCTAGATCTACTTTAACTGACGAGAGTATTGGTGCCACAACCCACACAGTAGAGGAAGTCCCCGGTGGACATGGGTAATGATATTGTTGCTTATTTTGGCAGCAAATTAATAAACAGTAGGATACATGTACAAGGGTGTGAAATCAAAATTCATTTTAAAACGAGTAAATCTACATTGAAATATCTTCACTAATCACTATTTAACCTGAAAGATGACAGGGTAAAAAAGAAGAAGAAGAAGAAGAAGAAGTGTAGTTACATGCACTATAGTTTTACTATTCAAACCCATTTTATTAAGGGAGACTGATAAATGGTAAGATTAAAGACTACCTGTAGAATATAAACGAAGTACCGGGTATATTGCAGTGACAACATAAACTTGTCTACAGAGCGATAATATGGTCAGAATAACTAGAATTCATTTAAAATAGACTTTGTTGAATGAAGTACATGCTCATATAGTGGAAGTTGTTCTTGTTTCCTCGAGGTATACGGTACCAGTCCAGGGTAAATACGTATTTCAATAACAGAGACATGTTTCGAAAATTATTATATCTATATTCTGTAATTCATAAATGTCTTATGCACAAGGGGAATTATTCAGCATCAAATTGTCTCCTTTAGGACCTGATTGAAATTCAAAAGATTTCTATAATTAGCAACGGAATTACAAAAGAAAACTAATTCGTAAGAGTTGTACAAATCAAAAATCTCAAAGTGCTTCAGAATTCAATGTCCGAGATATGCATTTAAACCACCTACTTTCGGAACAAAAGTTGAAAACGAACATTGATTCATATGAATTAGGTCCATTAAATAATAAATAAGCTACTGGTAAATTTCTCTTACTTAAAGTGCGAAAGTTCATTTGGCCGTTTTTGTTATCTCGGAATCAACCCGCATTACAATGACATAGGCCTACGTTTAGAAATTCAGTCCAGGCATCCAAGTCAATTCTCAACCTTGTGATATTTCCAATGACATTATTGGAAGAATGTGTGAATTATTGGCAAATCGATACCTCCACCATTTCGTATCTAATTCTGTGATGTAGCTGCAGCATATACTTTAAATATCCTGAAATTACAAGGTGCTTGTAAACTAACTAGTAAGTAGTAAGTAAATCAAACGAATCACATTGGGTTAGTTTTTTATACTAACATTTTACAGCATTCCGTCCAAAGCTTATAGGACTATAAAGACTCGGAAATAAAGATTCGATATGCGTTTGCTAAACTTCTCAGAACTTAAATCATCTTTTCAAATGTTTAGATAAATCGAAAAAGACTTATCATGCATATAGTAATTCTAAAACTGTCATGTTTAAATCTTATATGTAACCTTTCTGAAGTTCATTTTATTATCATTATACATGTAGTATTTCCATCGCCCTTACAGGTAGGGTAAAAAATGGAACATTGTAAGTAAATTGTAGGTAAAGCAAAATTATCAACCATTCCAATATCTACATGATCTGACCACTTTGCACCGTGACTGGACAATCTGCTCATAATTTTGCATTATGCGTGGTGTACATGACAATATTCCTTCATTTTATATCAACATTAAGAAATAGATTAAATAAAGCCTATGGCAGATATTATTGGATTTCGTTATATGCCTTTAATGACGAATATTTTGAACTGCTTGTGCAAATTGAGGGTATCAGCGTATAGAAAAATATTATGTCCAACCGCTTGCATTAAATATGTATACGTAGATTTGCCATACCATATGAGCAGAATCCTTCTTTCGAGTTAAAACGGATCATGATTTTTTTTTTGCAGTTCTGGGTCGCTAATTCGGCTCAAGATTTGGTACCAATATTACCATCTTAGAGATATTTCTTTGGCTTTCCCAGTCAAAGCGATATTTCACATTTATTTCATTTTTTAAAAGTATGTCTTGATGCAAAGATTGTTTATTCTAATGCGTAGAAATGCTGTCAGTTGTTTGAGGTTGTTATTTATGGGCGAAAATGCGCCTTTAAAGTTGAGACAGAAATGACAAATTTATATAAATCTGAACTGTTGTCCACAATAATTTGTCTAATTTTAGAACAAAAATACATATTTCTCGTAAACGGTTCAATATTTTGATTTGAAATTTACAAAATTTCCATAAGAAAAGATGCTCTTTCAGATAGAATTAAAGTAAAATTTATGTAAAAATAATTGTGAAATGTCACTTTAAGAGCGAGTAAATGAAAAACAAAAAGACAACCATTGTACTATATAACATATATAACGTTGGTTTTATTTTAAAAAATGGTAAAATATCAAGGAAATGCATTGGATCAAACAATTTGTGCAAAATTGATTTGCAATAACATCTTTGTTAGAGCTATTCATACTAGGTAACGGAAAAAGGATAATTCAACTTAAGTTTTAGGTCATTCAATTGCATCTATATCCAACTACACAATTAATCCTTAAATTTTACTACATTGTAAAAAATGTTATTTACTTCTATAAAAAAAAAATAGCCCTTCAGGCTTCTCCATTTGCTTTGCTGCAAATAGCTCTAAGAATAGGATAGAAGGCAGAATAAATAACACAAAATAATTGATCTTAAAACCTCTAAAGGGAGGTCTTCGTATGTCTAAATCATATTTAGATAACGGTAACTAAAACAACAACAACAACAAACCAACAAAAAGGGGTAACAGCTTTAATTAGCAGTTCTCATTACAATTGTGTAAGGCATATTGTGTTTTATATAGCATTGCTAAGGGAGTAAGCTGCAGCAATAATGAAGGATAAGGGCTCAATTTGCTAGCTTTTGGATAAATGCATAGATATTTGAAAGTTATGTAATACACGAAGAAGGTACACAGGACAAACTTATATACACCTAAAGATTATCACCTCACGTGTCTTTTTTTTTCCAAATGCATTCTTATTTTGCAATTTCATTGGAGAAATGTTGGTGACACCGTTTTGTTTTTTTTCTCTCTCTCTTTCTCGTATATGACACGTGAAAATGATAATGTGATAATTATATATAGTTGAATAATGTGACATGTTGTTATGATATATAAGGATAATGTATAAGGTTGATAATGTATAAGGTTGATAATGAATAAGGTTGATAATGTTTGTTATAATGATAATGTATAAGGCTGATAATGGTTGTTATAATGATAATGTATAAGGTTAATAATGTATAAGGTTGATAATGCTCTTTTATAATGAATGAGATTTATAAATTGGAGTCTTCTTTGTAGGAAGGTGATAATCTATTTGGCTTTCTAATCGATAATGTATAAGGGGATCTGCCAAAAAGGTCTAAGGTTGTGGCCGTGCGATCCAACGTTGGGTTTCAAAATTATGTTAAGTGTAGGGGAACTGAGACCGCTGTCGGATCATTCCACATTTATACTAACTACTCTGTTTGTAAACCTGTGTACCATAATCAAGTGAGGTCAAGTAATAAATGTTGATTTGCTATATGAATGAAGACGCTGGTCTACGATAAAAAAACATTTAAAATGTATTCATAGACCTACATAAATATAGTATGAGAAAGGATGCATTCAGCAAATTGTTTTGAATATTTCTAATGCCAAAGGTTGTCGGAGAGGGAATTATTTCTATAAAGCTGGGGGAAGTACACATTTCGCTTGTTGCATATTTCAGATGCAAGTAAGAATCATAGTTACCTGTTTAGTCGAATTAATGTGTTTTAAGTCGGACAGACCTCATATTTGGTTGCAGAACTCTAATATTGATGAAAGGAGAATTGAAACAAATGAGGTTTAAGCATGTCCTTGATTTAGGGGTATTCAACAAGGCGCCTGAGCTCTTTTTAATTCGTTGCTATGAGACGCCATTTGGACAAATTTATGCAACTAATTATCTGCAAAATTAGAGAACTATTTCGGAAATCTGGTAAAATGTCCCATAGCCGGATTAACAGATAATGTTTTCCACTATAATATCTGGTGTTACACAAAACATAAACGCTACAGCAATTAAGACTAAAACGCATGAAAAGTCATACAAAATCTTATTCCAGTAAGCATGATAAGTACGCGATCAATTACCCGATGATAAAAGAATTTCCAAGATGATTTGAATTAGACGACACATTTCTGTCCAATTGAGGTTATGGTTTGATGCTGAATACTCTCTCTGAAGCAATAATGTATAATTATTACAACACTTGTTTCCCCTAACTGACCATGGCTGGTATAGGAGACGGTGCATGATGGGCCGCTTTTTTGGCGGTAGGTTCCACCAGTACGCTGTGCTTCCTTCGGGAACCTTTTGGCGTAAACCATCAAGCACTGTGTTTGGAACCGTGGTTGGACAAACAAACTTGCTAAATTTGAATCAATAAATGGACACTAATCAAGCTCAGTTCTGCGGCCGATGGCGGAGCAGGAGATTATGATTAATTGATAAGGATAATGCTTTCTATAATTTAATTATTAGATATTTAATTTAATTCATTATTACATTCTTAATGAATATTATGTAATATACCAGCCATGGCCAGTTGCGCCAAATTATATTTCATTTAAACCTTATCATATTGTCTTTCTTTACCCCGTTGTCGAATAATATTTCGGATCAATCATTTAAAGATTGGGCCGGTTTATTCGACACAGGGCCGAATCTATTAATACTAGTTCCTGGAATTGATGACGTTGCTATCGTTTGATTGGCTAGCGGCGGGATAAAGTCACGTGGTCAAGTCCAGATCCATATAAAAGCAGGGGTAAACCCATGCGGGCCCTTTTCAGATACAGCCAGGACACAGTTCACATGGTGAAGTACAGTCGAAAAAAATAGAAACCACGTGGCTTTGTTTCCCGCCCGTTTCCCATCTAGGCCCTTTTTGCTCTCGCTTCTATTGCTCATTTCAGACTCGTTGTTATCAACAAAAACCCACTGTCATGGCTGGTCGAAAATGGTATGGTACAGGATGAAATGATGATAATCGATGGAGGTCACTACGGCGTAAACCACCAAGCACTGTGTTTGGAACCGTGGTTGGACAAACAAACTTGCTAAATTTGAATCAATAAATGGACACTAATCAAGCTCAGTTCTGCGGCCGATGGCGGAGCAGGAGATTATGATTAATTGATAAGGATAATGCTTTCTATAATTTAATTATTAGATATTTAATTTAATTCATTATTACATTCTTAATGAATATTATGTAATATACCAGCCATGGCCAGTTGCGCCAAATTATATTTCATTTAAACCTTATCATATTGTCTTTCTTTACCCCCGTTGTCGAATAAATGAAATTTGTCATTTTTGTCTCAACGTTAACTTTAGGCGTTTCTTGGCTTATCGGCAAACAAATATAAAAAAATCGATATCATTGAAATGGGAATGTGGTGTCTCTTTATCCCTTGTCCTGCTGACTTTAAATTTTGTTTCAAACTTAAGAGATGTTTCAATCAGTTTGTCTCGATTTTACAACACAATAACTGAGTAGAAAGCAGGCAGTGTAGGCTAAGATCAGACTGCACATCTGTGCAGGCTGATCTTAGTCTATACTGCCTGCCAAAGCTTTGGTAACAACAGTAAATTGACGTGAACAGCATGAGAAGTGTTAAGATTGTCCGGCGAATTTGTCTCTGTTTTGAAATAAGAGTCCATGATAATGTTAACCCTTCTCAAACGAGGCATGAGGTCCCTTATCATCAATGATATGACCAATTTGGGCGGGAAATCATATTTGGTGAACTTAAGCGTACGATCGATGAAAATACAATCCCCTAGTTCTGACGTCCCTAATTAAAAAAAAACCTTTGAAACATTGAAGCAAAGGTTAAAAATGATGATTCTCATGATTTTCTCATATTGTTTCAATATTTCGTGAACCAAATTGTACTCGAATCCCTTCTGTATAAGATTCCATTTTCAGTTATATGTTATATATTATGTAGTTGAAATTGAACAAGCCTAAAACGTTGTCGCCTAGTAGAGGGTCAAAATCAGTCCAAATAATTCAAAGACAAAAATATCAGGGTTTTCTTTTACATTTCATAGAAATAGGCAATCGCAAAAGATCTAAATGACATTTACGGCCTGTCAATTTCTATTAGTTTACTGCAGGCAAACGAGTTTTGAAATTATGTCGACTTTGCAGTATAATTTTGGTTAAAGGGCTCTTATAATATAGATTTGAGACCAATATGAATTCAGATCAGCTTGCACATACTCACAGTCTAATTTAAATCCATGCCGTTCTCCAATAGTTCCTTCATTACCTGTAGTAATTGTATAGTAGATTCTACGCGATATAAACGTTCAAAAGGCGCAGCCTTTGAACGTTTATGTCGCGTAGAATCTACTATACAGACTCTATCTGACTTAAAAAAAAAGTAAAAAGGTGACTTAGTGTTCGTCAACCAATGAAACATGCGCTTCTACTGTCATTCTTCAAACCACCCCTCCGACCGGAGCTACTATCAAGCGGATCATACTAGAATTACAGCATTTTCTCAAAAATTACATTATTTTCACCAAAATTACATCATTTTTTCATAACTGCACAGGAAACGGGGGCGTGGCTATGTATATCAGTGACATAAACTGGCGGGTGCGTTTATGTTAAATATAGCACCGAAATTTTCAAAAACTAGGACGAACACTAATGATGAGCAGAATAGATCCATATCAAACTATACAAATTGTTACATATTGATCTGATATCGGCTGGGTTACAAACACAAAAAAGGAACATTTTTTAGATCCCGGCTCATTTGGTGTTGGTAAACTTACATGGATCGATGGTTTCTAGGCTTAACCATTTGTCCGTATGTCTGTACGTTTTCTCAAAGACAGTTTATCTTTAACGCGATTATTAACATAACCATGCTATCAATTGAATAACAATGTAACATAGAACATTTTTAGGGGAAATTAGGGAAATTCTGATAATCAGTCACAGTTGATATCCATAGAAGAAAGGGTTTAATACACAACATTGAGACAAATGGAGAAAATGCTGGTGACCAGCATTTTCTTCACTTGTTTCAAAGTTTTCCCATATTTTTTCTTCCATGGACATCAAAATTCAAAGGACACCCTTTTCCTTAATACGTGACACACCCAACAATGAATCACAAAGACCAAAGACAATACAGATAAAAAGGCAATTATGTTTTTCGTGTTTTTGTCTGCACTGATAAAAATTCCATTCCATTGTTTCTCAGATTTGACATACTCCAGAGCGGCATACACAAATGAGTGTTAATTACTTCTTGGCTTGAATTGGTATTTTCCAGAATTAGTTATTTCAGCCGACTTCTTTTTTTCTTTAGAAACTTTAGACCTCTCCAAATTAGAAGCAGTCATTTATGACCAAAAATGAATTTTGATAAATGTAGAGACTTTATGTATGTAAATATGACTTGTTACTCTAAAAGACAACATCTGAACACCCTAAAAAGTATCGAACTCATTCAGTCTGCACATACTGTGAAGGCACTAGGTTAGAAAGTTTTCACTCTCAGCTATAGTATAGAATGTTTTTCCTATCTTGATGATATGTTTATTTTCCATATCGTCGGTGTAAATGCTAAATCTCCTATGTCTTTTTTTTTGCGATTTTAAAAGTAAAACCTTTCGTGCCCAGTTAAGACAATTCTTGCAAGTTGTGAGATATGTTCACTGATCAGTATTAATGACACATCATTTGTGAACAATATGTCCATTTCAAGTAAAACCTTTCAGACTGGGAAAAGTTATTACACTTTTTCCTTTCCCGTTTAAAATCTTCCAAAAACGAGATACGAGGTTTTGCATTTACAACGACGATATGCGACAGCTTGAAATCTACTGAGTCAAATCTGTATCTCATTGGCTGTATTGACGATGGATAATCACGTGATACAATATTTTCAGAAAATCTTCATTAATTTTGTAAATACTGGACCGATATGAATTCGGTTTGAAGCAGAGAATGTGGACAGACGTCACGCATTAGATGGACGTGATTAATATTTGAAAAAATCAACTGATAAAAAAGTTTTTATCAGTTGAATTTTTGAAAATCCAACACGCCCAGCTTATTCCTGGCATTTTCCCCATCTTCTCTGCTTTAAATCGAATTCAAATTGGCCTAGTATTCAAAAAGATATTGAAGATAATCGGAAATTCTGAATCACGTGATTATACACCGTGGTATTAACCTACCAGAAGGCACTTTTTAAGCGTGACTTGTAAGAAATGTTTTATGATAATGTGTGGTCTTCGAAAGAAATAATATATGTGACCCGTCACGCTAAAAGGGACCTTATCCGAACTCCAAAATCCAAATTTTGACAAACTTGTCAGACTCAGCACAGATCAACCTAGATCCCGTATGCGAAAAATTAACATGTAGTAATATAGGGAAAACATTCAGGATTTAGAAAATTGCATAATAGTGAAAAGTGTCGGCCCTAGTCTGGCTGCGCGGACTGCGCAGACTGACTAGGGTCGATATTTTTCACACATCCGATAAGGTCCCTTTTAGCGCGACGGGTCACATATAGATAAATCTGAAATACTCATTTTCATACGACACGTTCTTTTTCTAAACATTTTGAATTTTGTTTTTGTCTGAACGGATTAGAATGGTGTTTTGATTTAGAAATAGTCTTAAAAAGGGGTCCTAAGTAGGGTTTTTGAGACCAACATGGATCCAGATCAGCCTGTGCCTTCGTGCAGTCTGATCAAGATCCATGTTGTTCTTTTATAACTTCTTTATTGCTTAAAACTGTATGTCACCACCATGGATCCTGATCAGACTTTATCAGGGCACAAATCGATTGGAATCTATGTTAGGCTCATATGACATAACGTCGGTGTGGAGTCAAAACCTCGTAACTCCAGCTTTTTCAAGTTGTAGTTACGAGGTTTTGACTCCCACCAACGATAAGATCCTTTTTTGTAGATACCAACTCAAATGCTTTGTCTGGGAATAGATTTTACGTCGCACTGTGTCAGATTTGCAATAGTTCGAGAAATGAAAAATGTACTTTATTTCAAAACTTTTATATTAGAGGCTTAAAAATAGTCGATTGTCTGCTCTTAAATCATTCGTAAATTATTTCAATTTTCGAGGTGTCTACTTTGAAAGAAGTCGGTCATTTTAACATTTTCCCCAAACGACTATACATCATTATGACGTTGTGAAAAATTGAAAAAAATATTTGCTCAACATCATTATCTTCTTTTCCTATTTGTGAACTACATCCTTTAAAGTAATCTCCCATATTTTTTTCAAATTAAGGTAGTCCACCCCTAATGAGATTTGTGCGACGTCGGAATTATTCGGACGACGTCGAAAACATTCGGCGGTGGAAATTTCCAGCGCCGAATGTTTTGACCGCTCCCGAATAGGTTCGGATACGTAAAGACGCCGCTCGAAAAAAGCCGATGTTTTTGAATCTTAAGGGTATTATACCTATTTAAACCCAATTCAGATTATTCTTAGATTTTTTTCGCTTATGAAAAGCTTAAAGTACATCTTCATATACATGTAATATATGACAAATTTGTACAAAAAAAAATTTTTTGTAATTACAGCCTCATTTTGGTATAAAGTCTAAGTGTTTCAGTCGTACTTGCTAACATGATTTCCGTTCATTAGCAAAGAAATTTGTTTACCAAAAATTCTTTAAACTGTTATTTTAATTTCATTTCGTCGTTGTAAATGCAAAACCTCGTATCTCGGTTTAGGAAAATTTCAAAGGGGAGGGAAAAAGGTGTAATAACTTTTCCCAAACTGAAATGTCCTACTTGAACTTTGGACATACTGTTCACAAATAGTGTGTCAATAATACTGATCAGTAAAAAATATCTCAAAATCTGCGAGAATCGTCTACACACGGCACACAAGTTTGTACTTTGAAAATCGCACCAATCGACATACGAGCCTGAGGTTTTGCATTTACACCGACGATTTGTAGACTGCAAGTTACGGAACAAGGGGAATAAATGTGCATAGAATAGTAAACTCCAAAGTTGCAAATTATCCCCCTTGAATCATGCCCAAGATCAGTCGTCAATAACCAAGCAATTACGAGTATTCTAACCCATTACCAGACCACAAAATTTTGGACCATTCTAAAGTCAAAGATGTTGCAGACGACAATTTCACGTGCATGGAATTTTACATTCTTATGGCGTTTTTTGTTTAGAAAATATTGTGGGAAATGAAGAAATTGCTTGTGACAAGCAATTTCTTCATTTTTCACAATTTTAAGGCGTCGAAAGGCGTCACTGTCTCGGAATGGGTTAAAGGATCAACCACATTAAGAATGTCCCTGGCGCTTTTTTGACTTCTTTGCTTCAAGTCTTTTTCAAATCGTTCACGTGTTAGGAGGTTTATTGTAAATTTTCTGCAATTGTTTTTGTTGTTGTGTAACGTGATTCCCCCTCGTTCCAAACGTAGGCAGCCAATGTATGCAAACAGCCGACTCAAAACTTACGTAAGACGCGTAGCATTCATCGGTTACCTAAGTGCTCGTTACTATAACAAATTACATCATGTAATTGTAACAGTTTGTTTGGGTTGTTGTTGTCGTCCTACGTTATGTAGTGGTACAGAGGGAATTATGGTTTCTTAATATTCCATATTCGCATATATTCATTTTGATTTATCTTACTGTTGGAAGCGATATGGGACACATTTCCTACAAAGTATTAGAAAACAGACAACATTGAGAGAAAAAGGAAAATTTTGAGTACCTACATTTTCTCCTTTTCTCTCTTTTCTTCTTTTACGTTTACACCCTAATTGCACTCTCTATCATTTATTATGATGTATTCTTTGGGTAGATGAAAGGAGAAAACAAGTATTTTTCAACAAAAACAAATGTTTAATCATCACCAGTATTGCACAAACAAACAGATTCTGCAACAATGTAAATATAGTTGATTACGGAAAATACGATTTGTAGATTCTATTTGTACATATAGGTAGTTTGCGTCCTTGTTAAGGTAGTCCATCCCTAATGAGATTCGCGAGACGTCGGAATTATTCGGGCGACGTCGAAAACATTCTGCGTTGGAACTTTCCACCGCCGAATGTTTACGACTGCACCCGAATATGATCCGATATGTAACGACCTCGCTCGAAAAAGCCAATGTTTTGTGAAAATCAAAATGTTGTTTTACATTAACATTATTTGTGATCATGTCAAAGGGAAAATCACTTATACTTTTTCTTGTATGGTTTAAAACCATTTCCAGACTGATATAAACTCAGGGAATATTACAGACGATGAGATAAATGCTTTATTACGACACAGAAAACCTTAAAGGAAAAGAAGAGAATGGTGATAATCAGCATTTGCTCCTTTCCTGCAAGTGTTTCTAAACAAGGCATTAAGGCAGAATAGACGTTACGTGGCTATTTTGAGATTCATAAAACAACGGATTTTTCGAGCGTCGTTGTTACGTATACGAACTTATTTGGGCGCAGTCGTAAGCATTCGGAGGTGGAATGTTCCACCGCCGAATGTTTTTGACTTCGCCCGAATAATTCCGACGTCGTCCGAATATCATTTGGGATGGACTACCTTAATTTAACAAGGTCCATGTCAAACATCACAAAACAATGACGTTAGAAATACATGCGATTAACCATTGATATACCATTACGGCAAATATTTTAGTGTGATATGAGATTCGAACGATACCTTCGCTTTTCATCGAAAACCTCGTGTCTGCAGCTTTTGTTCAACAAAACTTTTGTTGTGGGTACTCATTTGATTTATCTTGTCGAGATTATTCAAATAAGTACTCACAACATAGGGTTTGAAATTAAAATTACAATGTTAGAATGTCATTTCCCCCTTTTATGTGTTATTCTGGACATGTATGATATTATAACAAAGTTCTATGAAAATATAGTTTTGTGACAAATGAAATAGTTAAAACTATGTCGAGTTAATTATTACTATGAAATGAAATAAAAACAATGAAAAAACAATGGATCATAAATAAAAGTTAAAGATTCAATGAAATGATAAATGAAATGGTATGAAAATATTTGATATTATGCAAGATTGTTCAAATAAAAGCAACAAAAAAAACAAAATAGCTACATGACATATCGGCTGCAAACTTTTCTTCGAGTTTCCGAAAATTGTTCGTCTGTGCGTCTTTATGTCTTTTTATTATACGAGATTCAAACGTGGTAGGTTTTTATGATGACATCAAATTTGAAGGGAGACGAATAAAATGTTAATAATCAACATTTTCTTCTTTTCCCTTGATACTCAAAATGTCATAACAATCATGTATACCTTCTTGATTTCAATGTACATGTATGTATTAATCAACCAGTTGTCAATGGTATTCTAAAACGTCGTAACTACAGATTGATCAAATATGTGGTTACGAGGTTTTCAGAAAATCACCAACGAAATGTGAAACAAAACAATTTATTTAAACATCTAAATCACATTCTGCCTCGGGCAAAGGAACTATATCTTTTGAAACGATTTCGTTTAATTCAAAATTCGTTTTTCTTTTAAAGGTTAGATCGTCCACATCTTCGGTCGACACGACCATTGTGACAGCTGTTTCATTACGTGACATGTCGGCCGCTAGTTTCTCGTCCAGTTTCTGTAAATTGTCCGTCCGTTTGTATGTCTTTCTACCTTTTTATTTAATGAGATTCGAGCTAGTTAAGTTTTTATGTTCGTAAAAGAATTTTCAGGGAAATGAATGAAATTCTGATAATCAGCATTTTATTCGCTTCCCATAATATTCAAACTGCAATAACATGGTATAAATTTCTTGATTCTAGTTCATGAATTAACAAATAAATAAATTGTAAGTGTAATTCTAAAACGTCGTAACAACAGCTTATTTGAAGCTGTGGTTAATGGGTTTAAGAATAACACCAACGTAACGTGAAACAAAACAATCAACTTAAATATCTAAATCACATTCTGCCTCTGGCAAAGCAACTATATCTTTTGAAACAATTTCGTTTAATTCAAAATTCGTCTTTCTTTTAAACGTCAGATCGTCCACATCCTCGGTTGACCCGACCATTGTGACAGCTGTTTCATTTCGTGACATGTCGGTCGCCACTTTATCGTCCAGTTTCTGTAAATTGTCCCTCCGTTTGTATGTCTTTCTACCTTTTTATTTCATGAGATTCGAGCTTGTTAAGTTTTTATGTTCGTAAAAGAATTTTCAGGGAAATGAATGAAATTCTGATAATCAGCATTTTATTCCCTTCCCTTAATATTCAAACTGCAATAACATGGTATGAATTTCTTGATTCTAGTTCATGAATTAACAAATTAATTGTAAGTGTAATTCTAAAACGTCGTATCTACAGCTTCATTGAAGCTGTAGATACGATGTTTTAGAATAACATCGACAAAACGTATTTACAAAACAATCAATTTAAATATCCAAATCACATTCCGCCTCGGGCAAAGCATTTGTATCTTTTGAAACGATTTCGTTCAATTCAAAATTCGTTTTTCTTTTAAACGTTAGATCGTCCACATCTTCGGTCGACACGACCATTGTGACAGCTGTTTCATTTCGTGACATGTCGGCCGCTAGTTTCTCGTCCAGTTTCGCTAAATCTCCTTTACATAAATTATAGACCACGGCAGCGCAGAATGTGTGGCTTACGACACTGCTTGTCGATCGAATACGATCTCTGAAATAAAATATGGACACATTTTAAATTCTAATGAAAAAGGTGACTAGAAGAGTAGTAAAAGAGGATAGAACAGTGACATAAATCGTAGACCACGGCGGCACAGAGTTTGTGGCCTACGACGCTACTTGTTGATCGAATACGGTCTCTGGAAAAAAATAAATACATAACATAGAAATTTCAAATCAAATCTAAAGGAGGCATTTTACAATCTAGAAAATCATTGTGGACACAAGGAGCGGAATTTGTCATTACGATAGAAGTGACAGAGTGTGGAACAGTGCCTATTTTACCATTTAAGACAGTTTTTTCTCATTTGTACTATCAGATGAGATGCACTCACGAATGTGTTCATCAAAAATGTTCTTTCTTTGTATATATTTTTTCGTTAAAAATATGTGTGACAGTAACGAAGAGGCACATTAAGTGTTTAAGCAGAGTATGCAGAGCATGATGGACTTTGTGTAATCTGAAGCTACTCAGAAATATGGGTCATTTTCGACAGAAACTTCTGTAATCGCTTGCAATTCAAATCTCGGTGTATGTAAACAAATGTGTACTTACAGATACCACTCAATGGCTAACAACAGCGCGATATCATCTGCGGGTATATTCATGGCTGTAAGAATCATTATGGTTGTCATAATGCTCGCACTCGGAACTGACGGTATAGCCATGGCTGCTACACTAACCAACAACCTGCAAACATAATGGATACAACTATATGGAAGAAAAATACAACGCTGATAAAATTCAAGGAGATTATTTTCTTTTCCTAAACATATCTCTCTTCCATGAAGTGTCACATTCATAGAAACGCCAAGTATCTAATAAAGGGTAGTGTAGAAAATTTCTTGTTGTAAAAAGTGTTGTCTTTACCGATACTCTTGTTTCTGTTGCCATTCTCGAACAGACAATGATGACATTCTGAATAAAAAAAATCATCTTATACCAGTTTTAGTACCATTTATGAACTTGTTTTAAGGACAGATCATCCATTTGTTTCCTACGATAAGATTTTTTTTAAATTTTTTTCTGTACTAATACTTAAGTATATGAAAAGTAAAAGAATGACTTAAAAATTGTAGGTCATAGAGCAAATTAAAAAGTTATTGGATTTCAAGGGAGACTTCTCTTGTTTAAAACTTCAAAAATGAGGTGTCACCCACAAAAAGGTGTTCGAAATGACTAGGATTACATATTATTAAATAAGTCTATATTGCGTTCAATATGTTTTATTCTGTCTAAATAAGTATCAATTTGGGAAAATTTAGTGATGATTTTGAAATTTTTAGTAAAACATTCCTTCAAAAGTAGCTGAAATTGCTCTTTTTTCGAAACGTTTCTGATAATAAAAAAAGTCCAGCGATAAGATTTTTTTTTTTTCTTTTTTGGTATAGACATATTGCTTGGTTATACCTACAAAAACAAAAAAAAAAGAAAAATATATCAAACCAAGTGTTTTTCTTAGTTATAAGTAAGATTTGGTTAACTTTTTGCAGCTCTGTCCGAAATTGTTTCACTACTTTTATCCATTTTGTTCCTTATTACCAGCTTTAGATAACAAGAGCTTCGCAGAGCGGCGCATATACGCCCGAGAAGGGCTTGTCAGTAAAATTGGCCATTTTTTTTTCAATTCAAGGGCATATAATTCAAGAATGAAAAGAGTTATCTGAATTCCGTAAGCGGTGTGCACAACTAGACACCATGGAGAACCATTGTGGCAAGTTTGATCAAATTCCAATCAAAACTGTAGGAGGAGTTGCGCACACAAGAAATTGCTAACGGACGGACAGACGGACAGACGGACGGACGGACGACCGGGGCCATAACATAATACGACCCTTCGGGCGTATAATAAAAAGTGTCATCTTTTGTGTCCATCTGAAGCGGACTAGCTCATAAAGACGCCACTTTGCTTTTGTTGTTCCGTTTCCTATCGCTAACGCCACATGTTGAATGCGTAACAGAAAGCGAAATGTACCATCCGAGTACTATTACACTTTAATTGACCAAACAGAGAAAATGGAATTAACCGAGAATGGGCTTGTCATTTATCAACCAAACATTAACTAAATGTTAAAAAATAAATTTGCTGAAAAGGCCAATTTCTTAAACAGCTTTCTTTCGCTATTTAGGATATGCGCAGTAAGTTGCGCAGTAACAACTAGAGGATCTGTCCTTAAGATAAAGAGAATACTTCTTGTATGGAGAATTAAAGAACGTCGTTTTTTGAAAGGCTTGGTTTGAATGACGTAAATATAGAAAGAAGAAAAAAATATTGAAGGAAGAAACGCGGGTAACTCACCATATCAAAATAATGTCTCCGAATGTAAGTGGTATACCGGACAGATTAGCCAGGAACATGGTTGCCGCCGCTATATATGCTGCAGAACCATTACAACTGATTGTTACACTGAACGGTACAACAAACCGAGCAATACGTTTGTCTATTTTGTTCTTCTCCTCACATGCTCGCAACATCTCTGGTATGGCAACAGCTCTATGAAAATAAAAATAAAAATTACCATATTAAGATGATATCTCCAAATGTTAACGGTATCCCAGACAAGTTAGCTAGGAACATGGTCGCCGCCGCTATGTATGCTGCAGAACCGTTACAACTGATCGTTACACTAAATGGCACCACAAACCGAGCAATGCGTTTGTCTATTTTGTTCTTCTCCTCGCATGCTCGCAACATCTCTGGTATAGCAACAGCTCTGTAAAAAACATAAAAAAATCTGAGTAAGGGTATTCAATAGATCATTCTTCCTTAGAAACTGGGGGTGTTTTTTCTATTATTTTTGGAATGAAATTGTTTCATTCGAGTAAAAATTTAAAGAATAATTACCACTTAGATAGAAATGAATACGAATAATTTTTACAATACGTAAATGAAAATGTTGTCTTTTAAGGGAAAACATTAATTGGCACTTACGTGCTGGTTGCAGCAAACGCTATAAACCATGGTCTAGCTATACTAAGCATGAATGTGTAGGGATTCCTTTTGCCAAATACAAACAATATTGCGGGCATGAGGATGATTTGTTGTACGGCTATAGCGACAGTTACAGTAATTATAAACATTCCGAGCTGGGCAAACACAGTCTCGACATTCTCTATACTGGCTATAGATACGGCGATTAAGCTGATAACTCCAATAGGAGTAGTCCTGAAAATTCAAGAAAATACGATTAGGCCTATTTGTTTTATGGCTATGCCGACGGTAACAGTAATTATGAACATTCCTAGCTGTGCAAACACGATTTGGACATTTTCTATACTGGCTATAGAAACGGCTACCAGACTGATAACCCCAATAGGGGTAGTCCTGAAGATCGAAGAAAAAATAATATTATTTGTCGGAGTTATTGCAAAACCTCGTAACTACAGCTTGATTAAAGCTGTAGTTACGATGTTTTGAAATAACACAGACGATTTGTTGTATGGCTATGTCGACGGTAACGGTGATTATGGACATCCCTAACGGGGCAAGCTCAACCTGGACATTCTTAAACTGATTTCTCTGATATGGGATAGTGCTGCATTTAGAAAAAAGGATTGATAGGAAGCGAAATCTCGGAAAAAAGTACATACATGCGTATTATGCAGAGATCTTCAGATCCGAAAAAAAACTTTTGATATTGACACCTGGTACCATCTTTTACAAATTATCTGTCAATTGCTTGAAGTATTCTCAAAGTTATTGTCTTCCTGCATATCCAAAACTGAAATATATACGCATATTTTAATACCTCCGTAAATTTTAATTTCGTAATGTTTGAGAAAACGGGTTATTTATGTAGCCTACGTCCTGTTTAGTGAATCTAATCTGAAAGTCTAGAGCTTCCTAATAATTTGAAAAGTCATTATTGTAGCTCTTTGCTGTCTATCAATCTTGCAGTGTTCCTAATATGGAAATACATGTTTGAAATATCTTACCACATGAACCACCTAACAACCTGTAACACTGCCTCGGATGTAGATTGTATAAAGTCTAGGAATGGTTTTCCTTTCTCTTTGAGATTCGCTGCGGCTATACCCAGTAAAGTACAGGCAAATATCAAACCTGGAAAAGATGTGCAACATTTCATTCATGACCCGTCACGCTAAAAGGGACTTTATGGGTTTTGTGAAAAATATCGACCCTAGTCAGTCTGCGCAGTCCGCGGAGCCAGACTAGGGCCGACACTTTTCACTCGTTTGTAATTTTCTAAAACTGGAATGTTTTCCTTATCTTAAAATATGTTCATTTTTTGCATATGTGATCTGGTTGTCCTGTGATAATTCTGATCAGTTTGTTAAACTTGAGATTGTT
The DNA here is from genome assembly GCA_963680895.1 of Fragum sueziense. Taxonomy (NCBI): domain Eukaryota; kingdom Metazoa; phylum Mollusca; class Bivalvia; order Cardiida; family Cardiidae; genus Fragum; species Fragum sueziense. The sequence continues at coordinate 66,459,020 of OY804595.1, read as the reverse complement.
GGACTTCTGATAAGGTCTCTTTTAGCCTGGCCTATTAAGATATTGTGTAAAATATTAATTATAGGAATATGTAAGTTGAAATCGTCTGACAAAGATCCGTTTTGTCCTTTTATAGCTTCTCAAATATTCGTAGAAACTGTCGTATGACAGTTAGGGTCGTAATAATGCTTCAATTTTCTGCATTCAAGCTCTTCTATTGCCCATGTAACTTTTGTCATTTTGATTTTTAGTCTCTTAAACACAACTTTTCAAAATAATCAAACATTTTCGACTGATAACACGTGTTATCATTTCTTGCTGAATAGATTATAGATGATTTATCTCTTTCCCAAACAAGACCTGGTTTTGACGTCCCTAATAGAAAAGAGGTTGGAAAACATTGAAACAAAAGAAGAAACTGCTGATAACCAGCAGTTTCTTCTTTTGTCTCAATATTTTTTGTGTCATATTTTACACAAATCCTATCTTTAATAAAATCCATGTTGTCTTTTGTGGCAGTTTTTTGAAGTGGATCACCCTAAAATTTTGTCGTTTGGGAAAGGGTTAACTTGCTTTATATATTAATTTCCATAATTTTATCGAAACTGATACTGTTAACCCATTACCAAACAGTGACTCCTTTTGACTCCCCACAAGATAATGGTTTTGAAAAATTTTGTGGAAAATGAAGAAATTGCTTGTGACAAGCAATTTCTTCATTTCCAAAAATGTTTTCTACTCAGAAAGGGCAAAAATGTAAAATTTCACTCATATGAAATTGTTGTCTACAACTCCTTTGAATTTCAACAAGTCCAAGATTTAGTCGTCTGGTAATGGGTTAGCCTACCTATGATATTTGGATTTCCCATTTTGCCCAGCTTTTTGACTGTTTCTGTAACTGTTTTGTTGATGATGTCCCTGTAGAGTTGTCAAGAACAACTCTTTTTTTGAATATGTTATAAATGATTTAACTCTGATATTATGTTTGTGGTATGAGATGAGGAAGCAGTCAACTATAGTATATCTTTCTATTATTTTAACGAAGCTGATAATGCTGGCCTACCAATGATATTTGGATTTCCCATTTTCCCCAGTTTTTTAATGGTTTCTGTAACTGTTCTGTTGACTGTCGTCCCTGTAGAATTGTCCTGGACGACCTTGTCTTCACTTGAGTATTGTGTTTGTGTCTGTGAGAATGTGGCCTCGAATAAATTATCTGGAATGATGTTTCTGAAAAATATCGAAATGAAATTCTATAAATAGACCTTGACGTTCTTGTCGGCAAAATTTGATATTCTTGTACAACTTGTCTCGAAAAGTTAATATAGAACAGAAATGAGATTGTCTATCAGTTCATTTTACTACAAAGAAAAATTCTAGAATGTCTGATTAGAAACTAACCTAGAGTCAAACAAAACATGGATTGATGTCGATTGATGTCTTTTTGCCTTATAAAGATCACCATGAAGAGAAATGTCGGGTTCAAAACAAATTAGAATTTACTACTAGAATGCGGTATTATCCTTTGAATTAACAAGTCTCGAACGTATTCGAAGTGGTTGAAAAGGTAATTAGTCTCGAAAACTAATTACGTAATAGCGTAACATGCCTTATGCGATCAGCTAGTATATCGTTGGTTTGCATGTTACCCTCCATTTTATCATCTTGATGAACAAGCCCGGTCTGTCCTGGCTTAAATAAGGCTGCTGTTCCGATACCAAGAGCAGATCCTTAACCATAATGTCGTTGCTTTTCAACAAAATACTCGTAACTGCAGCTTGTTTAAAGCTGCAGTTACGAGGTTTTCGTTGAAAAGCGACGATATGCAATTAAAAATGGCACAACATACCTAATGAGATCACCTATAATATCGTTGGTTTGCATGTTACCCTCCATGTTATCATCTTGATGAAAAACCCCAGTCTGTCCTGGTTTAAACAAGGCTGCTGTTTAGATACACAGAGCAGATCATTTTACCATAATATCACCGCCTTTCAACAAAATCCTCGTAACTGCAGCTTGTTTTAGGCTGCAGTTACGAGGTTTTTATTGAAAAGCGACGATATGCAATCAATAAAAGTCTACTATACCTAATGAGATCAGCTAGAATATCGTTGGTCTGCATGTTGCCCTCCATCGTATCATCTTGATGAACAATCCCAGTCTGTCCTGGTTTAAACAAGGCTGCTGTTCCGATACCCAGGGCAGAGCCTTTACCATAATATCGTTGCTTTTCAAAAAAATCCTCGTAACTGCAGCTTGTTTTAAGCTGCAGTTACGAGGTCTTTGTTGAAAAACGACGATATGCAATCAAGAATAGTCTACCATACCTAATGAGATCAGCAAGAATATCGTTGGTTTGCATGTTACCCTGAATAAAATCATCTTGATGAACAACCCCGGTCTGTCCTGGTTTAAACAAGGCTGTTGATCCGATATTACCAAGGCCAGAGTCTATACCATAATATCGCTGTTTTTCAACAAAAACCTCGTAACTGCAGCTTGTTTTAAGCTGCAGTTACGGAGTTTTCGTTGAAAAACGACGACATGCAATTAATGATAGTCCACCATACCTAATGAGATCAGCTAGAATATCGTTGGTCTGCATGTTACCCTCCATAGTATTATCTTGATGTACAACCCCGGTCTGTCCTGGTTTAAACAAGGCTGCTGTTCCTATACTTAGAGCAGAACCTATACCATAATATTGTTGCTTTTCAACAAAATCCTCGTAACTGCAGCTTGTTTTAAGCTGCAGTTACGAGGTTTTCGTTGAAAAGCGAGGATATGCAATAAATGATGACAAAAACTACATAATGAGATCAGCTAGAATATCGTTGGTCTGCATGTTACCCTCCATAGTATTATCTTGATGAACAACCCCGGTCTGTCCTGGTTTAAATAAGGCTGCTGTTCCAATACAAAGGGCAGAGCCTATACCATAATATCGCTGTTTTTCAACAAAAAAACTCGTAACTGCAGCTTGTTTTAAGCTGCAGTTACGAGATTTTTGTTGAAAAGCTACGATATGCAATTAGAAAATACAAAAACTACCTAATGAGATCAGCTTGAATATCGTTGGTTTGCATGTTGCCCTCAATAGTATCATCTTGATGAACAACCCCGGTCTTTCCTGGCTTAAACAAGACTGCTGTTCCGATACACAGAGACAAGTCTATATAATTTGTTATTAACATGAAAATAAAGTAAAGTGTACCTAATAAGATCAGCTAGAATATCGTTGGTCTGCATGTTCCCCTCCATAGTATAATCTTGATGAGCGACTCCGGTCTGTCCTGGTTTAAACAAGGCTGCTGTTCCGATACCCAGAGCCAAGTCTTTATAATTTGTTATTAGCATGAAAATAAAGTAAAGCGTACCTAATGAGATCAGCTAGAATGTCGTTGGTCTGCATGTTACCCTCCATAGTATCATCTTGATGTACAACCCCGGTCTGTCCTGGTTTAAACAATGCTGCTGTTTCAATACCAAGAGCAGAGTCTATACCGTAATATCGCTGTTTTTTTTTTTTTTTTTTTTTTTTTTTTTTTTTTTTTTTTTTTTTTTTCCAACAAAAACCTCGTAACTGCAGCTTGTTTAAAGCTGCAGATACGAGGTTTTCGTTGAAAAACGACGATAAGCATTTAAGAAGGACAAAAACTACCTAATAAGATCAGCAAGAATATCGTTGGTTTGCATGTTACCCTGCATAGTATCATCTTGATGAGCAACCCCGGTCTGTCCTGGCTTAAATAAGGCTGCTGTTCCTATACCCAGAGCAGAGCCTATACCATAATACCGTTGCTTTTCAACAAAACCCTCGTAACTGCTGCTTGTTTTAAGCTGCAGTTACGATGTTTTCGTTGAAAAGCGACAATATGCAACTAATGATTTTCAACAAAAAATCCGTTAGCGCAGCTTCTTAAAAGCTGCAATTAAGAGGTTTTCGTTGAAAAACGACGATATGCAATTAAGAAGGACATAATCTACCTAATGAGATCAGCTAGAATATCGTTTGTTTGCATGTTACCCTCCATAATATCATCTTGATGAACAACCCCGGTCTGTCCTGGTTTAAACAAGGCTGTTGTTCCAATGCCAAGAACCAAGTCTATATAATTTGTTATTAACATGAAAATAAAGTAAAGCGTACCTTATGAGATCAGCTAGAATATCGTTGGTTTGCATGTTCCCTTCCACAGTATCATCTTGATGAACAACCCCTGTCTGTCCTGGTTTAAATAAGGCTGCTGTTCCTATGCCAAGAGCAGAGCCTAAGCCGTTGGTTATTAGGACGAATATCAGGGCAATCAAACTGATCTTGCCATTTGACTTTGGGTCCAAAGCCGCAGAACCTGTGAAATAGAAATAACGTAAATGGTTCAAGATTGTGTATGGTGGCGCGTTTGGTGATAATTGTTAAACTAAGGTTATCATTTCCCACACCTTGACGCTTTTTGGCACCCCTAAAGAAAAGGCATTGGAAAATATTGTGGAAATGGAAGAAATTGCTTGTTAAAAGCAATTTCTTCATTACCCACAATAATTCCTTATCTTACTCAAAATACAAAGAATTTGAAAATGTCACAAACTTGAAATTTTCATCTGCAATACCTTTCAAATTGGAACAGTCCAAATGTTGTAATCCGGGGACGGTTTAATTTTCTTATTACAACATAAAGACATGTATACAAACCGAGGTCAAAGACTAAAAAGCCATGCAGATAGATGTTATCTACATACCGTCTTTGGACAATACTAATATTTTCATAAGTGTGACCCATCACGCTAAAAGGGACCTTATCCGAACTCCAAAAATCAAAATTTTGACAAACTTGACTCACCACAGGTCAACCAGATCCTGTATGCGAAAAATTAACACGGCAAACCTTCCGGTTTAGGCAATTACATACAAGTGAAAAGTGTCGGCCCTAGTCTGGCTGCGCGGACTGCGCAGCCAGACTAGGGTCGATATTTCCACACTTTCAATAAGGTCCCTTTTAGTGTGACGGGTCACATTAATACATTATCAAAGAAGGATGAGTAAGTTTTGGTATTACATGTAGTTGTGATAACGTACTGTCGTCTCACTTGAAGAGGTTGCAAGTGGTCATAGAATGCTACTTTGCACCGTTTTTGTCGCATTTTATTGAACCCTTTCCAAACGTCGAAAAATTGCTTGACTACAAAATGGATAGACATGGGGATAATTATAATTTTTGTGCAATAAAGCACATTATTATGTTGTTACACTCCAAAACTGAGGTCTATTGATTAAATCATCAAAATATCATTTCATCATAGTTTAAACGAAGATGTAATGTACTCTGTTTTAAACAGAGTAAGATGTTGTTGAAAGAGAATGAGAAAATACTCGTTATCAGTATTTTCTTCTTTTCTCTCAATTCTTTCTTAAGTTTTTTTCTACTGTGGTCGTCAAAGCTTTGTGTCAATTGATCTTTAAACGTTATAATATGATTACATAATTTGATAAAAAAAACGTAGACAATTTTCACTTCTATCGGTTTGTTCTCTTGGAGCTTTCAAATCATATTTAAACATTTTCATTTATGTAGAAATCCATCTTCGCAAGCCAAGGGTTCTACCGTTTTCTTCCTTACGAAAGGAACAAAGTGGGGGTAGAACCCTTGGCTTGCGAAGATGGTAGAAATCATACAGGTCTGCATTCCATTCAGAGGAAACACAAGGGTAGTATTAAAATTCCAAGTCATTGAAATTGAAATCCCGCAAAAGAAACGATTGTGATAAGTTTTAATCAAGTATAAGGGATTTCTTTGTTTTCCTTTTGTATTTTCAAATTTCACCTCGTCACTTTATTGAAGACTTGTAATTAAAATTTAATGCAGTGTACATGTATGCAATCTTGCAACAGTATACAAAGTATTATTAATAATATGACGCAATACATATTTTGATCAAACAAGCTGACATTGTTACACAAGATATAAATCCCGGATTTACGGATGACATTTGATATAAATTGTCGTGTAATCTCCACTAATCGCATCCGGAATCTAGTCAGGCATGTACATGTATGATGCAATATTTCATATAGCGGCTACTGAATGATGTAAAACCTCAAAAGACAATGTCTTATTATCGTCGCTTTTCAACAAAAACTTCGTAACTGCAGCTGGTTTTAAGCTGCAGTTACGATTTTTTTTTTTTTTTTTTTTTTTTTTTTTTTTTTTTTTTTTTGCTGAAAAGCGACGTTATGCTTTTATAATATTTAATTGAAAAGGTCGAATTCATGGCCTGTCAAGAAAGTTTCCTGGGAAAAGACTTCTAATACATTCAACTGATACATGCAGATACTGATCCAAAAGGAACTTTCCCACATGACAAAATTGTAAGGCAGATCAATTTGAAACCTGTTTCAGGCACCAAAATGGATTTCGATGAACATACATGTGGTATTCGTGTGAAATATCGCATGGAAAATATCGAGCAGCCCTAGTCTTCCACAGAAAATATTGAGACAAAAGGAGAAAGATGATAAATTAAACAAACTTACCACATATGACGCTGCATGCAATCAGTGGTACAATCATCATCTTCAACAAGCGTAAATACAGCTGTCCGGGCAGTCCGAGCCACGTGAGCGTATCTGACGTGGGTTCTGTCTCTATTATGGCGAACCCGAGTCCGAAACCCAGAAAATATTGGGACACAAGGAGCAAAAATAATACATTAAGACTCACCACATATGACACTGCATGCTATAAGTGGCACGATCATCATCTTCAACAAGCGTAAATACAGCTGTCCGGGTAGTCCGAGCCACATGAGCGTATCTGACGTGGGTTCTGTCTCTCTTATAGCAAACCCGAGTCCGAAACCCAGAAACACACCAGCGATCGTCGTGAATAAGAGTAAATTGTCACTGAGTATTTTCTTTAGTTTTCTCACAAATCGCTGCCATTTTGTCAAATTGTGCTGTGTTTTTGGTGAGATTAAAAAGTCTTTGTTTTCCATTGCTAATGGGTCTTTTTCCATGGTTGAAGCTGGAATGTAAATTGGTCCTTCTTTCATGTTTTGGAGTTTTATTTAATCCAAATTAGTCTGTTTGATCGTTGAAAATGTGTGATCAGTTTGTTATAAGCGTCCTCTGCGTTGTATTTCCTTCTAATGTCAGAAGAACTGGAAATAAGACAAAAAAATAATAAACATTAACCGTCACGCTAAAATGGACCATTAAATTCAGCTTGAAAAGTAACGAACTGAGTCAGTCTGCGCGGACTGTCTAGGCTGAAAAGGCTCGATTGTATTAAGGAAGTCTATCCCTAATGAGATTCGCGCGACGTCGGAATAATTCGGGCGACGTTGAAAACATTCGGCGGTGGAACTTTCCACCGCCGAATGTTTACGATCGCGCCCGAATAGGTTCGGACACGTAACGGTGGAGCTCGTTTTATGAATTTCTGGTCACTTTCGGGTATTCTACCTTAAGTGCAAAAATATTTCTCTGGAGTAAGAATGTATTTCTTATCTTAAAACATTAAAAAAAAGTTACGTTTCTTGTCCAAATGCAACATCTGATTGTCCTCGCTGAAATCTGGTTTCTTTCTTTTATATTTGTTTTATTGACCTGTGTCCAAGGTCGTCCATTTTAGTACATTTAGTCCATTTTAGTTGTTTTTATCACGCCAACCTGGCTTGGAAGGAGTTTTTCGTTCCTTTGCACTGGTAGTCATTTTATCCCTAGTCGTCCTGAATTGACGTACTAGTAATCCTTTGCCAAAAGGTAAAAATTTGGACTCTTCCATTTTGAATGCTGCTGCAGACGAGAAAGTGAATGTTGAACACGAAAGGATTTGCGTAGAATATGAAAAAGAAAATATTGATGCAAAAGGAGAAAATGCTGATCATCAGCATTTTCTTCTTTCGCCTCAATGTTTCCCAAAGCCCTTTCAATTAGACATTCCGGTCATTCCAACGAGACTTTAATCTTTGTCCAACACAAGAATGGGATTTGACGTCCCGAATTGATAAAAATTGGGAAAACATTGTGGTAAAGGAAGAAAATACGGATAAGCAGCCTTTCCTGTCTCTGATGTTCACGAATCCTATCTTTTAAGACATTCATTTTGTCGACTAGTACTGCTTCTGCTTTCAAATTGAAAGAGTGATTTTGCCATTTTGGAAAGGGTTAAACAGGATCTCCATATTTTCTTAGCTGTTGCGTGGGACGTAAAACTCCATTTCACCAATCAATTCAAAACGGTTTGCATATTCCGGATTGCGCATAACAACAGTTAAGATTAGATAACCCCTAATCCGTTATCGGATAGCAGAATTTTTGACAGCTCCAAATTCAATGATGTTGCTTTTGATAATTTTAACTTGGGCTAATAGAAATTTACCCTTTTTGTTCTTCCTTGGTATCAAACATCGAAGGGATGTAAAAATTTCTAATTGCAAGCATTTCCTATATTTTTTATCTTTATTTGTTGGGCATCAAAAGTGTCATTATGCGAATATGGGTTAGTTCAATATTTATTTCTTAATGTAAGGCAAACTCGTGTATAAATATCGGACCAATTATTAGATAATGCAATAGTGCCAACTTTGCTTTAATCTTCAGGTTAAAGGTGCGTTATATCGCGGATTCATCATTTGGACCTAAATCAGCAGCGGGACTATAAGTTTAACCAAAATGGTCCGCTTCGAATTTTGGGCTTTGTCAGTCTATATATGTATAGAGGCAGTCACGTTCGCACATATTCACGGACAAAACACCACCGTAACACGTCCAAAATGGTTGCCCTGTCGTATCTTTTTGGCCTTGGCCGGACCTTTTGTTTATTAAGGCTTCGAATGGCTTCGTCGAATCGCTCCAAGTATAGGTGCGTTGGGGTTAATTATCTCCCAAAACAAGGCCTGGTTTTGACGTCCCTGATGGAAACTACTTGAGAAAACATTGAGACAAAAGAAAGAAATGCTGATGATCAGCATTTTCTCCTTTTACCTCAATGTTTTCTGGGCTTTATTATTCACAAACTTCACCTATTGTAACATCTACATGTATTTAATCGTCTGCAGTAGCTTTCAAATTGAACCACCCTAAAATTTTGTTTTTGGAAAGAGTTAAGCCATTTCACGTCGGGTAACCATGCGATGTAACATTCATATATATGACCAATTCTTAAAAAAAACGCTCTCAAGCAGAGAAAGAAAGAAAACCCCAGGGACATTCTGATTGAGAAGGATATTTTAATAATCAGCTGGTACATAAGTTAATGACGACCAACAAAAATTTGTTTTATCAACTGATTTTTTAAAGATTTACCACAAAAATCAAAATTCTGACCTTTTCCAACTTCTCTGTTTCAAACCGAATTCCAATTGGGCAAGTACAGTCGACACATGTTATGTCGACATCGAGTATGTCGAATACAGTAATTTCAAGCAAATAACGCGCATGCGCACAAGCCGTATTTTCACTACTGCTTAATTCGAAGTGAAATATTGGCCCCGTCCTCACCAATGGATTTATAAAAGTTTAAACAAAATAATTTCGAAATTAATATGACCATTGAAATTTAGTAGGAAAGGAAGAGAAATTGCTCATTTCGAGCAATTTCTTTCCTTTTCCTACTAGATTTCAATTTTAAATTCAAGAAATAGGTCAAATAATGTTCAAACAAAAACAGAAAATTTGATTTTAAGATATAAAACAAACGTACATACCTATTAGAAGAATGTAAATATTCAGCAATATTGCTTTCATTCATATAAACATTCGCACAATTTTGATTAACCTATTTATGCTAATGAGATGTTGCACAGATGTTGTTTCGTAGTTATTGGTTATGGTTCAGTGAACTAATGTTGCCTTGATCATGCTTACGGATGATGAAATTGCGTGAGACAAAAGAATGCAATCATTCATCAAATACCAAAATATTAATTAGTTTGGTTAGATTTAGAAATACTGTTAGAACACCGCAGAGACATGACCGGGATTTGTCATTATCTGTCTCTATATAAATGCTCCCCTCAGGCATCAAATTGATGCCGGTTCTATCCCCTTGACGTCTAACCCAGAAAGGAAATAAACTTACATGAGAATAAAAATAAACAATAATTTACAAGATGTCCATGTGGATATTGTCGTAGTACCCAAGGGGTGATCAAAGATTTATCCAGGGGGGTCAAAGCCTAAATGATGGCTTAAAATGTGTGAAATATGTAAAGTTATATAGTCAAAATTCAATTTTCGGCCAGTTCCAGGGGGGGGGGGGGTCATGACCCCCTGACCCAACCCCTAGATCCGCCCTTGGTACTGGTGAAAGAAATGGCAGGGATTCATGGTTTCAGCCGCCGCGATATGACCAATGCATGACGTTAAACGCCATTAACCCTTTCCCAGACGACGAATTTTTGGGTGTTCCTATTCAAAAGCTGCTGAAGACAGAAAAAATGGATGCTGATAATGATAAAATTTATGTACAATATACCATAGAAAACATCGAGACAAAAGGAGAAACTGCTGGTTATCAGCAGTTTCTTCTTTTGTCTCAATGTTTTCCCAAGCCTATCCAATTAGGGACGTCAAAATCAGGTCTTGTTCAAGGGCGGATCCAGGATTTTTTCCAGGGGGGGTTAAAGTCCAAATGATGGCATTTAATAAGAAGTTATATAGTCAAAATTCAATTTTCGGCCATTTCATGGGGGGGGTGTCATGACCCCCTGACGCCATCCCTGGATCCGCCCTTGTTGTTTGGGAAAGGGTTAAATCAACCATAGGAACGGGAGTAGGTGGCCTTATTCCTAAGTCGTTTCTTTGGGCATGAGATCGGTTGGTGAGATAAAATGAAATCATTTTCATTGAAGCTCAAACGTTCCACGCAACCCGTCTTGATCTCATGAAATTCAACGCTATCGATATGGTATTTAGGAAAATCAATGTTAAAGGTAGTCGACCCCTAATGAGAATCACGCGCCGTCATGATCATTCGTGCGATGTCGTATACATACGGCGGTGAAACGTTCTGGGACACTGGCGAATGTTTTACAACGTCTTCCGAATAGGCTCTGACACGTAACGAATGCCAACGACGTCGTGTGAAACATTCCGAGGTCGCTCGATTCTCATTAGGGGTTAACTACCTTAAGCATGCCTTTTCTTGTGGTGAATTATGATTCATTTCCTCAATATGAACGGCTTCCAGTGGTCCTGTATTTAGGGACTAATTAGGGATTCATTAATTACAACACTTCGTTGTCAAGGATGTCCGAATATGCACGAAGTATTTGGTATCTAGTGATGGGTTGTTTTCCTTAAATTAAACATTGTATTTTATATGGTTTAAATTGGATTCCGATCTTTAATTATTCTTAAAGATCTTTCTTTTGGAAAAGGCGAATCAAAGAAGTTTTTTTATTCCGTGACTCGCTACACTTACATGAAAGTATTACGTTTTACGCGAACGAGTAGAAATATATGATGCAAGAATCCTAGTATGGAAAATCAATCATGAAATCACCAGTATGTGTAGACCTATAGGCCCTAACTTAGAAATACCTAAAACCTACTATAAATAAACCATGACCTCTGGACAGACGAGTCAAACTGAACAAGTAAACCAGGTATGTAAAAGTCGTGGTTTTAAGAAGGCGTTTACCGTTAGATTTAATCACAACACCCCTCTCACGTAGGACAGTCAATAGTTAAAAGTACATTTGAGTCTCAATGTTGATGGTGGCACTATACTGGTAAAGATTTCCTGGCAATTGTTTTGCCTTTGTGTGTTTACATACATGAAGACAAGACAAAAAGATTTTTCCGGGGTCTTGGTAATCAAAGTCTAGATTCATTTCTAAACTAATTTATTTGACATTTGTTAAGGCCTTACATTTATTAAAGACTACATGTTTTTACAAAATTACAAGATGCAAGTTTGACTAAATAAATTCAGAATGTCTTGATTTTAGATTTGGCTTGATAAAGACAAATTTGCAAAAGAATAATTACACATAAAAATAGTTTTAAAAATCCAAACCTGCGATGTATTTTGAGTATTCAATGCATTCCTCCAAGCACTATTTTGTTATTGACGCGTTGTGGATTTCATAGGCTATTTATAAATACATAGGAAATCCTAGTTTTCTATTTTTAGCGCGTGTCCTAGATTTCCTTCCAATACTCGACCAATATAAGAAATTGAGAAATTGGGAAAATGGAACTGTTCTAGAATATTCATTTATTCTTGTTTGCACAAAATAAGAATATTTGTTTTAAATTTACTAGTTTCAATAAGTGTTAGCCATTTCAAGTTTTCTCTGCATCCTTTCAAACATTCCAATAGCACTGGTGGTGAACTAAAACAATTTTCTCTACAACAAGGTATAGTTATTTTGCGTTTAAATGTGAGTTTATAGATTTTTTTTCTAATGACAATGAACTTGTTCTTAAAACAGACTGGGTTTACCGTTTTGTATTGACAAACTGTCGGTGTTGTTATAAAATCTCGTAACTACGGCTTCGATAAAGCCGTAGTTACGAGATTTTATAATAACACCGACGGAATACATTGTTCGCGAAAAAACGTCCCTCGCTTTGGCCGAGTTCACCACCAGTGAATAGCCTTTCTGACATTAACTTTTGACAAAACACTTACTCATCTCTCACCAGCGGATGTGAATGATCTTCGAGAAGTGAGAAAGCAACTGGAGATTCAGAATGATTATTATTGTCGTATTGGTGAGAGAGGAATGCAAAGCATCCATGGTTAGATGCTCCAGTCTCCGCGATATGACCAAATACAGATAAGTTGCGTAAAACCCCATTCTTGCTCAAATCATTCACCAACATAAATAAGGAAAGCTTTTAGTTTGACAAATTTACAGGAAATGCGATCAAGATGTTTCTAAGGACTTAACTTGAAAATCTTTACTAGTTCATGATTAACCCTTTCCCAAACAAGATTTTTCGTAGACGACAAAATGGATTTGAATGGAAAATGGATTTGTGTGCATTTGTAGTAAAGAAAATATTAAGGCAAAATGAGTAAATGTTTGTAATCAGCAATTCCGTCTCTTGTCTCAATGTTTTCTCAAGCACTTTTGAGTAGGGACGTCAAAACCAGATCTTGTATTGGAAAGGATCAAGAGTAGAAAATTGCTCATTCAAACATCTTCCTTTGTTTGAATTACTTAACCCCTTTCCCAAACAGCAAAAATTGGACTGCTGCAGATGACAAAATGAATGCTGCCAAAGAAGGTATTTTTCTAGAATATAGCTCAGAAAATATTGAGGCAAAAGGAGAAAGTGTTGATCATCAGCACTTTCTTCTTTTGCCTCAATATTTTCCCAGGTCATTTCTAATAGGGACGTCAGTGAAACCAGGTCTTGTTTGGGGAAGGGTTAACCATTTAGACTGCTCCAAATGGATTTTTTCAGACAACAAAATGGAATTGCAGCTGTTGAAATTACATAAACGACAGTATCGTGGACAACATTAAGAGGGAAAAGAGTATATTGTTTACTAACGAGTTCTTATATTTTCTGTCTTCTTAGACAAGCTGTCGAAGCATTGTCGAAAAAAGTTTTTTTTTTTTTTTTTTTTTTGGAAAGGGTTTCTGCTATTAACTATTTCCTTACACGTACCGACGAACTTACCAGAGAAATTTTAGAAACAGAAAAGGAGAAAAATAGAAGTAAGCTTCGTGAACTTTCTGTTAATTTTTGCGCGGGAATCTGGAAATGGCGTCATTATGGAATTTGTTACCAACATGGATCCAGATGAGCCTGCGTATACACGCAGTCTGATCATAATCCATGCTGTTCTGTAATAGCTTCTACATGAACTTAAGGACCTGTAAGAAAGCAGCATGGGTCTTTTTTGGAAAAAATATATGCTGTGGTTTTCTGAAACCTTAATCAACATTTTTTTCAAACGCAAGTTCTTTTCTACTTTTTACTGCTTAAGTTGAATTATGGGGGGAAAAGATCGTAAGTCTTTACTACTTTAGTAAAAAGGGCCTCTGGTTTTGACTCATTTAGGAACGGATGTTTTGGAAAACGTTTAGTTAAAAGAAGAGAACGTAGACTATCATCATTTACTTCTTTACTCTCAATATTTCCATGCTTTACCATACAAAAAGTCTGTTTTGCTAATATGTAATTTTCCGTCTGTAACTGCTTTGAATTTGAACCAGACAAAAGAGTTCGTCGTCTGGGAAAAGGTTAAATTATTACGCTATCAGGACAGAAATTAGACGTTTATTAGGGTTTATCTACTTTTTGCATAAAAAGTTTTTATTTGCTTTTAAGGAAAAAATCGGATCTGCATAAATGCCAATTAAAGGCATTATTCAGGACAAAATATACGAACATTCAATATTTGACAAATATTACATAACCAAGCTAACAAGCCGTTAAAAGGGATCATTTCAAGAAATATGTACATGCGGATCAAAGCCGAAAATTCCGGATTTGATTGTCTTTCTTGTGGTGGGGATCATGTGGCATGACAATTGCAGATTGCCAGAGAAAATTATGTTTCTATAGGCCTAATACTGGACCGTTGTACTTATTAATCAACGGATGTATTCCTTTCACATTTTGTAAAATCAATTACTATCTTTAAAGGCGCGTTCCCATTGCCGACCAAATCAACTCGATAAAGCTCGATCAAGCGATAGAGTACTGATCGAGCTTGGTCGGCAAAAGTGATCGGGACGATCGAGCATGGTCGGCAAAAATTATCGGGAATAAATCGACAAGAAATAAAGAAGAAGTCGTGTAAATACATTTAATCGAGTTCAATCGGGTTTGATCGGGGAATTTAGGCGATCGAAATGATCGAGTTGATTTGGTCGGCAATGGGAACGCGGCTTAAGACTTACGGTGTCAATTTCATTTCTATTCATTAACACCCTTGAATTTCAAGTATTTTAGATTTCTCAATTCGAACCCCAGCAACGGCAATATGCCTATCATTTCTAACATTTGAAAAAAGTCATATGTCTCTCACCAATGGATGTGAATCATATTCGTGAGAGAACAGCTGGTGGCTCGAGTTGAATATGAGGTAGACATGAGGTGACAAAAATACAATGACTTCATGGTTAGCCGCTCCAGTCACCACGATATGGCCATAGGAGTTGGAAAAGGCATTAAACCTCATTCTTTCAAACCATTTTATTAACAAAGCAGATAAAAACGTCGTCAAGAGATGTAAATCTTGCTATCTTGAGTAAGCAATTATTACCTCCCTTGCATTACGTCTTATTCGCGGTAGATAATCACATGATACAATCAAAGTACTGACAGTACTGTTTGGAAGCAAATTTTTCAAAAATGTAGGCCTGTCCAGGCCCAAGTTTCTTGAAAAAAACTTAAGTATATTCTCATGAGAACATGCTCAACATCAAAGGGATACTCTCCAACGTTGAAGGGTATTCCATTGAAGTTCACGTGGATTTCATGCAATTTGAGCACTGTGCTCAGATTTGAGAACATACTTAAGTTTTTTCGAGAAACCGGGGCCAGAAATAGAGTAGTTTGATTAGTTACTTTGATTATCCATTTGAATACCTTGAATACTTTGATTCGTAGAGTATTTTGATTAAGTACTTTGATTATCCAGAATACCTTGCATACTTTGATTTCATGATGGAGTTGTATTTATTTTTAGCACAACTTCATGCATATTAATCGTTTGTGTAAGCTGAATATATTTCATAGTTCAGTAAACTCGACTGACCCATTTACAAGGAAGGCCATTGGACTAATTCTTTGAACCATAATAAAGCAAATTACTACGTGGATCTTTTCATCTCTCAGAGACATGATTAATTGAATGTTTCATTTTCAGTCACACAATTCAATATCTACACATAAATTCAGACTTACATATTGAATGTTCGAATGACTGTTACCTCATTAATCTTTGCTTTTGATAGAACTATTTATAGTGAGGAAGACCGGAAGATGTTGTGTGGTATGCAGAGAATGGTAAAGTGCAGAGACGCATGGCTGCTAAGAGAAGCAAATTTGGAAAATTTGCTTCCAAAAATCAGATTTCTTTTAAAATATTTTTGTTAACACTTGACCAATTTGAATTCGGTTTAATGCTGAGATTGTGGAAAAATGCCAGAGATTAGCTGGACGTGGTATCTGTTTCAAAAATCAGCTGATGAAATTTTATCGCATGGCTTTTGAAAAAGCAACCACAACCATCTAATGCCTGACGTATGTCCGCCTTCTCTGCTTCAAACCAAATTCAAATCGGTCTCGGTTTAACAAAGTAAATGAAAAATTTCTAGAATAATTGTGCCATGTAATTATCCAACTTGTTATTCGCTATTCCAATTTCTTCTTCTGCATTATATTCTTCCTCCTCTCCTTCACCAACTTCTTGATCTATTTTTTCTTCTCATTCACCTCCATCTTCTCGGACACATGGATAACTTATTCGATGCTTTTCTCCAAAACCTCGTAACTGCAGCTTTAGTTACGAGGTTTTCGAAGAAATGCGACAAAACATTACAAAACGAAATGAACTTTTTCAAAATTTTATTTCATAATATATCTAAATAAATAAATAAAAATACTGCAATTGTGACATAGTTCAAGAGATTAATTTAACAACAAAGTTGCAACAACCCTATTTTAAAATGCAAAATTGGAAAAAAAATAATTAAGTTGTCAGTTTCATTTTGAATAATTGTGACCCGTCACGCTAAAAGGGACCTTATCCGAATACCCAAAATCCAAATTTTGTCAAACTTGTCAATCTCATCACAGGTCTATCAGATCCCGTGTGCGAAAAATGAACATGTAGTAAGATAGGGAAACATTCCGGGTTTAGAAAATTACATAAAAAGTGAAAAGTGTCGGCCCTAGTCTGGCTGCGCGGACTGCGCAGACTGACTAGGGTCGATATTTTTCACACACCCGATAAGGTCCCTTTTAGCGCGACGGGTCACAATTATAGATAAACATATTCAAGGATCTGGAAAGGGGCTGTTGTGTCATTTTACCCTTTCCCAAATGACAAAAAAATTAGACTGATGCAAACTGAAAGAGACAATCAAATTGTTGTTGATAAAGGGAGAAATTGGGACATAATAAAGGATAAAATGCTTTCTTTTGTCTCAATATTTTCGAATTGTTAGTCTTTCTAACCAGTACAAGCTTCCAAAAACCTTTCATAGAAACGAAGAAAGTCAATGTCAGAAAGATATATACCGGCTTCTTGAATTCTAAAGCATTGGAATTTCAAAACCTCGTAACTCAAGTTTTTATTAGTTATAGTTACGAGGTCCTTAAACGTTAGATGAACCATTTTTGCTAGACAGATCCACTCTTTACAAGTTGAGAAATTCCTACGAAATTATGTGCATATTTTTTACTTGTCTGTATTTTGGGGAAAAAACTAGCATGTGTCATTTTAAGATATTTATTAAGGTAGTACAACCCTAATGAGACTCACGCGACGCCGTTAATATTGTAACGTTTCCGAACCTATTCTGACGACATCGTAAACATTTGATGGTAATAATAATTTCGACGCTGCGTTAATCTCCATTAGAGGAGGACTACCTTAACATGGTGGAGATTGTGCATGATGGGATGGATAACGAATACGGACAAATTTGCCTCGCTTCAGGTAAGAAATTGTGCAATAATTTTCTTATTTCTATGTCAATTTTCAAGCGGTTTGTTGCATGTACCCCGCATTACTGAGCTCTTTCCTCAGATATATGACTTGTTTGTAGAATCTTTGTACTTTGTCCAAAAATTGATCCCAATCGATTAGAAAAACGACAAAAAATCCAGGTCATTTTTCTAGTCGGTTGGGATCGATTTTTGAGAAAAGTACAAGGAGTTTCCCGATAAGTAATACATCCGAGAAAAGGGCTCAGTAAGACAGCAACAAACTGCATGAAAATTGGCGCTAAAATAAGAAAGTTATTGCACAAATGCTTACCTGAAGCGTGGTTAATTTGGCCGTAGTCGTTACCATTTCGCTTTCTGGTCGGTTGGGACAATATTTTAGAAAAAGTACCACGAGTTATCTAATAAGTCATACATCCGATGAAAGAGCTCGGTAAGGCGGGGTACATGAAACAAACTTTTGAAGATTGACGCACAAATAAGGAAATTATTGCAAAAAAATCTTACCAGAATAGAGATTATTTTGTCCGTATTCGTTATCCATCCCATCATGCACAATCCCCACCGTGTTGATATAATATGCCTACCAACCTTGGTTTTGCTAATTTCATAATACTCTGACGTTTTGAATCGGTTCGTGATAGGTTTGGTGTCATTATACAATATTTCAGAATTTCCGTATGAAAATTGTTCTTGGTAGAATTTGTACGAAATGTTGGTGTATAAAATGGCTGAAATACATTACAGACATAATTTAATCACAGTCGGCTGGTGTTAGGGTAGGCATTATAAATTGTGAATGTCGGACGCCTATAGAATGTCTAGGTGATTGCTCTAAATGACTATTCACGTCTTGTGGATTATAGGCCCCAGGTCCAGGGGTCGTATTATGATTGCTGGTGAAAAACGATCGTCCTTGCACAGAATATTCCGGATTCCGCCTCTTCGTGATGGCCGGATGACTAGCCCCGTACTTCGCAGGTCCGGGGGTCTTGGCTAGATCCTCCGCGTAGCCATGTTTCTCGGATCGCCCGTGCATGGTAATCGCTATCCCGCCCTTCTGATGTGGGACTCGAGCCCCCAGTGTTGTGGGTAGGGAGTATTTGTTCGGGGCCGGGACCACGTCGACTGGTCGTTGTTTTGTTCGTGGTGATAAGGAGTATTGTGGCGCACGCTTCTCCCACAGTGGAGCTGTGTCTGTCGAATAGCTACCCGGACCCGGTGATACGAACTTTCGGACTGAAATTAAACAGTGAAATAGAATGGTTTTGTAGACTAGCATGATGGTTTGGTTGTCACGACAGCATTAGAACTGACAAAAAATGAAGGTTTTGCAGATGTCATGAAAGGTTTAACTTGTTCAAGAACTAAAATTTTACATATGAACACTCTACCGGTAAAGCGCATCGGGGTGAATAATAAATAGTCTTTACAATATTTTTTGTTTCTTTTTCATCTAAAAAATCTCCTTATGACCTTATATGGAAGTGAACTGATCCAGTTCAGTCTAATTATACAACCTTAAAAGAAATGTGACCCTGGTAGATACATGTATACTTGTACTTCAATCAGATGCATCGAATTCATTTCTATTCTCACGTCTAGGAAATAAGCATCGATCACCAAGGGAAATAAACAATCGATGTGTGATTGACAGGTGCTCGCATATTTCAATGCATATTTAATGAGCGCCTTATATGGCGTCGCTTTTCAACAAAAACCTCGTAACTGCAGCTTAAAACAAGCTGCAGTTACGAGGTTTTTGTTGAAAAGCATGTATATTTCATTCTCTTCGACAGCCATAAATTCCACACTTTGATTATTTCCAACAAATTTAATTAACCATTTAGGTTTTACGACTTTCTTGGAACATGTCTCCTGAATTCTTTCAGTGTATTTGTTTGTCCTTTCCGAAATAACAAACATGTTTAGACATATACAAATCTTCATACAAGCGTTTTTGACGCAAATCCAAATATCATAGAAAGCAACACATTTGAGTCTTATAATTTTAGACACGTTTTAGTGAAAAACTAAACATGCTGGTTTTATTAATTATGCAGCCTTTTCTGCTATTTTCTCAATATTTCCCAAATCCTTCTCTTATTATAACGTCATGAATAGGCACTGTTGTTTTATGAGCGAGAATTAAGCCATTACCAAACTGATTGTTTAGCCTGATGACCTTTTGAAAACTATTGAAAAAGACACATTAAATGAAATTATGTGCACGGTTTATATGTAGGAGACATACGAATCGGACAGGCTAATTAAACATTCATATAAAATGAATAGTATATAAGTTCCCAGCATTTCCATCTTTAACTAATGATACGATGTTTTATCCATTAATTTTCAGGCCCGTAGGAACAGGGGGCGGGGGGAGGCTACCCCCCCCCCAAATGACCAAAATCCCGATTTTTTCCTTATTTTACACTGAAATTTATGGAAAATCCAATTTAGCCCCCCCTCTCCATATTCAGACATCGGCTTTAGCCACCCCAATATAAAATTGTTCCCAACGACCTGATTTTACTCTGGGTTGTGAAAGCCGTAGTTCTGCTGTGACATCAACAGAAAACCAACAATGAGTGATTGTCAAACACATACGTTGCTAAGACGTTTATTACTGTAATAAAACAGATGTTTCAGCCTTACGACAAAGATTTCTTTTGATCAAGTCTTTTGAAAAGTTCTTTATTCACAGACTCCTTTTATAGGTCATTTTTCCCATGTGACAAAGCCTTAGATCGATCCTTTAACCATTTCCCAAACGACAAAATTTTGGACTATTCCTATTTGAAAGCTGCAGCAGACGACAAAATTAGTGTTGAAACAGATTGGATTTGTGTACAATACAGGACAGAAAATATTGAGGCAAAAGGAGAAAATGCTGATTATCAGCATTTTCTTCTTTTGTCTCAATGTTTTCCAAAGCCTTTACTTCAAGGGACGTCAAACTCAGATCTTGTTTGGGAAAGGGTTAAAGCAGTTACGAAAGCAAAATAAATATGTAACCATCAACCATAACCATAGAAACCACTAAAAGAAAAACAGTGTTCTTTTAAAGTGACATTTCACATTTATTTCATTTTTTAAAAGTATGTCTTGATGCAAAGATTGTCTATTCTAATGCGTAGAAATGCTATTAGTTTTTTGAAGTTGTTATTTGTAAGCGAAAAATACGCCTTCAAAGTTGAGACAGAAATGACAAATTCTATATAAATCTGAACTGTTGTCCACAACAATTTGTTTAATTTTAACACAAAAATATATATATTTCTCGTAAACGGTTCAATATTTTGGTTTGAAATTTTCAGAATTTTCACAAGAAAGCGTACTCTTTCAGATAGAATAAAAGTAAAATTTATGTAAAAATGATTGTGAAATGTCACTTTAAAAAAAATATACAAGCAGTTTACTAGGAAACATTCCTTGATTTCTTACCTGGTGTTTTGGGTTTAATCCCGAACGAATATGACGGTCTGTTCTCTTTACCTTTGGATCCTAATGACGGGTCCACGCTGTAGGCGGGACCAGGGCTGTCGTTGCGATTTACTGTATAATAATAGATGGAAAGTATTATATTGTTCCATAACATCATGATGAATGATTAGAATATAACATAGACATTAAAAAGCTACGTTTAATCTAAGTTTTGGAGAGGAAAAACATTCTTAGCGCTTTAATTTACTGTAGGTTTGCTTCATTTGACCAGCAAGTTGTGAAGTTAAAACCGTACACGTACAACAAAAATAAATAAGGCCTGATCGCGTCCACATCGCGTCCAGGATTATCCTGTAGAAATGACCATCTTTGGGCGTGCTTCAGCTGTGATGTACATAAGAAATTACATAAGTGACATTGCCTTTACTTTGTTGAACAATTTTATTTACAGCCGATCCTAATCCATATAAAAGGTAACATTTAGTTAGACAAACGCTTCTTACACTTCCTAAAGTAAATCAGTGTTGATCACTTGATCTTATTTGTGAATTAAAAGAACTTACTCCATGTCCGCGATCCAAATGAGAATGCTGGTGAATGTCGCTTGGTAAAATCTACGCTGTTTCTACCGATCGTTGAAGGGAGATAATACGACGCTGGTCCTGGACCTGGAATAATGAAAGATGAAAACAATTTCAGAAATCTTCAATGATTATGTTCATATTTGACGTATTCGAAAAAGTTTGAAGCAGAGAAGGTAGAAAGAAATACTAAAAACGTTATTGACCAACATTTTGGTTGATCGTCAATAGCTTTCTTCTTTTACCACAATATTTCCTCAAGCCTTATGTATTACAGACGTCAAAAGCAGGTCCAGTTTGGGAAAGGGTTAATGTATGCATGTTACATGTAGAATAGAACTGCAATGATCCTTTAACCCTTTCCCAAACGACAAAATTTTAGGATGGTCCAATTTGAAAACTACCACAAATGACAAAATGGATGGTATTAAAGATAGGATTTGTGTAAAATATGGCACAGAAAATATTGAGACAAAAGGAGAAACTGCTGGTTATCAGCAGTTTCTTCTTTTGTTTCAATGTTTTCCCAAACCTTTTCTTTTAAGGGCGTCAAAACCAGGTCTTGTTTGGGAAAGGGTTAAAATGGATTGAATACAAATTTGATGAATTATGCAAGATAATTTGTTAACATGATACATGCCACTGTCATTTGAGTATGTTATTTCACTAAAACAATATTTGTTCTAACAATGCACAGACATTTTAATTCTCTTTTCAACTCTAGTTTAAATACTTCTAAACTCGTTTGAACGTTTAAATAAGTATTTATAAACACATCCCTTAAGTCTTTCAAACAAATTCAATTTTTTTATTTCGTCAAAGGTAATGGCTGACCCAGCTCTTAAATCACAAACCATGATTAATCTGAGAAAAAGGTTCAATGTTAGGCCTTCTATAAGCTTGAAGTTCTGGACTTGGGGGTATAACTTTATGGTATCTGTCCGGACTGCCCCCAAAGAGAAATGGTCTATCCATTTAACCCTTTCCAAAACAAGACCTGGTTTTGACGTCCCTATTAGATTACGCTTGGGAAAACATTGAAACAAAAGAAGAAACTGCTGATAATCAGCAGTTTCTCCTATTGTCCCAATATTTTCTATGTCATATTTTACATAAATACTATCTTTGATAACATCCATTTTGTCATGTGTGTCAAATTTTGGAGGAATTACCCTAATTTTTTGTCGTTTGGGAAAGGGTTAAGCATGGACGTCATTTAAAGTTTTGATTTCATCTTTTGAAAAATTCCTATTTTATTTCCTGGATCATAATGATTTCATTAAGTTGATTCGGTGCTTAAATATTTGAATCCTTTTAAACATAAATGTGATTACCTTAAATTTACACCGTCCTCTTTAATTCAATAAAAGGGTATAATTTAATTTGGTTAATCCTATATCATGATTATTAAATGACCGCTTTTAAGCTACCCGGGTTAGGGTTGTAATACATGTACTAATTAGCTTTCACATAAAAAACTAAAGACAAGTTTGTATACATTCAAGAAGCATTTGCTGCGTAGGATTGGACCACCGACCTACGTAGTGTATATGTTGTGCCGATTTTAAGATTCTTGCCTAAATTCGAAATTGGGCATGCCCAATTTCGAAATTGGGCACGGAACTTTGCCCAATTTCGAAATTGGCCATCCATTTTCGAAATTATGATTCAGTAAGTTCCGTGTGTCATGCAGAACTATTTCTGTCGATCTTTTTCGACGATTTATTGATAATTGAATCATACAACGCCCGAAATGTTAATATTATTTACGGTTTACTGCGAAACTGTCATTTATTCTCGTTTTTTCCTCACCGATTTATTAGTAATGAATCCAACAACGACATAATTGATAAATTAAACGAGACTTACCTGTAAGGTGATGTTTGATTTCAATTCTGTAGAGCCAATCCACTGAGAATCATAGGAGTGAACACAACAGCCAGTCACGTGGTCAACCTCAGACATTTAGAGGGAGAATTTTTAGTAACTTGGTAACTTTTGCGAATCAATATTTCGGGTGGGTATCTATGACTTAGGGTGGGCCTATGATTCTCAGTGGATTGGCTCTACAGAATTGAAATCAAACATCACCTTACAGGTAAGTCTCGTTTAATTTATCAATTCTATAGAGCCAATCCACGAACTGAGAATCATTGGAGTTTTTAGAGCCCAAGTTACTGAAAATTACTAAAGCCGAATTATGACAACTACTGATGCCGTGGGTGTAAATGGGTTTTTCGAAAAAGTAGCTAAATGTAATTATTGCACCCACAGTTGCTATTCTTATCTATATGCAGTATTTGCATTATATCACAGATATATTATCTACGCGTAAGATAACCACCCTGAGATCAATGATCGGTCCATTTACTGTATCCCAGCACTTAATTACCATATAGTACATTTGAAGCATGGCATTTTAACCATTTACCAATGGAATCACACAAGTATCGGAATCGTTAGAGAAATATTGTGGACACATATTCACATTCTCGTTCATGTCGCCAGTGTCAAACAGTACAAGTATGACACATTATTAACTGTGCAGCTCACCCACCAGGTGACCAAATATGGCCCATTGCTAGATAATTTCAAATCTTAGCCTATCATTTATTATACAATCACGTACTCGACTTCTTTCATCAAATTCTTCTACTGACTGTAGGCCTATTATCAAAACCATCACTGGTTTCATGTGTTTTGAAGAACAATTGTATTCAATTCTATATCATTATGGTTGTTTCCATATTTCAAATGATGATAGTCGCTTATCCTCACATCTCCGTTCTATTGCGATTTCGGAGAAAATATTTTGTTAGAAATATGTAAGGTATCAGGAATTAATTGATATTCAAGAATACCGTTGCATTCAATAGTACGGTGCGTTGTGTAATTCTGTTTGATGTAAGTGAAAGAGGTTTAAATCAAATGGATTCGTAAAGAGGATAAGTAGACATCACCAAAAAAGTTTGATGGACAGCCGTGGGCCTTAAAATGAACTTTATATACTCAGCAAAAGAGATAACGCATCACTTTTTAAAATTGCATAACTTCTTTATTGTCAAAGATTTAGATTTATAATTTGACAAATGTTTATCCTACAAGATTCTGCACTCATTCATAAAACTATTTCTAAGTTTTCCTTCTTATGTGACCGCGTCATACCAAAGGGGGGCAAAAACAGTTTTTCGGCTCCTGTAACTTGTGATCTTTTTCAATCATTTTTGTTTGAAATGATTTTGAAAGCTGGTTTATTGTGAAATTAAAGTCTGAAAAAATCAATTTTCTATCTAACATAACAAGGGCTGTTCCGGGACAACGTAGCTCGCATAGAGGCACCTTTTTGAAAGAAAATGTCAATTCTTCAAGGTCAAGGTCACAATGTCAAATTTTATAGTGTCAGGTGAAAGGTCTTGTTGGGGCCTGTCTATTTGTGAAATATCAAGACTGCATCTTATACAGTTCATAAGATATAGACCGATACGTTTTTGCCTACGTAACCTACGTCGCCGTCGACGCCATCAATGACACCAACGGCACTAGTGATGTAACAATGCTTCTGTGGGAATACATTACGCGCCCATAAAAATGTTAAAGCCGTCGTATTGTTTTTTTGAAGGGTAACTTTTATAAACAGAAACTCTTTCAGCCAATGCAAAAGGTTTGAAAGTTATGCGTGAATTTTCCATTTTAATCAAATTTCAGACTTTATGAATTTTAGAATTAAGGGTGCCCTTATTAAAAGTTCAATATTTTACAAGATACTGTAACATTTACTATGAAATTCCATAGATCTCTTATCAAATGGTGGTAGTCAGCATGTGCAAAGTTTGAAGGTATTCTGTAGATTCGTTAAAAAAAAATATTAACAAAGATCTGAGTGATGCGTTAGCAGTTTTGCCGAGTATATATGACGTCATAAAAGTTTTGTTTTTATTTAACGCGTTCTTCTTTAGTTTCCCCATATAATTTCGTGTTCACCTAATTATCACATCAATGGAAACTTTTATGATATGTTGTCCGTATCTGATCTCCCCATATTACATATTTGTTGATTGATTGAAGCAGAAAATCCTTAGTTATCTGCCCTTGAATGTAAAAAAATAAGTGTTTTGTCTTTTTGTTCACTATATCATCTACAAATTTTGAAACGTCTTGACAAAACCTTGATAAAACATTGGTCATGACAAGACCTTACATGGATGTATCTTTCAGCTTGAATCTCACATCTAGAGTTATGTGCCCTTGAAATTGACAAAAACTACCGTTTTTCACTCTATCTTCGCCATAATAGCAACAAAATTTGACCAATGATAGCAAAACTTTTTACAAAATGTTGGTGACTGTAGGACTTTGCTTCAGATAATTTTTTTGTTCAATTGCAATTTCTTGTCTAGAGTTATGTGCGGCAAAGTTTCCATTTTTGACTTTATTTTCCCTCTTTCAGCCACAAATATTGACCAATTGAAACAAAACTTGGACAAAACATTTGTGACTATAAGACCTTGCATAAGTGGAATATTTGCTTGGTCGGAGTCATACATCCATAGTGATGGGCCCTGGAATTCGACAAAATTTCCTTTTCAACCACGTTTTCTCTATAATTACCACAAATATTGATCAATTATGACAAAACTGTGATTCTATTTAGATTGATCGGACGCAAACAGTCGGAGTTATGTGCCCTTGAGTTTATCAAAATAAAAGGACTAAACTTTCTGTTGCCTCTTAAATCCACAAAATTTATGGACGAATTGAGCAAAATTTTGGACAGAAATTTGGGTACTATATTAAGATCTTGCATCAGTGTAATTTTTAGCTTGATCGAAACGTAACATCCTGAGTTATAAACCCTTGAATTTGACTAAATTCGCTTTTTGGTCTTGTTGTTACTATAACAGCCAACACTATTGACTAATCAAGACGAAATTGGGAAGAAATATTGGTGACCGTGGGATCTTGCTTAAGAGCGATTTTTAGCTTGATTGGAATCAATCATTCAGAGTTATGTGCCTTAGTTTAGACAAAATTGCATATACGGCTTTATTTTAGCCACAAATATTGGTCAATTATATAAAACTTCACTTTAAGATCTTTCAAACATGTGATTCTTTAGCTTAATTGGAACATCACAGCTAGAGTTATGTGCCATTGAATTTGACAAAATTGCCTTTTCGAGCCACAAGTATTTACCAATTTAGACGAAACTTATAAGAAATGGGAAGCTTGCGTAAGGGCGATTGTTAGCTTGATCAAAATCAAACATTTAGAATAATTTGCTCTTGAAATTTTACAGAATTGCATTTTCAGCATTTTGTCAGTGTAACAGCCACGCATATTGACTAATAAAAAGAAAAATTATACATTATGTTGATGACTATAAAAGCTTGCATCAGTGAAATTTTCATCTGAATAGCAATGTAACGTGTAGAGTAATGTGCCATTGAATTTTTCAAAATTGCCACTTTCAACAAAATTTTGACAAAATGTTGGGGACCATCTGATCTTGCATATGTGCATTTTTTATTGATCAGAATCACACATCTAAAGTAAATATAGGCCTAGAATGTGAAGTTGCCTTTTTTTACTTTTCTTTCACTATAATAGCTACAAATATAAACCAATCAAAACAAAACTTTACTGAATTGTTTGTGCATGTTTTCTCATTGACCCGTTTAATGTTCTAATTCATAAAGTTCAGTTTATTGAATAAGTATAATGGCCAAACGTTATATAAACAAAACACAATTATTTACCCCACCCACCACTTTCTTCCTCTGTGATTTGGTCATGCGCATTTTTAAATGTCATGAGATTTAGTTTTTCATCAAGGTCTAGCCTTTGTCTTACATTTTGTGGGACCTAGATTATTATTAATGCAATATCTTGAGCTCTACGTGGATTTTTTTTCGTCTGATAGAATAAAACACCATGATTTCCCCACCACCCAATCTTTTTCTCTCTATTGCAGTCTTAGTACAATACACAATGTGACGATTTTTTGTTTTTCTATATTGTCCGGCCTTTGGCTAATATTCTGTGACAATTCAATTATTACAAATGCAATATCTCGAGCTCTAACTCGAATTAGAGCTTTTTGAGCTTTGCTTTTAGAGCAACCTCTAAATATGTAAATTGCCGAAAAATAATTATGACAATCGGCGTGTACTATTCCTGTAAATGTACATGTAAAATTTTATAAAGGTGTGATGATTATTAAAAAAGTTATGCCCATTTGTAAAATTACGGGTTCAAAATTTTGTAAATTTAAGTCACCATTTTTCCTATTATTGTTAATTTTACAGCTGTCCATCAAAGTTAAATGATTAGAGCAATGTCTTCAGATCATGAAAACGTATGATGGAAACCTCTTTCACTTACATCAAGCAGAACCTAAAAAATGGACATAACGCACCATACTACAACGCACGTTCAAAACAGATGATCTGTTACTGTTAAGTAGGTACATTTAATGTTTAAACCTGAAATTTCGTCAAATATCATGGAATTGCGAACCATAGTTAATTCTACTAGTATGGTAATGCGGAATTAAGGTCCACACTTTCCCCCTCCTTTTTCTTAATTCATCACATGATGTGTCTTTTCCTCTTTCGCACGAAGAAATAGTAAATCCGACGTGCCTTGTCATTATCATTTACTTGTGTTGGGTTCATCGCATTTTCTTTGATTTATGATGTTAAGAGACAGGATTATGTCCAGTATGGGCAATGTGTAACCACTTGCCGCTTATCATCTTTAGAATCTGTGGGAACGAAGGCTGTTTTGTAAACATAGAGGCGGCTCTTTTTCCTTCCACCTTTCATCGTGATATTTTTAATTATCACGAAACATATTCCTAGTGCATTTTATTGCTTTGGTGCATCTTATTGAACCCCTGAGGTCGGTATTAATATCAAGTCAAACCGACAGTCGGGTATTTGCACTATGACAACAGCTTAACGCTACATGTACAGCCAGGCATATGGTTGAATAAAGTCAACATTCGTAAGTGGCCTTCCAGTAAACCCATATTAATCCACTTATTTCGTTCCGCGTACTTAACTTTACCAGCAATACATCCTTAGATGATAATCATCTTCTTATACCTTTGGCCAACAGCAAACGCAATTAAGAGTCTGAATATTTCTCTTTTTCGTCAAGATTTCATTTGTGAAACTATTATTGAAATGTACGTGTACTCGGTGTAGTTTCCAATACGTTTGCATGGTAACTTCGGGTTATAAATCATGCATGACAAAATTGGGCCTACATTTTTGTTCTTCACGTCCGTCTGTACCTCTCATGTAATTATTATGTCTCATGTGTAACACAATAGACCCAGTATCCGGACAGTAAACTGTCCATTACAAGTTTTCTATAAAGCAAAACCATGTTATTTTCGGGAAACCGATTTTATATCATTTCTCAGCAATTCGAGTGAAAAGGTAATATGTATATGAATATGTAACAAAGGCAAACGTTGTTAATTTCTGCATGCTATGTTCTTGTTTGTTTGTTTGGTCATCTAAGTAGTAATTTCTGTATACATCATGGTGACGTAACTGTATTTTACCAATGTCTTTTGTTGTGATTCTTGTTCGTCTATTTATTTTACTTATTTATGCATGTATCGATTATCATTTGTTTTTAAATAAAAGCTGAAATTCTGTTCAACCTTGATCAACCTTAGAAAGTCGACATTTCCAGATCCTTGAATGTGCTTTCGTACATGTGTTTAACGTACAGACATGTGAAATCAAGGGAATGAAGATTTTGGAATTTAATAATGACATTTTTTGCCCGAAGTAAACACCCTTCGCTGCGTATGCAATAGTTATTAGTGGACAGAAGTGAATAGTTGACTGAGGGTCAGCAAGCCTGAGGTCATTCTGTCAAGGGTGTCAGCTTATTGATTTAATATTGAAATTGTACAATTTGATAAATTACTGTTATTAGATAATGGATTTATCATTGCTACGTAAAGTCTATTGAGATAATTACAAGTATTTGCTACAACTCATATTATAAACATGGTATGTGTAAGAAACCACACGCTGTTCAAAATCCCTTGCAAGTGGAGGTGTTTATAAACGTAAAGTATTTACAGCGCTCATTTGGATATGTCGATATACTTCTGAATTATTTGGTTTGATAATACCATTAATTCAATAACATTCAGCGAAATTGATACTCATTAAAACCCTGTATAGAACTGAATGTTGACAGATGAATATCAAGTTTTAAATTGAAAGAAATATGCCGTAATTGTTTTGTAGTGTTGGCTTTAACTTGTTTATCTGTAAATCTCGCTCTTGTCGTGTCTTCCTCTGCTATGCTTCACGAGCTTATTCCAATCGTACAGTACGTAATTGTAATGTTGTTGGTGAAATGATTCATGAACCGAAGAGAAGTTCAATCTGGCATTGATACCTTCAAATACTTTTCTTTTGCGTTTCGTTTGGAACCATAGATAGACTTACAACGTTTTTATTCTCTGATTATTTTCAAACCTGCCTTTAACGGTTATATCATTCAAATGTGCATTGGCAATTTGTATTCACGTAATTAATTCCGATTACTAGTAGGTACGGTACATATTCATATTTTCGCCATGTGAATGTTATTTGATAACAGTGACTGACACATTCGAATTCAAGCCCACTAGTTACAATGTATAATGACTGTGTCATAAATAATAGTAATCACTATTTAAAAGTGACTCTTTCCAGGTATCTTCTGTATGACTAACTGGTTATTTGTTAATTTCTTCAGTATTTCTTTGTGTTTGTGTTTACCCTGATATGTTGATGTAATTTGGAATTTCGCCTAAATATGTATATTTATATTTTCTTTTAAATACTGTTTCTGTTACTGATATAATGTGACCTGTTCTGTTTGGTATGATCAATGTTGTTTGTGGGGGTCCCTGTTGCTATTACATAGTTTCGGGCTTGATTTATTCGTCTCTAAGTGCCTGTTTATATACAAACGGCAATAAACCACTATTATGTAGTAATGCTCCAAATTGTCCCCAATATTAGTAAATAAAGGGTGTATTGTAACAGAATCTAAGTTCTTGTTAAAGCTTTGAGCCTCTATATAGTGTGATTACTATATATGTGAGCCAACGCTGATTTTTCCCCGTTTACGGTAAGCTCAATTTACTATATTGGATGTGTTTTAATAGACAATCCATCATATTTACTGGTATAAAACCAAAGTATTTATAACAAAGTAATAAGTCTTTATCTTTGTAAGAGGTATAAGCAAAGAAACAGTCTTTTCTGGAAGTATAAACTTTTCAGAAATAATGATTTTAACGAGGACAAAAATCCTCACAGCCTTGTAAACCTAACCCTCTAGGCGAACTTCTGCTTGATAAAGATGCTGTAATTTTACAAAACATCGCATCATTCAATCCGTTTTCCATGAACGACTTGGTCCTAGATAGTATGGTGGGTTTTGAGTACTCTAGTCTAGAACTGTGTTAAATACCATGAACTTCGTTCTGTTAGGTAAAGGACTGCCATGTGTACTGTTTATTCTGCTACACATAAGTGGGCTCGGGAATCTGATTTCGAGTTGACCTGAAACCCGTTATCAGTCTTTTTCATCAGTGCACAGAACCTTTTCCTTTCTCGCTGACGACTTTGTGTTGCAGCTGAATTTCTACGGACGAATATTCTCTTGACTGGTTCTTTTGATATTTTGTTATTGGTGATCTGAAAGAGCTCTGTCCTTGTCGTTTTCCCCTTGCAGTCCTTTATGGAGGCCCTCGAAGGGGCAACCCCAATATAGCTGTTGGAAATTCTCTCACTCCAGCGGTCTGAGACCGATATAAAACCTGAAGAGTGAAGGGAATTACGGGGGCCCTCGAAGGGGCAACCACCAACCCGGAGAAATTCATTTTCCACTCCAGCGGTCTGAGACCGATTTGAAATCTGAAGAGTGGTTGCATCTGGTGCAGTGGTAAAAGATGCATTGCCCGATTGTTGTCCATTTGGTCATAGCAGCTCCGCTCTGCTTGTTTCCCTATTTGGTCGTTCCTTAGAGATCCCCATAACTCTGTACTGGCTACCAGACGCGGGAAGCCCAGACAAAGGAAATTCAGAAATTCTCTAATATACGCAATTATGTAATATTCCGAAACTCAACCACTTTTTGTCTATGTACAATTAACATTCTCAAAACAAAATGAACACATTTTATCCCTCTTATGTCACGTTGAAGACTTGATTAAATCCAAATCAGTATGGAAATATTTCCCACGAGCTTGACCACTACGAAAGCAAACGTGTTCTGAGGTTGACCACGTGACTGGCTGTTGTGTTCACTCCAATGATTCTCAGTTCGTGGATTGGCTCTATAGAATGATTATTTTACGGTTAACTTTGAGTTTTGATACTTCCTACGTACTCGTTGCTGCCGCGGATCCAGGATGTAGACAGATGTGATGGGGTTCGAATTTACAAATAGAGAGGTTCGTTTTCCCAAGTATTACACAATTTTGACCGAATTTCTGCATTGAAATGAAATAATCAGGCTGCGGAGACAGTGGCAGATCCAGAGGGGGGGGGTGCGGGAGTCAAACGAACCTCCTCTGAATCATAATTATTTCAATTTCATGTAAAAATCCAGTCAGAATTTTGTAATAATAAGAGAACGAACCACCTATTTGTAATTTCGAACCCCCTTACAAAGTCTGGATTCGCCGCTGAGAGGGGTTTCCTTTGAACCTCGAAAACTCCCCTACCCATTGGATACGCCGCTGCATTGTAAACGTGTACACCAGAATGTAAAAACTTCATCTGCGGGTCCCAGTCGATATCAAAATCCAGTCTATTTTAAAACGAAAGTACAGTGCCATTCAAGGATAAACGAAACCTGTCTCATGGTGTATAGATATTTATCCACATGCGAGAAAGAAATACGGCAACATTTTATCTGAATTTTCCGATAGAATTAGGTCACAGGATAAAATTAATGATGTCATTATGACGTTGCGAGGTCGTACTGTAAGCGGAATCATGCATACTTATTAAAATGCTTTACTGTGAAACCGGCCCCACGTAAAACCGGCCCCCGGTAAAACCGGCCCCAAATCGGTAAAACCGGCCCCATTATCGATTTTCTATCGGTAAAACCGGCCCCCAAAACCGGCCCCAAAATATCAATAACAATTACGGTCATGACAAAGAAATTCATGTATAACCGTTTCGATATTTTTGTTTGTTTGTTTAATTATTATTGTGTAGTAGTTGTTGTTGTTGTACATTATTTATTCGACCAAGAATGATAATTATTTTATTAACCATTAAACAACAAAAATAGAAGGGTCCAAATTCACAAATGCAGACAACATATTCATACGGTTTTGAAGCTATTGG
The DNA here is from genome assembly GCA_963680895.1 of Fragum sueziense. Lineage (NCBI taxonomy): Eukaryota > Metazoa > Mollusca > Bivalvia > Cardiida > Cardiidae > Fragum > Fragum sueziense. The sequence continues at coordinate 66,425,976 of OY804595.1, read as the reverse complement.
TAGAATTTGTGGGAAAAGAAAATGTTGATTTGAATTCTTCATTTTTCCACACTTGCCCAAAGTATTTATCTTGTAGGACGTCATTAGGGAACGGTGAAGAAATACGATATTCATATAGATTTATGAAATATTTAATTATAGACTATATCTATATCTCAATATCATAACGAAAATTATGATTATGAAAAGGATGTGAATGCTAATCGGACAGTTTTCAACAGTTATTAAAATAAATTAACAAACTAATTAGTTTGAAGGCTAAATTATGTTGATAAACTAATCAACTTAAATACATTAAAGGCCTGTACAGGTAAATGATTGGCACATGCCTTTAATTGCATAATTCATCTAATTACAAACTTACTACTGTCGGAAAAATGGTAAAGCCAGGTGTTAAAAACAAGACAAACAAGTAATTATTTTCACCTTTGATCATTTAATATTTGCTTTTGCATTACAGTTACAAGCAAACTTATTTACAAAGTATCCAATTTAACAATACATATGATATTTCATGTCTTATTCATTTATAATACATTAAAATCAAATTTAAACAACAAAAACTAATAAAATACACAACATCAATTACATAAATATAGCTTCGTAGAAAGAAAAAGTCAAATAAACCAATACATTTTCATCAAACACATATCTATTTCACAGTCATTTCAAATGAAGTGGGGCCGGTTTAATCATTTTTTGGGGCCGGTTTTACCGTTTTGGGGGCCGGTTTTACCGTTTTTCTGAATGTAGGGGTCGGTTTAACTATTTTTAGGTGCCGGTTTTACCGTTTTGGGGTCGGTTTTACCGGGGGCCGGTTTCACGAGGGGCCGGTTTTACTGGTTCCCATTAAAATGATTATAATAGTATAAGATCCATTTCTCGCTCTGATTTTATTATCATTATTGTTCCAATGCATTTAAGCCGGGCATTAAATCAACAATTTACCAATCATTTATCTCTCATAAATCATATTTAATTTCAAATGTGATATACACTTTTGGGGTATTTTGTATCAATTTAAAAAGTGGGCCATTTTTGAACTGGGCCTTTTTGGTCATTTACACTAGAACTAGGTATTTCTGGTTTCAGGGGATCAATTAGTTTGTCTAAGTTGGTCGCTTGTTCTGGCCGGCATGGTGGGAAGAATCGGCTTGTTCGGCTGGGTCGGTCGCTAGTTCTGGCCAGCACGGTGGGAAGGATCGGTATGTTCGACTGGGTCAGTCGCTAGTACTGGCCAGCATGGTAGGAAGAATCGGTTTGTTCTTCTGGGTCGGTCGCTAGTTCTGGCCAGCAGGGTGGGAAGGGTCGGTTTGTTCCTCTGGGTCGATCACAAGTTCTGGCCAGCACGGTGGGAAGAATCGGTTTGTTCAGCTGGGTCGGTCACTAGTTCTGGCCAGCACGGTGGGAAGGATCGGCTTGTTCGACTGGGTCGATTGCTAGTTCTGGCCAGCATGGTGGGAAGAATCGGCTTGTTCACCTGGGTCGGTTGCTAGTTCTGGCCAGCACGGTGGGAAGTATCGGTTTGTTCGGCTGGGTTGGTCGCTAGTTCTGGCCAGCACGGTAGGAAGGATCTGCTTGTTCGGATGGGTCAGTCGCTTGTTCTGGCCAGCAAGGTGGGAAGGATCTGCTTGTTCGGATGGGTCAGTCGATAGTTCTGGTCAGCACGGTGGGAAGTATCGGCTTGTTCAGATGGGTCGGTTGCTAGTTCTTGCCAGCACGGTGGAAAGGATCGGCTTGTTTGGCTGGGTCAGTCGCTAGTTCTGGCCAGCGCGGTGGGAAGGATCTGCTTGTTCGGATGGGTTGGTTGCTTGTTCTGGCCAGCACGGCGGGAAGTATCGGCTTGTTCGGCTAGGTCAGTTGCTAGTTCTGGCCAGCACGGTGGGAAGGATCTGCTTGTTCCGATGGGTCGGTCGCTTGTTCTGGCCAGCACGATGGGAAGTATCGGCTTGTTCGGCTAGGTCAGTTGCTAGTTCTGGCCAGCACGGTGGGAAGGATCTGCTTGTTCGGATGGGTCGGTCGCTTGTTCTGGCCAGCACGGTGGGAAGTATCGACTTGTTCGGCTAGGTCAGTCGCTAGTTCTGGCCAGCACGGTGGGAAGAATCAGCTTGTTTGGATGGGTTGGTCGCTTGTTCTGGCCAGCACGGTGGGAAGTATCGGCTTGTTCGCCTGAGTTGGTCACTAGTTCTGGCCAGCAGGGTCGGAAGGATAGGTTTGCTCGGCTGGTTTGGTCGCTTGTTCTGGCCAGCATGGTGGGAAGGATCGGCTTCTTCGGCTGGGTCATTCACTAGTTCTGGCTAGCATAGTAGGGAGGATCGGCTTGTTCGGCTGTTTTGACAGTTTGGCCTCTACAGCTTATGCAGGGAAAAATGCAGGGAAAAATGCTGAATATGGTATTTTTCACAGAAAGGGATTCTCCTGTTTAAATGGTTTTACAATCAGCTCACTATTTTGAGTTAGTTATCTTCAAAGTCTAAACGAAATTAGAACATATCAAATTAATCAACATAAGTATGCAGATCTATGGTAGATCACATATATTTAGCAGATGAAAAGCTTCACAATAAATCTTGTTTGCTTTAAAAGAACCATTTCTAAAATGTCGGTATTTAACTTTAAGTAAGTGAAACCATTTTAATTTCGGTGGTTAGAAAGCCCAAAGCAATGGATCTAATTCAGGCTCCGAAAAAATATGGAACTGCAACTTTTTGAATAAATAAATGAAATTGAGTGTAGATATGATTTTTATGGCAATATTATCTACAAATTTGATGTCCTGCTGAACGTGTAAACGAATTGATAAAAGCAGAGACATATATTATAATGTTTATCTATGTCTCTGATAAAAGATAAGGTGCGAATTGCTTAGGGTACGAATCAACTTCCGCGCAAACGGAAGAAGAATGTTCCGTATGTTCTGTTCGGTACGGAACTTTAGCTGTTCCGTACCGAACTTTTATTGGACTAAAAACGACTTAAAATGATTTTGTAAGTGCTAACTGTGATACCTCCCTAAAAACGGATATTTTGAAGATGAGTTCTGCACAGAAAATGGCCCGATATACCATAAACTAATTATAAATAAGCTATTTCGCCGAGTTTCGAAATTAGGCAAATGAGTTCTGCAGGGATTTGCCGAATTTCGAAAAAAGGCAAAAACGAAAATCGGCACAATATATACAAAACCATATCAGTAGTAATATGCTTATTCTTGGCGATGTAACAGTAAGATGCTCAAACGAAGGGCTTGCTTACAGCAGCTTCCCCTTTTAAATAATCTATATTGATAAATCGGCTACTTTCGTTATTCAATCACAAGTCCGTCTGTCCGAAACTCGTGGCCACACCTCTTTCTTGCTCATATTTTCTTGTGGAGCCTTTTAAATACATTTTTCTCGTGTACCCTAACAAGAACTTTATAATGATTTCATTCATATTGAATGGATGTATTGAACGACATTAAGTGGACATCGATTAGGCTATTTACTAGAGATCGATTAACCTTCGATCAACGGCATAAATATTGAGTGGTCAGAAACATTAAATAAATGAGAAGCCGGATGTCATTACTTTAGTACATCTAGTTGTCACGAAAGATGGAGTTCAATGAAAATTTTAACGCATTAGAGTATATTACTTGATCATCTTTATAAAAGCAACTTCAAATGCAATCAAATGGGTATACAGACAGAAAAGCGTTTGATATTAAATAAAAATACTAAACGTGAGCCATAGTAAAAAAAAAGTAGACCTACTTTAAACATATTGCACAAATTCAATATTTATCTGTTCATTTACGTTTAAAGCATTTTATAAACAAAAAAGGTATATGAAATTGAGCAAGGATCTGGCAAATGTCCCTTGTGGTGTTTGGGAAAAACATGGACCCCCATCAGATTCACGGTCTGAACAAGATCCATGTTGTTATCTAGAAGATTTATATTGAGCTTAACCCATTACCACACAATGACTCTTTTTGACTCCTCACAAGATTATGCCATGGGAAAACATTGTGGAAAATGAAGAAATTGCTTGTGACAAGCAATTTCTTCATTTCCCACAATGTTTTCTACCCAAAATGACCGACAAATTTCAAATTTCATCCATTTGAAATTGTCATCTGCAACATCTTTGAATTTGGACCAGTCCGAAATTTTGCCGTTTGGTAATAACAACCTAAGTATTATAAAATTATATTGACCCCGGAATAACCTACCTTATTTAAATAGTTGCTCATTTTAAAACGGGTAAATCAGGTTGAACACGTAATTATCGAATAACGTTATGTTGAATGTTTGAAATGTACCATTTGATTTCACCAATCTGGTTAGCTCAATGGGTTGCGCGTTGGCTTTGAAACCTAACGGACCCAGGTTCGAGTCCCAAGCAAAATCCTTTCTTTTACCTATTCGACGGACTTCTATTTTACCTTTCCTGTGTATATTACCCTATTGGAACCATAAAGATCATTAGTTGTTATGCTTTTGCCCAATAAAGTAAGCTCAATTTATGAATATTGACTTAAATACTGTCAGTGATAGATGGACGTGTAAAGAACCCCCATAGACGACCAATGTCACAAAAAAGCCACAAGCCATTGGACAAAGAGCAAGAGATAAAAATTTGAATGTACCAAGTTAATCTGTGAAGTAGCAGCAGAACTACAACAGAAAGCTATCTTCCGCCTTTATAGACCAAACGTTGTCCAGAAGGCTCTAGGGTCAGTAAAATCATGATCAATCATAAAATAAAGAAGGAGCTCGATCGACAATGGCGTCTTCATGTAACCAACGAGGGAATAGGAGATGGACATAATTGTAAATTGAAGAAAAAATAACGAAATAAAAAAAAATGATAAAAAAATGAAATGAAATGTGCACATTGGTTAAGAGGGGATTCGAACCTCGGACATCTTACTTCTTAACCGATGACTCTACCAGTTGAGCTATCGAGCAGTCTACAAATATCGTACACTTTGAGAGTACAGTATCTCGTGCAAGTTATCTGAAAAATCCCGACATACCTTTTATCGGATAAACTCGTCCAAATAAGTATGCAAATGAAGTAGGTCATTTCGCGGTCAAATTAAAAAATCAATAGCATAGATCCATATCAGAATGCATTGGGTCACAGGTTGATCTGAAAAGATGGTTTTACCAAATGCTACAGAGCCTCTTTTTCCATATCCTGGCTTATTTGCATTTGGTCACATCTAACAAATTCCTACTGAATGAAACAGTTTACTACATTTATCATAAATACAAAGTTCAGACGCATTCTTAATGGAACGTGTCACATTTTTTTTATAAATGGAATTGTTTCAAATTTAGATGACCGATATTTCGATAACAGAAGAAACAAAGAAAACTTGGACAAATTACCAAGATATGTCGAGTTTATAGACACGTTATTCATCCTTTCCCAAACTTGCAAATATTTATATAGTTCAAACTTGAAAGTTACAAAGACAACAACATGTATTTTGATAAAGATTGAATGTGCGTACGATATCATTACGGAAATATTGAGATAATCTAAAAATAAAATCTGATTTCATCATTCGCTTCTTCTACAGCCGTGTCTTCTCAATCCCTTTTTTTTTTTCTTGTTTGGAAAGGTTTACATTATGAAATATCTAAGTGGGAATATCAATGACTGAAAATATGTTTGGTCAGCACTTTAATTATAAGCGTTTGTTACTACCTTTCGTTTACCTTTTCCATTTTCGTTATTCGGTGGTCCATTTTTTATTTCAACGTATCTTCTATTTATTTTTACAGTATAGTTTACAATTATTTTAAATCATTTTGACCATCATGGGAAATGTTTTCATTGTCATATTTTCTCTTGGCATTTATAATGAATATTAGGCCAGCTATGGGGTCATTTATCTAATTTCTGAAAACTCCATCAATGACTCTCCATAACATATGAAAATAGTACAATCCTTCCTAATCGTTCCTGATTGAATGAATTATATATTTGAAAAATATGACAATATTGTTTCTACACTTTCAGTAAATTGCCGTTAAAAGTTGCTGCATTTTGGACCCAAAAGATGATATTTCTTAGAATTGTTTTCTAATAATGTTTGCTAATTTATATAGATCTGTTATGTTTCAGTTCAGAAAAAAAATGACTTAATAAACCACCAATATCTGAAATGATACTAGTCTAACCTTCAACTCCAAACAATACCTGGTTATGACGTCTACAATCAAGAAATCTATGAAACATTGAAGGGATAGAAAATTATATTGATTTTTTTTTCTAAATTTCCGTCACTGCACGTAATTTTCCAAAGGAAGTGTAACCAATATTGCATGTCTTTTTTTTTTTGTATTTTATTCTAAATCCCTTAATTAAAGCATTTTTCTTAAATAATTTTGACATTTAAGGTAAGATTAAGTAATTTCAAAAACCATTGTGCTTTCATCAATTAATTAGTTTCATAATACATGTTGTTAATGTATACTGGTCTGCACAGACTTCGCAAAATACCATCAGACCCACTGACATGTCAGGTAAAGATGGTGGAGGTCTGGTAAATGAATCTGACTTTACAGGACCGAGTATGTCCAAAACAAAATTTTCAATACAATCTTGAACATTTCTGAGAAACTGGGTACCAAATAGAAGAGTTCCAAACAAAAATCTTATCAATTGGACAATTGTCGGTCTGGTAAAGGATGGTTTGGTCTGGAAAAAGTTGTAAGTGTACCAGTCCCACTGTCCTGTAAAGAATTCAAGTATTTCGTGAAGTCTGTCTGCATATCATAAAACAATTTGACTGTTTATCATGCATGACCTGTATTTGAGTTCACACCAAAGACAGCCTTGTAAAGCAATTGTCATTCTAGAATATTGGCAAATTCTGATGCAAAAGATTAATTTCGATTTGAAATAGTAACAGTCTCCGTAACTTTTTTGTTTGCGAAAGAATTACATGTCAGTAAGAAGTCCAAGCAATTGCCTACCTGTGATTCTAGCCTGTATGGGTATTTCACCTGGGTCTCCGGGCTTCTCCCATCGTGGGCGGACACCTCCTGTCATTCCGATAGTAGAAAAATAAAAATATATTAACAAATGCACAAAGCAATCAATCAGTCAATCAGTTAGTTTCTAAATACACCAATATCAAGTATATGTAACATTTCGTCTAATACTGTTGTTATTGATATTTGATAATCCTCATTGAATAAAAACGACCAAATTAAGCTAATTAAGGTCATTAAATCACATTTTCTATAATAGGGAAACAGATCAGTCGATTATCCAATATAGCAGCATCGATCATAATCCAATTACTATGAATGAAAATTCCAGCATCATTCGTTCTATGCCAAACACGCACTGTTCATTTCGTCATCAAGTCTCTAAGACTTCCGTTCCACGCGACTGGTTTTTCCGTTTGGTTTATTTACATCCTTTCGGGTATCTTTCCGTTTTGAGTACGTTCGTTACCAGGGACGAAAACGGTTTAATTAACGACACTTTCTTTTGAAGAGAACGCGCGATAAATAAATGATGTTTATTGATAGTCTTGTCGCGATTCGTACCTAGATCCTTTCGCTCCCTTTCTTACTGTATTTAATAACGTCGGGAAAATAACAAACATCGATATTGAAAAGCTATTAAAGATTTTTGTCTGTTAAAGACTCGGAAAAAACAGGCCCTTAAGATCAAAGAAACGTCAATGCACTTTTAACATGTATCCATTATTAATCATTTAATTTATCTTCATATCGCCAATCTAAGCAAAGAGTTAATACTCGTCTACCCTGTGTATCTGATATTGTTTTAAATGTAACACTTGCCAAAATTTTATTAATAAAATTTAATTCTTTTTAATCCGTTATGTATTGTACCAATTATGTGACCTGATTTGGCCAATCCACTGTTAAAAAATTTGTATGATTTAACCCAACCCTTATTGGGTAAAATCTTAAAGAAAACATTTCTTTTGGATATACCACATACCAAGAAACTCGAAATATTCGATGGGCTATTGCGCTTATTTAAGATTTCAAAATTTTGATTCTTAGATATTTGTAAAAAGATCCATTATAATTTTGAAACATGTCCATCCCTATGTTCCTAGATTTTAGTACTGCATGGACAGGAATAAGTTTATAGTGGACGAGACTAAACGAGACGAGATTCTTGGTTTTTTTTTTTTTTTTTTTTTTTTTTTTTTTTTTTTTTTTTTTTTTTTTTTTTTAATCAAATGTTGTGCATTAGCAATAGACTTGTAGCATTTCGATTTTACAATGAATTGATTGACACTTCTCCCTTTTCTTGAACATTTGTCCTTGAATATAATTAAATGTCAAGGTCACAGGTATGATTAAATCAATTTCGGTTTCGGAAAAGAAATCCCACTGTCAGATCAGTGGACACATGTTCTTGAATTGAAGTTCTACGTTACTTTTCCCGTGGATCAGCGGATTCGGTCCGATATCTCAGGCTATATCTAAGTAGTTTGACCCTGGCCTAGATTAACCCATTAGCAGACAGCAAAATTTGAACTGTGCCAAATTGAAAACTGATGCATACAACATTATGGCTATGAATAAAAATGTGATGTGAATTCAATATAGCCAAGAAAATATTGAGACCAAAGTAAAAAATGCTGATAATCAGCATTTTCTTCTTTTGCCTCAATGTTTTCCTAGGCCCTTTAGTTTTGGGACGTCAAAAGCAGGTCTTGTTTGTGAAAGGGTTTATGAGACTGTTGGGATTTCCATCTCTGGTAATTGTGCTATGGTCAAAAGGCGAGTCATTAAGAAGGAAACTTGTTTATTATTTATGGTTACTTTACTTAGTAAACCTATATAGACTGTTCAAGCTCACTTTTATCTTGCAAAAATACATCTGCAATGTCATACTTTTGATTGGGTGGGCAATGGTAAAAAAGAATCACAAATTTGCATAAAGTATAAGAATATCAACGTCCTGTACATTACGTACAATGAAACGAATCAATGTTAATATTACTGCATGTCTAGTAATCAAATTTAAGACCTCCGTATATAATATGATTGAAACGTATTTCTATTAATCTACCGGTAAATGGTACTGTTTTTACACGGTTGTTCGCCCGTCTGTCTGTCAGTCTGCATGCCCGTTTGAGCGTCCGCTTTATCTCAATATTAGCATTGTCACGCATTTGATAATACCACAAATTAGATAACTCGTCATAACTGTTCTATATTATTTCTAACGGGTCACCTTTTGGTGTATATGTGCCGATAAATGACCTGGCCGATATTCGCTAGCTATTAGCTAGAGATTATCTGCCAGGGCATTTATCGAGACCTATTACAACGTCGTTCTTATTACATGTTTCATTTTTACAATAGACACGTAATGCATGTTGTACATTGTATCAATATTCGTACAAGTCAAAAGTAAACGTAAATTCATGCTAATCATGACCTTGTCGTTGCATGGATAAGCGCTTGTCAGTTAAGTAAATAAAACGAAACTTAATGAGTTTGCATTCTTATGTCAACCCGTCAATCTTTTAACAGAATCATGCCTTTGTCCTAGCACATGAAATGTTCACCCAGGACAATGGTGCATTAATTTATCATGAATATCAAATCAGAACAAGACAACGGTTAAGAAGTATATGTAAATAACATTTCAAGAGAAGTATACTTGTACATGTAATTTCCTCATTAATGATAAAAAAAGACGCACAGCCCTTTCCGTGCTTGTGAACCAAACCATCAAATGAAATATCAAAACTTTTCTTGGATATACTTATGAAATAATAACAAGTTTAGCGGTCTTTATTGCCAATAAAACCCGATGTGCGACGGACTACATGTGTAGGTAAAAACCGAGGTGCACAGCGCCGAGGTATTTGCCTTAACATGTAGTCCAGAGCACAGAGGTTTTTATTGCGCAATAAAGACCGCTAAACTTGTTATTATCTCCATTATAACACTCTAAATAGCAAAAACGCACATTAGAAATGTGTTATTTTGTGAAAATTCTGCCATGAATGTTCGGCGTAGGAAACGCATTGTCATTCAAGTGACGTCATTTGACGTTACCTGGACGCCACGTGACGTTTTGGCGCATACACAAAGCATAATTACATAGGGTTTTTATTGTCAATAAAACCCGATGTAGTTCTTCTTTCACTATACGTGGGTCATCCAATAAATAGTGAGACTTTTCCTATTGCAGAAATACCTTGACTTATATGCTTTCAAAGTCCCTATATTCACGGTGGGGATTGTGCATGATGGGATGGATAACGACTACCGACAATAGGGAACGATTTTATCAAGTAAACCGTGACGTAATTTCGGACAAATAAACAGTATTTCGTTGGTGTTGTTAGAAAATCTCGTAACTACGACTTGAATCAAACCGTAGTTACGAGATGTTATAACAACACCGACGGTTTATCAAAACGTAACGGTAAACTCAGTCTACTTTTTGCACAAAATTTGATGCCAACTCGCCTCGCTTCAGGTAAGACATTTTGCAATAACTCTGTTATTTCTGTATCAATTTTCAAGCGGTTTGCTGCATGTACCCCGCCTTATCGAGCTCTTTCATCGGATGTATGACATATTAGATAACTCATGATCCTTTTTCCGAAATATTGTCCCAACCGACCAGAAAGCAAAATGGTAACGACTACGGCCAAATTAACCACGCTTCAGGTAAGAATTTGTGCAATAACTTTCTTATTTCTGCGTCAATTTTCATGCGGTTTGTTGCATGTACTCCGTCTTACTGAGCCCTTTTCTCAGATGTATTATTTATCTGGAACTTCCCTGTACTTTTCTCAAAAACCGATCCCAACCGACTAGAAAAAAGGCCTGAATTTTTTGTCGTTTTTCTGGTCGGTTGGGATCAATTTTTGGACAAAGTACAAAGATTCTACAAACAAGTCATATATCCGAGGAAAGAGCTCATTAATGCGGGGTACATGCAACAAACCGCTTGAAAATTGGAGCAGAAATAAGAAAATTATTGCACAATTTCTTACCTGAAGCGAGGCAAATTTTGTCCGTAGACTTCGTATTCGTTATCCATCCCATCATGCACAATCCCCACCGTGATATTCCTTCAATATAAGATCTTCCCTTTAAAATGACAGATTTCAATCAGCGGGAAATTCTTCTAATTTCGGTTGCTAGGCAACCAGAGTTAATGGGTCACATTAGATTAGTCTACTTCCAATGCATTTAAATTCTCAAAACGCACACATCGCGATCATTCTTTTAACTTAGAACAATGATCAAAGTCTGGAGGACTTATGTACAGAAAATTTTGAGTTTGCACTAAAGTATTCCACCTATAGAGCGTCAAAAGTGACGTCACCCTACCTGCCTTTTGACGTCATGCAGAACCAAAGTCGTACGTTCATTCAGCTTTGGTCGTTTCTTGACAGATCTCAAGACAGGCATTAAAATATACAATAATACTGTACATTGATTGCTTTCTCAGATAGGACCAATTTTCAGATGATATGCACTGATTTACAGGGACAAAAATCGTCTTTTTTGGATATTTTTCTTCACTTTACGCTATTGTTTACCGACCAAAGGTGGGTTGCTTCTGCCCACTAATCCTTTAGTCATTAAACTTTGGAACCCACCAGAAAATAGCTGTACATGACAAAGCTTTGTCAAAAATGATTTTTAGTTAGATTTGAAATATCTCCGTCCTAGTTTTGCCCTAAAATAATGCAATTTTTTATACATGCACTTTTTTGTCTTCCGCCAAGCCGCAGGAGACGCGTCCACGTTACAATTGTTTGTGTCACAGGAAGTGACGTCATAAATGTGATGTAATAACATAAGAACATTTGGTGCAATTTTTCTATAGCTAATATATTAGGCCATGTATGTGCCAAGTTTCATTAAATTCTGTCAAACAGTTTTTGAGATATTACAACAGTCTCACTTATTATTGGATGACCCTCGTATATGGATTTTACGGAAAAGTGTTATAATTGAATATACATATCTATCAAATAAACTATCAAACTGTCTTTGGAAGTATGCATTCAAAGCAAGTGATTCCAATTCGTGAAAAAGACTTGTTCGTGCAAATGAAAACACAATGAAAATGAACAAGTTACCCGTAAGCTTTCTGTATATCATAATACATGTGAATGCTATCATTCGTGACATGTTCGACATAAGTAAGAATTTCCTATCCAAATTTTCTGTTACCGATCGAAAGTAGAAAAGAAAACTAAAGTTGTTTTAGTTCTGTTGATTAAGAAGTACGGGTTTTTTAAGTCACTTAAAGGGTGCGTTATTATCAAAAATGCAAATCAATCATAAATTTTGAATTCCAGTGTTCAATAAATAATTAAAAATAATACTCTTTGAAGGTTTAGAGAGTTCGAACTACGACACGCTTTCATGCTTTAATTGGACATTTAATTAGATTTTGGACTACTTAGGTGCGACCTTCTAATTTTAGAAAAGTTTGGTAAACGAGTTCTCGAGCATGCACTGCTTACGCATCGTGTTTTGTATACCCCTGTTTCAAAAATTCGTATAGATATAGTCGGCACTTACTGTGTCGAAGTCAGAGGGGTTGTAAAAAGAGTTCGACACATCCAGAGTTCGACTCATCCAAATTTTGTTTAGTTTAAATTTAAATGACATATGGCCATTTTTTGTCCATCAAGTGCGTTCATAATTGAAATATACAAGGAAAAGGACTGAAATTGTTCGGAAGTTCCGAATAATTTCTGTCCTTTTCCTTCTATAATTCAATAGTTATTTTCATTTCGAAATTGCTTTGTTTAAATATTATGATATCCTTTGGTGAGAACCGGACCAGACATTCGCTTCGATTTAAGCGGAAATTCGACTTATCCGATGCCTACAAAGATGAGCCGTAGATTATCAAAAATGGAAATTTCTTCTGTCAAATCAATTTGTAATAATACAAATGCAACTGTGACTTGGATCTTGAAAAGCAGTTTTTGTGATATTTAAGACCTGCATGGGTGCAAATTAGCCCATGGATCTGGGTCCCTTGTTCTCCATTTCAACTTGTTAAGAAGTTATAGTAATTGTTTGAAACAGCAACTCGATCTATATTTAGCAGTGATCGACTTACTTTTTTGACCAATAAAATTGCTGAATATTTTAAAATCTTCGCTGCCATATTTCACATAAACAAGACTGCCGGTGTAACGTAGTAAAGTGACCCCCATAGAATACTGACCCCCCGGTCACTATTCTATATAGAATACTGACCCCCCGGTCATAATATTATGACCGGGGGGTCATAGTATTATGACCTACCCACACGTAGAAAAGTGACCCCTCACGTAGAATTGTGACCCCCCATAAAATACCGACCCCCTTCCCCACATACACTCCAAAAGTCTTACTTTAATATAAACCCAATTATGGTAGACGTACAACATAATTATCTTCATCGATAGGCATCAGAGGTGTAATGGCACTCGTCCGTGGATGCGTCTGTCCGTACATACAGAGTGTTTTGATCGCTACTTTTCATTCATTATTGGGCGAACCCGATTAAAACTGGCTGGTTAGACGCTTCCACCGCATCTGAATTGATTTGATTTAAACTCCACCATGTTTTCAACTGGTATGGTCATATTGCGGCGGCTGGAGCACCTACTATGGATTCCTGATATTTCTAGCACCCGTACTACCAAAAAATACAAACAAACCCTCCTGATGCTCTCTCATATAGATGATTCACACCCATTGGTGAGAGACAAATGACTTTTGTCAAATGTCAGAATGGCTACATGCCGAGCCAGGTTCGAACTCACGACCCCTTGATTGACAGACCCCGGCGTTACCAACTAAGCTATCCGGTCTCGGAGCAGCTGTATTGGTTCTTAATCGTATGCACAGTACGGCGTACGGTATGTTCATGGATCGAACTACTACCGACGTACATTTGTGTGGAAATGGTAAATGGTTTTGAAAGGTTTCTGACAAAAAGTCACTTGTCACTCAGCGTTGTGAGTTCGAAGCCTACCAGAGTTATGTATGTGTGTCTGCCATACGCACTTTCCTACTTGGCGGTTGCATATTAGAGTGATTATGTTAACATTTAGTCACTTTAAATAGCCAGATAGTTATCTAGGCTTCCCAATCTGATTAAAATCCTGTGTTGACTTGACAGTAAAATCTGACAGGCACCAGTAGGGGTCATCTTCTGTGACATTTTTTCTGACCAATCAAATAAACGTTTCAACGATATGCGAAGCGATTTAATCCGAAAACTAAGTCACGGTGATGTCACATTTCAGTGTAGAACCATGTGTTTGTCATGGGAAGGTATAAGTAACCCGTCATGCTAAAGGGGACATAATGGGAAGCCCATAAAACTTAATTTAGAGAAATAAGTCAGACTGAAAAGGAGTCAAGCAGCTGTCGCAATTGGAAAATAAAGATGTAAGATATGAAAAAAATAAATAATCGAATATAGAATTTCATTATATGCTGTCTAGATTAAAAGAAGTATGCAGAAAACTTCTACAAATAGGCCCTTTTTCCTATAACACAGCATCAATTGAGAAACAGAGAGAAAAAGTTCTTGACAGAATTTCACGAAGTTCATATTGAAGTTTCGTCCAATTTGGTGCAAGAGTTGTGGAGATTTTGCTTCGGGCAGACTTAAAGATCTAGACGCAATGTTATTATACATTTAGTCCCCTTTTCACATGACAGGATTTTTGTACATGAATAATTAATTATATAAGCTACAGAACATCTCATTCATCACTGAAGAACAAAATTTCATCAAATTATGTTCATCTATTGAAGAGAAATTAGAGAAAAACTAATTTCTACATTAAGGCTCCTTTTTCTGTGACGCAGCCTCAATTTGGAAAAAAAAACAAGAGCCGTCATAGACGGATTATGCTCCCCGAATAAGTGTTTGTCACAAAATAAAAATCATCATACATTAAGCCCCCTTTTCCATGACACATTTTTTTGTACACAAATTATTTATATAATATGGTCTAGAACATCTCATATATCACAAAAGTACAAAATTTCATTAAATTCTACCCATTGGATGAAGAGAAATTTGAGAAATTCTAATTTATACATTAAGGCCCCTTTTTCCATGACGCAGCCTCAAATCAACAAACGGAGAAAATGGGCCCTAGGGATTATCCCTGTGAGTTCACATGTGAAGTTTGGTTGAATTTGGTCCAAGGTTTCTGAGATATGACTGTGGACGGACGGACGGACGGACGGACAGCATGGCGACTATATGCTCCCCCGAATTTTTTTCGGGGAGCATAAAAATCAAAAACACTGACTGAAAAGGTATTCAGGGATTTCAAATGTGAAGTTTCATTGAATTTGGCCTAAAGGTTGCTGACATCTGACTGTATTTAAACGGAAGGACAGACAGACGGACGGAAGGACGGACGGACGAACGGAAGGATAGCGTGGCGACTAAATGCTCCCCGAGACTTTTTTCGAGGAGCATAATAAACACGGATGTGATTTGAAACGATATGTATACATGTAGTGTATGTTAAATTAGCAATAAACTAGGTGGGGGTCAGTAATTTATAGATAAAATCAGGGGGGTCGTTATTTTACATGGGGGTCAGTATTTTATAGAAAGGGGTCAGTATTCTATATAGTAAAGTGACCGGGGGGTCAGTATTCTATGGGGGTCACTTTACTACGTTACACCGGCCAAGTTATGTGACGTCTGTACATAGCCACGCCTCCGTGTCCAATGAACCGCTAGCGAAGACCAAGTCAGATAGGGACTTATACTACGGTAGATTCTATGCACTATAAACATTATATGCGCTGCGCGCATTTGAATGTTTATTTCGAGCAGAATCTACTATACAGCCTCTATCTAATACGCAGTTAGACACAAACCTGTGTTTGACTTTGGACCAAATGTATTCATGGTGTATCAGCACGTGCTTATGTAACACGTGGTTCTTTCATGCGGTCAATACGACAAATAAAACTTTCCGAAAGCATCGTAACTTTAAATTCTTCAAACCAGAGTTACGATATTTTGGAGTGGAAGCGACGATGTATCGATATCCCAAATCGGAAACACTTTTACTTCCACAAGTAATCAAAAAGAACAATAGACATACTTAGACAGTCATAAAAGGTAGATACAGAAAGGCAAATATAGGTCGCGTCACGTTGAAAAGACGTCGATATTCCATTAGTCATTTTCGCGTATCGCTGAGAGCATGTCCTTCAAAAATCTCTAAACAACAGCTTAAGTGAAGATATGGTTCGAGTTGTTGTTTGTTCTGATAATACATAGATGGAAAATGAGAGAATGGATTTATCTATTATTCATTCCTTTTCTCTTAATGTTTCCGAAACACCATCTTGTAGGGACGTCGAATCAAGAATTGTTCAGAAAAGAGTTAAGGTAGATATATAACGAAAATATTTAACCAAGATCTTTTCCTGAATAATTTATCGTCAATTTCTGCAAAACACTTTAATCTTAGCCCTAATAGCTAATGAGCTATGGAAAGATTGCGAAAAATGTCTACACGAATTTAAAGGATATTACTCTCTTTTAGACCAGTCAGACCCTAATGAGATTCGCCCGACGTCGTTACGATTCCAAACCTATTCGAAGACGTACGTCGTAAACATTCGGCAGTGGAAAATTCCACCGCAGAATGTTTACGACGTCGCCCGAATAATTTCGACGTCGTTAAATTCTACTTGTGAATGTGATTTACTGTTAGGCTTCTTCATGTGTGCTTATGGACGTGCCGCAATTGCATTTACGACAGTAGTCCTCATCAATGGGTTGATAATCGTAAACCGAAGAGCAACTGGGGGTCGGAAAGAATGGTGTTGTAGCACTGGTACTGGTGAGAGATATGACAGGCATCCATAGTTAGGAGCTACATCTGCCATGATATTATACAAATAAAATACGTTAAGATGCGTTCCCATTGCCGACCAAATCAATTCGATCAAGCTCGATCAAGCGATCGAGTACTGATCGAGCTTGGTCGGCAAGAGTGATCGGGAAGATCGAGCGTGGTCGGCAAAAATGATCGGGAATTGATAGACAATAAATAAAGAAGAAGTTGTTTAGATACATTTGATCGAGTTTAATCGGATTTGATCTGGGAATTCAGGCGATCGAGATGATCGAATTGATTTGGTCGACAATGGGAACGCGGCTTTAGAGTCCATTCAAAATTGTATAAGGTTAAATACATGTGTAGTAGCATCGTGGAAAAAGTGGACAAAGTTATGTATAAGGATAAGGGTACGTAAGTAATTGAATGTAATTTCGTATGTTCAAAGACACCATAATGCCGACCAGACACGCTACCAATTAGAATATTCGCATTGTTCTACACGTAATTGCTTTCTTCAAGGGGGATATGTATGCTTACCAGATCCTTTCGCAAACAGTTCCTTTTTAGGCATTTACCAATATGATAAGTACGTATACATGTACATAAACATTACGATCTTCAGAGTTTGAGCACGGTTGTTTTGTGCGTGTAGACAGTTGAGCCTAAGATGGTATGTTTTATCTATTCCTATATAGAAACACGCAAACTAGACATGCAACTACTTCTTGGAATAGCAAAGAATTTTGCGCTAAAATATAATTGATTTACCGCTATGGTTTGATAAACCGTCGGTGTTGTTTGACTCAAGCCATAGTTACGAAATTTTATAACAACACCCACAGAATACTATTGTTTGTCCGAAATAACGTAACGAGTAGCCCAATAAAATTATTCCATATTGCTTATAATGTATAATCCCGATATTTGTTACAGTCTCATTAATGTGACATTTCAGAATTTTTTGTCATAAATTTTACTTTTATTTTTATCTGAAACAGCATATTTCCTTATGAAAATTCTGAAAATTTCAAGCCAAAATATTGCGCCGTTTACGAGAAATCTATATTTTTGTGTTAAAATTGAACAAATTGTTGTGGACAACAGTTCGGATTTATATGCAATTTATCGATTATGTCTCAACTTTAAATGCGTGTTTTTCGCTTATTGGCAACAGCTTCAAAAAACTAATAGTATTTATACTCATTAGAATAACCAATCTTGGCATCGAGACATACTTTAAAAAATTGAAATTGGAATGAAATGTCCCTTTAACTAGCATACTCGGCATTTAAGAAGAACAGTAGTGCATTTCACCCAGCCTTGATTTAAAAATGTAGATCTAAATAACGAAAGAAAAAATTAATTGAACCTTAAGCATGAATAGGTGCGAAACTGCTATGTGGATTTAAAGGCGAAACAGACTATATCAGCCACGAAGTAAAAAATGCATAGTATCTTCACCCTTTCCCAAGTCTATTTTTTGTCCTTTTCCCTGAACGTTTAACCCTTTCCCAAACAACAAAATTGTAGGGTGCTCCAATTCAAATGCTGCTGTAGACGACAAAATTGAAGTTAAAAAGGAAGGGATATGTGTACAATACAGCAAAGAAAATATTGAGGCAAAAGAAGAAACTGCTGGTTATCAGCAGTTTCTTCTTTTGTTTCGATGTTTTCCCCAAGCCTTTTCTAATAGGGACGTCAAAACAAGGTCTTGTTAGGGAAAGGGTTAAATTATTCAAGCGTTCAATACTTTTTATTCAGCCGTCTTTAGCTTTTTCCGTTTTTTCAAGACTTAAGGTAGTTTATCCCCTAATAAGAATCACTCGACGTCGGAATTATTCGGGAGACGTTGTAAAAATTCGGCGGTGGAACGTTCCACCGCCGAATGTTTACGACGTCACCCGAATAGGCTCAGATACGAAACGAATGTTAACGACGTCGGACGAAAAAATCCATAGTCCCGTGAACGCATTAGGAGTGGTCTACCTTAATATTGACATATAGGAAAAGAATCATACAAAAAACTTTACCTGATTCTGAACTTCCTATTGCCGGAAGTGGTTTGTGTTTAGCCCCTCTCAGTGAGGCGAACGATGTTTTATGAACCTTCTTCTTATTCTCATCCTTTACTGTTATTTCTGTCACATTTTCTTGTATATCTCCATTTCTTCTGGCTTTCTTTACCTCAGCGACGTCGCTTGTTTCTTCCTCTGTGTTATTGCGTCTTGTTTTCTTACTTACAGTACCTTTAGCGCTTTGATTCGCATAAACGTCATCAAGACTATTACTTTGTCGAATTTTACTTTCATTTTTTGAGCTTTTAACGTGTTCGCTTTTTGAGTTTTTATCTTCGAAACTTCTCAGAGATATATCCTTTGATGTATTTCTCTCATATTTTGTATTTACGATTCGTTTTTCATCACTCGATTCACCGTTTTCGAATTCGACGGAAAATTTTAAATCCTGATGAACTATTGTTTTTTCTAAATTATTCTTTGAATTTGCAGCCATTTCAGCCTTGAAACTAAGTTAAATATAAGTCACATGGGTCTATGTTTGTTCACGGTTAAAACCTATTGAAAGATAAGTAGCAATTTTATTGAACTTGTTAAAAAATGGACAAAAGTTATTTATGCTAAAAATTGGTATAGATCCTATTACTCCGCAGACCCTTAATGCGTACGATGTTTTCGTAAACGACTGCAGACTTCGTTCTCGAAATGAGATTCATCAAAATATTTCTTTTGAGAAGCTGAGTCTATGAGTATTAACCCTTTCCCAAACGACAAATTTTAAGAACGACCCAATATGAAAGATGCTGCAGACGACAAACTAGGTGTTGATGAACAAGGAATTTCTGTGGAAAATATTGAGGCAAAAGAAGGAAATGCTGATTATCATCATTTTCTCCTTTTGTCTAATTTTTCCCATGCCTTTCGTCAATAGTGACATTAAAACCAGGTATTGTGTGGGAAAGGGTTAATAAAAGTCTGTGGCATTCAATTTTAAAGTAAGGATTTAGCATTTATTTCAATTCATTGTTCGGTGGCAGATTCAAACTGTCGCTGTTTTCCGTTTACAGATTTGTCGCAAAATTCATTCATTTTGGTCAAAAATATAAAGATTGTCAGAAATTTTCAAAGCTCGTCACCAACGTATGTAGAAGTTTTGATAGATTTTCACCAAACTATGTGCTGTTCGCACAATCCAACATTAATGCCGATCTATTTTTCGTACAGATTGGTTCAACCATTCCCATCACAAAATTCGGTTTTGACGTCGTTATTAGAAAGAGTTTGTGAAAATATTGAGACAGAGGAAAATGCTCATAATCTGAATTTTCTCCTTTATCCTCAATATTTTCTTTGCCATATCATACACAAACCTCATTTTTATCAACACGATCTGTTATCTGTAGTACCTTCCGAGTTGGATCATCTTAATATTATGCCGTTCGGGAAAGGGGGGTAAGGGTTTAACCCATTACCAAACGACAAAATTTTGGGGTGCTCAAAATTCAAACATGTTGCAGACAACAATTAAAACTGAATGAAAATTAACATTTTTTTGGTCTTTGTTGTGTAGAAAATATTGTGGGAAATGAAGAAATTGCTTGTCACTAGCAATTTCTTCATTTTCCAAATTGTTTTCCTGGACCTTTTCTAGTGAGGGAGTCAAAAGGCGTCACTGTGCAGTAAAGGGTTTAACCCATTACCAAACGGCATAATTTTGACTGGTCCAAATTCAAAGATGTTGCAGACGACAATTTAAAGTTAATGAAATAGTACATTTGTTTGGTCTTTTTGCATGGAAAATATTGTGGGAAATGAAGAAATTGCTTGTCACAAGCAATTTCTTCATTTTCCAAATTGTTTTCCTGGACCTTTTCTAGTGAGGGAGTCAAAAGGCGTCACTGTGCAGTGAAGGGTTTAACCCATTACCAAACGGCATAATTTTGACGGGTCCAAATTCAAAGATGTTGCAGACGACAATTTAAAGTTAATGAAATAGTACATTTGTTTGGTCTTTTTGCATGGAAAATATTGTGGGAAATGAAGAAATTGCTTGTCACAAGCAATTTCTTCATTTTCCAAATTGTTTTCCTGGACCTTTTCTAGTGAGGGAGTCAAAAGGCGTCACTGTGCAGTAAAGGGTTTAACCCATTACCAAACGGCATAATTTTGACTGGTCCAAATTCAAAGATGTTGCAGACGACAATTTAAAGTGAATGAAATAGTACATTTGTTTGGTCTTTTTGCATGGAAAATATTGTGGGAAATGAAGAAATTGCTTGTCACAAGCAATTTCTTCATTTTCCACGATGTTTCCCAAGTAATTATCTTGTGGGGAGCAAAAAAGAGTCACTGTGCGGTAATGGGTTAAAGGACTTCCGAAAGGAGATATTTTTGAGGGTCGTGTAAAATATTCATTTTCCAAGACATCATCCAGTTGTGTAAAAGGAAACTTCTTAAAATGCTCTATCTAGTCTATATTTGTATTATTCGACCGAAGTATTCCTCCTTAAGGTAAATTTGACTATTTACTCAACAAATTATGTGATCAAAAATAGCCTAGATCACCGGGTTAACTCTTTCCTAAATAGGACCTGCTGTTGAGATCCCTTAAGAAAGATAGCCCGAAAAATGAACGAGAGAAAAAGGAAAATGAAGAAAATGCTAATTCGCTGTATTTCACCTTTTTAATTCGATTATCTGTACTTAAATGTACAAAAATCACTTTTCATATGTCTGCAGCAATGTTCGAATTGAAACAGTTTAAGATTTTCTTTGTTTGGGAAAGCGTTAAAAAAAGAGGGCACTCGACGATAAAATAGTCTTCCATATTGGCACATCTCCTTAAAATGAGTGAATACTATTGTCAAAATTCGTCGATGTAAATGCAAAATCTCGTAACTCCAGCTTGTTTAACACCGACGATATGGCAATACCAACTGATTTGTAATATGCATAGTTATGATTGGCTCGTTGATTTGTATTGTAATTAAGATATGCGGCGTTTTTCTCCTTTTGTCTCAATATTCTATCAGCTATATTGTTTTAACAATTTCTGAATGTATCCGACGATTTCGTTACGGGGATGCAATGGCAGCATTTCCTTTTCTTTGTCTTACAATCTTCTTTTGTCGCGATTTAAAACTTCTCACACTTGAAAATATATCAGACTTGCAGCTAAATTAATCGTCATAACTGACCATATAACTGATTATATCACATCGTCGCTTTTCAACGAAAACCTCGTAACTGCAGCTTGTTTTAAGCTGCAGTTACGATGTTTTCGTTGAAAAGCAGCGACATAAAATCTTGAAAAAAATAGAGAGCCTGATAGTCAGCAATTTTCCCCTTTCCCTTAATATTTTCAAAATCATGCATGGTTATGATTGGCTCGTTGATAAGTATATAAGGTTATTTCATCCAAGAGCCCCCTCCCCGCACACAACAGCCTCCGAAAGTCGTCCTTGCAGTCTTAAAACGCCGCTCAAACGTTTAGTATTTGCTATTTTTTGTAACATACTCTCAATCCCAAAGCGTTTTGGTAACAATACTCTCGAACCCAAAGCGTTTTAATGTTGAATGCACGTGCTCTTTATCGCTGTATATTGAATGCACGTGCGTCGTAATTGTTTTCTCCACATGTTTATGGAGCCTCGTTTTGATAATGTCGATTTTTGACTATTTTAGTAATAATTTTCATGTACACAATGTTTATTTCCCGTCAACCCATCGTCTTTACCTTCGGAAGTGTGATCTGCGGGTACAGACTAAAACATAAGTGAAAGTCGTCTATTAATTAAGATATGCAGCATTTTCTCCTTTTGTCTCAATATTCTATCAGCTATATCGTTTTAACAATTTCTGAAAGTATCCGACGATTTTGCTACGGGTATGCAATGGCAGCATTTCCAGTTCTTTGTCTTACAATCTTCTTTTGTCGCGATTCAAAACTTCTCACACTTGACAAAATATCAGATGTGCGGTTTAAGCCTCTCTTACAACCGGTCGCACGTGCGTCTGCGAGCTGTCTGCGTCTAAAACGTACGTTTAGTCGTGCGATGCACGCACGTGCAACGTACGATTTTGGTGGACGCAACCACGACGCAGACTGCACGCAGCAAAAAATTGACCGGGCAATTCTTTGAGGCGCTCTTACAACCGGTCGTGCGTCTTTATAAATCGTGCGATTTTGCAGAGTTTTAAAACGTACGATTTAAAAAGACGCACGACGGGTTGTAAGAGAGACTTAAAGTAATCGTTATAACTGACCATATAACTGATTATAGCACATCGTCGCTGTTCAACGAAAATCTCGTAACTGCAGCTTGTTTTAAGCTGCAGTTACGATGTTTTCGTTGAAAAGCAGCGACATAAAATCCTGAAAAAATAGAGAGCCTGATACTCAGCAATTTCTCCCTTTCCCTTAATATTTTCAAATGCAGTCCTCTATAAAATCCATCATTATTTGGAAATGTTGCCATTCACGAAAAGGTGGGAAGCGTGAAAAGTATCGACCTCACGGTGGTTAATCACGTGATACAAAATTTCAGAAAATCATTGATATTTTTGTTAATACTTGACCAATTTGAATTAAGTTTGAAGCAGAGAAGGTAGAAAAATGCCAGGAATACGCAGGGCGTGGTATATGTTTGAAAATTCTACTGATAAAAAAATTGGTTGATCTTCAATAACTTTTTTATCAGCTGATTTTTTTAATCTACCAAAACTATCTAATGCATGACGTATGTCCACCTTCTCTGCTTCAAACCGAATTCGAATCGGTCCAGTATTAACATATTTGTGAAGAATTACTGCAATTGTTAAATCACGTGATTATCAACCGTGGACCTAGTCAGTCTGTGCAGCACATAGAATCAGTCGGCATGACGTCATAGCCCCACTTTCATTTTTTCATCGAGGGTACAACGTCGGTCTTTATCGTTACGGGATACCATTTTTGAGGCAGAATATTTCAAAAATCCATCGTTTAAATTCATAAACAAAACTCTTTCTTTAAAGAATGTGAAACTTTCAAACTACCAACGCATTTTTAATAATCAGGCTCCTCGTCGAGATATTAATGCTGAAAGTTGGTAATGCTTTGACGAAAAAGACCGAAGCTTTCACCTCCATCGAATGAGTGCGGGTCCGCACTTTATGACTGACGACGTTTTTGATTGGCTGAAGGGATTGTGCCGAGCGAATCAATACTGACGATGATCGAAACTTTTCAATCGAATGTAATTTTCTGGATCTAGATAATTTCTCTCTCTTAACCCTTTGTCAAACAAGACCTGGTTTTGACGTCCCTATTCCAAATGGCTTTTGAAAACATTGAGGCAAAAGAAGAAACTGCTGAAAACCAGCAGTTTCTCCTTTTGTCTCAATATTTTCTTGGCTATATCACACGCAATTCTAATCTTTATCAACATCCATTTTGTCACCTACAGTGGCTTTTAAAAAGGATCGCCCTAAAATTAAAGGATCACCCTAAAATTTTGCCGTTTGGAAAAGGGTTAAATGTTCATTTTCCAAATGCCACAACGGGTTGAGCTCTGCTTGTCTTTTATGACTTGGACTTCTAGGTGTCGATCTTGAACGCTTTTCACGGTGGATAATCACGTGATACGATATTTTCAGAAAATCTTCAATAATTTTGTAAATACTGGACCGATTCGAATTAGGTTTGAAGCAGAGAATGTAGACAGACGTCACGCATTAGATGGATGTGATTAATTTTTGAAAAATCAACTGATTAAAAAGTTATTGAAGATAAACCAAAATTTTGGTTTATCTTCAATAACCTTTTTATCAGTTGATTTTTCAAAAATCCAACACGTCCAGCTTATTTCTGGCATTTTCCCACATTCTCTGCTTCAAATCGAATTCATATTGGTCAAGTATTAAAAAGGATATTGAAGATTATCAAAAATTCTGAGTCACGTGATTATACACCGTGTGTAAGTGCATTCATATTCAAGGGAAATAACACACACTATTTTCTGATATGTTATATTGGAATGATGTCCCTTTATTCTAAATGTACCCTTTCCCAAACGACTAAATTTTGGTTAGTCCAATTTCAAATTTGTTGCCGATGACAAAATAGATGTTGATGAAGATTGGATTTGCATTTTCTTCTTTTGTCTCAATATTTTCCCAAGCCTTTTCTATAACCAGGTCTTGTTTGGGAAAGGATCAATTTATTTGGAAATGCACATTTCCTTCTTTTCTCTTAATATGCAATGGACTTGGCGAATTCAAATGATGAAATTTAAAAAATTGTCAAAGAAAGGAAGAAAATTTATGTACTAATGAGAAAAATTTACCTCTTTTTTCCACGATGTTTTATATAATCTTTTTTCAAATTGTTTTCTTTGGGGTAACAACTTTAAGCAGACTGAACCATCTTTCAAATTTGAACTTGTCTACAAGTTTGTTAGTTTTGAGAAAATATTAAGTCACTTACTTGCATCTTTCCTGTACATACCATTTTAACCCTTTTGCCAAACAGTGGCTTTTTTGACACACCTTATAGAAATGCTTATGGAAAATGCTTTTGGAAAACATCGAGAGAAAATAATCGAATGTTTTTATTGAACATTTTCTTGGTTCCCATAAAATATACAAAAAGAAAAAATAAATTATATCTTCATCAACATCCATTGAAGTTTACAGCGACTTTCAAAGTATAGACCGATAATGGTACATGTATCATGGCAAAGGGCATCTGGTTATAATTTCTTCGTAATATGTAAATAAGGTAAAATTGTTTATCAAACCCCATGGTGTGTGTACTCATTAGTATAGAATCATCTCACGGAGACGATTCGAATGGGTACCCATACCATGCGGTTTGAATTTGAAATAGCACATTCTAAGAATGCATTTAGCCCAACTTTTTCTCTTGCCTTGGCCCTCTCGTTAAGTCACGTTTTACCCACAACGATCTTGCTCGCATTGCGACATACTGTTTGAAATGACGTAATTGCTTCCCACAGCTTTGGAAACTTCTTCAATCTAGTTTTTGTTGTTGTTATGGTGCCATTTTCAACGGCTTGGCAGGGGTCTGGTGCAGGCGAACTGAAGTGCGAAAAGTTTCCGTTGTGTATTAATCTAGCCTGTGTTATATTGTTTACTATCCCAGTAATAAATGCGTCTTCGATTGGAACATACGGCATGTATTCCGACGTCATAAATAGTTTTGAAACCAGATTCCCGGAAATGACGTAACTTGTTCCGCTTGCGTACGGAGGGTAGCGCCGGAATGGGAATTGTTCTGTCGTCACGGCCCATCTGCCCTTTCTACGGACAACCGAGTTTCGTATGATAAAACCTGCAATAACGCCTTCAGGACCAACTGACGTCGCGTTTAGAAATTCAAAAAGACGTGGAGTAAAAACAAACTCGTCTTCGTCCGCTTTCATTACAAAATCGACCTTACCACAATACGTCGATACCCATTTTAGTCCGTAGAGAATTTTATACGTCAAGTTCCGGTAGGAATCCATAAAGTCGGCCTGAACAATGTCACCATATTTTTGGTTCTCTTTTAGAACGTCCTGATCCAAAGATTCTGTTTTCGTTCCAAATAAAAACAACAGTTTGATTGTCATGTTACGGTATTGTTTATACGACCCATACGTGTTACGTATGGCGTTCCTGATCTTGACGTGTTTGTGACACGACGGCACCAGAATTAGTAAATACGGCGTGACGTCATCGCAAAAATTCGTGTTTGGTATCACAAATTTGGCGTCCATCTTGGTTATCCTTGACGTTCTTGGTATATAATACTTCTTTTTATAAATGTCATCTTTTGAAGATATTTTAAAATGTTCTGTGTCAATTTTAGATTTTAGGCAGATAATTAAGCACAGCACAGAAAACAAAAGGAACATAACGTAAAACCGGACGCGTCGAATCATTGTTGAAATATGATTTTATTTAAAACCAGATATGTATACAGACTAACTATTATTGTGGAGCTTCAGATAAAAGGGGGTAAATGCATTCTAAATTTGTTATTTCATATCCGAACCATGCGTTGTTGGTACTCATTTGAATCGTCTCGACGAGACGATTCCAATGAGTGCCCACAATATAGGGTTTGATAAGCAATTAATCATGTATTGAGTTTTTAACCCCCCCCCCCCTTATCTTCATCTCTTAAAATATTGGTAATTATAATTTGCCCCTTTCTAAACGATCCATTCTGGGCTGCTGAACTTTGAAAGCTGTTGCAAATACAACAGTTAGTGTTGATAAAGAAACATTTAGGTTGAATCAAAGAGTGCAATTATGCGGGAATCAGTTAAAGTGACATTTCACAATTATTTTTGCATAGATCCTCTTTTATTCTATCTGAAAGAGCATGTTTTCTTTTAACAATTCTGAAAATTTCAAGCCAATATGTTAATCCGTTTACGAGAAACATATATTTTTACGCTAAAATTAAACAAGTTGTGTGGACAACAGTTCAGATTTACATAGAATTTGTCATTTCTGTCTCAACTTTAAAGGCGTATTTTTCGCTTATAAATAACGACTTCAAAAAAAACTGATAGCATAGTCTACGCATGAGAATAAACAATCTTTGCATCAAGACAGACTTTTAAAAGCTGAAATACATATGAAATGTCACTTAAGAACAATTTAACACATTTGAATTTAAAATAGTTTAAATATCCTGGACGGGTAATGTCTAATGGCAGAATAGCCTACCCGTAATGTGGCATTTTCAGATTCGTGCGACGTCGAAAAATTTCCGGCGACCTCGTGAATGGTCGGTAGTATCCGATCTATACGGATAAGTTATGGACGGAGAAGTAAGGAATCGGAAAAATTCCGCATTTGCTTTAGACAAAAGGAGAAATTGCAGGTAATGATCAATGTCTGCTTTCGCAAACTCTTCCAATATGGATGTCAAACCAAAGAGATATTATTAATTTAATTCTGGTTGCGCAAAACTTGTAAAATTTAATTACTAGTATTCAGACTGGGAAAGGTTTTTTTCTATCACATTGTGAAGTTTCATTGATGCATGTTGTAAAACATGGAAGTTATAACAAAAGTCAATCTTCGATTTTTTTAATGACCCTCGTACTTTAACCCTTTCACAAACGACATTATTTTAGGATGCTTCAATTCAAACGATGCTTCAGACGACGAAATGGTTGATACTAAAGATAAAATCTGTGAATTGTATAGTACAGAAAACATTGAGGCAAAAGGAGAAAATGCTGATTCTCAGCATTTTCTTCTTTTGCCTCATTGTTTTCCTAGACTTTTTTATTAGGGGCGTCAAAACCAGGTCTTATTTGGGAAATGGTTAAAAACATATGAGCCGGGATCTGGAAAAATGTCCCTTACAGCATTTTTAAAAGTTGAGATTCAAGATCAGCCTGTCGCCAAATGCAGTCCAATATGCATCCATGCTCCTCTTTTGTTGCTACAGGTCACGAAGAAGCCATTAGAGAACAACATGGATCCTGATCAGACTGTGCGTATGCACAGGCTGATCTGGAACTATGTTTGGCTCAAAAGCCTTAAGGGACGTTTTTCTAGATCCTGGCTCATATATAGGTTCAAGGAAAAAATGATGGTAACAGGTGTTTGTTTTCTTACCTTTTTTATGAAGTTTTCGATTTGTCAAATCTTTAAAATTATGGATTACGACGACATTGATTTTGGACCAGTCTGATATTTTGTCGTCTGGTGACGTGGCGGAAAATCACAACACAACAATTGCAGAAAATCTTCAAAATGGTTCTATCAATTTGTGACCTATTTGAACTCGATTTGAAACATAAAAGGTGGGAACACGTCGGGAGATAGCTGGATGTCGTGGATCTTTTAAAAATATGCTGATAAAAAGTTATTGGCGACCAAGCAACATTTTGGTTGGTCGTCAATAACTTTTTAACAGCTGATTTGAAAGAGATCATTTCCATCCAGCAAATCCTTGGTGTTTTCCAACATACTCTGCATTCAAATCGGTCATATAGATCTATTAACATAATTATTTTTTTTTTGGGGGGGGATGTGTCACATGATTCCCCCTTGTCGGTAGGCTTACACATAATGGGCTAAATGAACGCATATGACGTTATATTCGTGCCAATACAATTCCATATTTTTTTTAATAAGAGAAGTAGAGAGACAACTCTTGCTTGCATATTGTAAAATATCGGTTTAAAATAAAAAGTTGCTTCCCTTTGGTTTGGAAACGAACTTCGTGTTCACCGCAGTGAATGTTCCGTTTTAATCTTATCTATATCCATAGCCTGGCTCCCAGGCCGTGAGTATGTCATTCGAATATTCTCGGATCTTATCGTTACTCAAGATCCCCTCGAACGTATTACAGTAGCCGCCATGAGCCGATCCTGCCCATATCTCTCCGCAAGCATAACAACGGTAGTCAGGTCAATAACAACGGAAGCAGACCAAACAACCATTTAAATCTACGCCAGAAAAATATTTGAAACAAACAGCGTTCAAAAGTCGACTGTATCCTCATAAATGTGATAAAAATTTTACCAGATAAAATAATTGATGTGATTTACCGATTATTGACAGTATATTTCACTTGAATTATAACGTTGGCTAAAGGATTGATTTGTTTTGATGACGTCATTTATGCGCGTCTACTTTCACGTTCAATATGGCGGTCACTGTATTACGCTCGAGATCATGTTGCAACCACGTTCCAACGCGACAAAAGGTTGCAAACAGTCTCGAGGGTCGCGATTGGTGAGTATGTGTAAAGTAACTGAACTCTTGCATTCCTAATTTATTGGCTCAGATTAGTCCACATTTACAGAGAGTATCAGTGTTGGTAATCACGTGATTTAAGTTTGGATTCATCACACGGAAAAATGGCGACTCTCGGGTTAAATTGGCAGTAATTCTGAAGGTAAGCGGATATTTCTCGATCTGTAGGCAATGCCATCCAGAAAGTTATACCCCATGTCCTGGCCCACAAAATTTCTGACCTAATGGTACCAAGATATTATCGCAAAGATCTGTACTTTCAGCAAACACTCTGTCACAAAATTTCTATCGACGAGAATCCAAACTAAAAATATGCGAATACTGTTCACGGACGACTGGTAATTTTGGCGATTTTGAGGTCATGCTATGAATTCTGTGCAAAAATCGCTCTTCAAATCAAATGTAGATAGTATCGGTAACCCAAAATATCCTTGTTATTTACTTACCTCCGCCCAACTTGTGAAGAATTGAGCATTTTAAAAAAGAATACCTCACACGGACAAAGAAAATTGAATTCAATTCACGGACAATCTTTCGAGATTGGATAGCACTCACGGATTGGGGCTTGTCGTGAACACGAGGATCGGGGCAAATTGGAATCAAACCATAAAATACTCACTTTTTGTGTAACAATGATTTAAAGTGTGTCTTAACAAACTATGTAATATGTTATAAAGACCAATTGTCTTTTCTCCGAAAAAGAAACTGTGTTTGACATTGAAAGACACATTTATAGAATTTTCAAGTGACTTCTGTTGCTGGATCCATGTTAAATTTTCTATCTGTCTCTCTGTATCCATCTTTATCAATGATCTGTCTCTCTCCTTTCTATCTGTCTGTCTCTCTGTGTTCTGTCTCTGAGTCTGTCTCTTTTTAATACAAATGAAATAATACATACTTTTGGCTTCAGATCCTTTGCCTAGTACTGTACGAGTAAAGCTTAAATATATGACGTAGTTGATGAGTCTGACGAATTCGAATACTGTAAGCCCGATGGATGATCTGCTTTAAGATCTATACAAACCAGGTATGTCTAACAAGAGCTTGACGAGCCTACTTGCGTAACGTTTCGACCCTGCTGATCATTTAAACGTTTGATAATATGAATTGAGTGCTATTATGTACCTCCTTCAATAACAGCAAAAATGGTTATGAGGAAAGGGATGGGCCATATCACATAAATTGTGGTATTTTACATGTAGTCCTCATTATCGAGAAAAAGGAGTTCTAAAGACAACCCTTCTATTGTTAGATTAGTAAATCGGTCTATCCATGCGTGTTTATCCACATTTAGGCAAAACAAAAAAACGGCGAAACATTATGGTGGTCCAGTTTGATAGCCTTTACAGACAACATTATGGTACGATCTGTGTGTAAGCACAGAAAATATTGCTACAAAAAAGGAGAAAATGGAAAATGTTGGTTATCTTTTTCTCCTTATTTGTGTCAATGATTTCCTAAACCACTTATGGCTACACACACTCGGCGCTGCAAAATGATTTGAATACGGTTGAAATAATCGATCACCACTATCCGTTCAGATGCATGCATCCAATGTGTGTCATACATTTCTATCTTTATATTTTCAGAGATCATACATGTTCTTGACAGAGCTGACAGGAAAATGCTGGTAGGACGACTGTTTCCGCGCAACGAAATGATGTCATGAAAGGCACTCTTCTTGTTAGATATAACAAGGCACGACCAACTATGTCCAAAATGCTGACTCCGGATAGGATGGGTATTCCTGAATCTAAATGATCGTATATTGACTGTGCATATTAGACACTTTGATGCAGTGTCACATACCTTACCATTTTACTTTGGACAAACTTCTAGAGCATGTGCAAAGGATGGGTTGCAATAAGGGGTCAAAAAATAGATTTTCTTTAAATTTCGTGGATTGATAGGGTTACATAATATCTTTAATTTGTATGTGTAAAAAATCTGGTTTCGGCTTATTTTTCAAGATATGGGTAAATAAAGTGGGTGGGGTAAGATGGACTGAAACACAGTAGGGGTTATTCTAAGTCGAATATCTTTCTTATTGTTAGCCCAAGATGCGTGAAAATTTGTATGCATATTTTGTGATATATGCATTAAACTGTTTATGGGCTTATATTTGATATTCCATGTATATCTTTTCCGTAATATTCATTCTTCTTTCTTTCGAAGAATTTCGCTATTTTTTAACGACCAACTTTACCAAACTATCTCCACACGTTTTATTTGAAACTCGATTTCTATGAAACTTTACAGATATATTGTCCCGATATAAATGTAACTTTGTGTGAAATTTGAAAGAAAAGCGTTGGCCCGTTGTTGAGATATTTGACCTTGACCTTCAAAATGACTTCAAAACTCGGGAAATGCCAAAAAATGATAGTTAAAGCGCCAATTTTATTCATAAGGATTGGAAACATGGTTTCTTTTTATTGTTCCTAATGAGTTTCGTAGCAATATTTACTTTTTTGTATCGTAAAACCCATTCGGAAGAATGGGAAAGAAAAGAAATTCCTTTTACTTCTCAGTTTTCTTATCAAACGGAATATTGCACATGAAACTTGTCTACGCTGAAAGCGCTGTGATTAATATTACTACCACATGTGAGTGAAATTAAAAATTAGCATTATGTTAAGATTGCTAGAACTACCAAAGCTTTATATGCAACTGGAATTGTCTAAGAGTTTATATTCATTCACTCATCTCATGATGGACAAGAATTATCAATTTGCTATGAGAAAACTAATCATTTTCAGATTGTATTTCTTATGTGGTTATAAAGAAGACGCATTGTGAATGATCTTACTAAATGACCAAATGTGCTTACAATTAATTAACTTAAGCTCAATATTTATATAACGTTATATAATATCAACAAAAGGAAAAAAATGTTAAATGTATAGACAGGCCTTAAACAAATATCTGTCTATCAATGATTTCATTAGATGAATTGACCAGGTAACTCTGAGAGGTGACCAAGTTTATTATATTGATTATATCAATTTTAACGGTAAAATCATACAATAAAACCCCAATCGTGTGTGAAATGCATTCTTTTATGAATGGGCTGTAACATGCCATTCAACCCTAACCATTTTCCCAACAATGCGTAGTTTTAACGGACATTCCCGAATTTGATGTTATTTTGAAGGTCAAGGTCAAATATCTCTACAACGGGCCAACGCTTTTCTTTCAAATTTCACACAAAGTTACATTAATATCTGGATAATACATCTGTAAAGTTTCATAAAAATCATGTTTCAAATAAAACGTGTGGAGATAGTTTGGTAAAGTTGGTCGTTAAAAAATAGCGAAATTTGGCGAAAGAAAGAAGAATGAATATTACGGAAAAGATATAAATGGAATATCTGATGTAAGCCCATAAATGTTTAACGCATATATCACAAGACATGCATACAAATTTTCACGCATCTGGAGCTACATATAAGAAAGATAAGTGACTTAGAATTACCCCTACTCTGTTTCAGTCCATCTTACCCCACCCACTTCATTTACCCATATCTCGGAAAATAAGCCGAAACCAGATTTTTTACACATACAAATTAAAGATACTATGTAACCCTATCAACCCACAAAATTTAAAGAAAATCTATTTTTTGACCCCTTATTGCAACCCATCCTTTAGACTTGTTATTGTCTCTTATACTATGTCAAGTTTTTTAAACACAAAGCAGGCCTACTATCTGGGCGATAATCATTCCAAAGAGGCGCTTGGGCTGAAAGACTTTCGAATGTAAACTGGTACGGTATGAAAGAGGACTTAAAATGCTTCATTTTCTGTCCTTCAAAGAATCTTTATCGTGATTTTCCTTCCTTCATTATAAAAGTTAAAGGGACCCATGCTAGGTTGACGAACATAAAAACAGGTAAAACATAAATCGGTAGATTATGATAATATATTAAATCTGTCCAAGGAAAATTTATCTGTCCAAGGTTCATATGGCCATTTTAAAATGAAGTCGTTGTCTGACTTCATCTACCCTCACTTTCTTCTTATAGTAACGTAAAATGAAATGGACCATAATTTAGATAGTGAAAAACAGCACTAACATTTTAATGCAATGCTGCCTGTCCACATGTTGATCTCATGCATGAAATATCGAGTATGGGCTCCTTTAAAGTGAACAAAATGTGTCACTTATTTTTTAAAAGATTTATTAATTCCAATTTGTTAAAATAAGGATTAAACATAAACACACAAACCAAGAAACAATACTGAAATAAAATGGCAAATCACATATACTGAATCGCAGATTGTTTTTCATCAGATATCACATATCTATTTTACAGCCAACCTGCGAAGTCAACCATTACATGAAATGCCAATAAATTGCATCCATTTCATAGGATTCAGTCGGTCATTTTGTGAAATTGGAAATATTTGTTTGTTATTATGAACACGGGTGATCCATTTATTGCCGCTGATCGTGGCGGTCAAGTACTTTAAAAATTAAATTGAGAAGCAAAATGTTTATACTAAGTTGTAAACACAATTTATTGTTGTTTTGATACATGTGTATTATTTCATAAGGGATGCATTGTCATTCCATTGATGCTAATAACCAAATACATGTATAACCTTAACAAAGAGACCTTGTTATGACGTCCGTAGCAGTGGAAAAATATTAAGGCAAAAGAAAAAAATAACCAATATAAACAGAATGATATGTATCTTTTTCTCTTATTATAATATTAATTAATATTGTTGTGTTGTCTACAACTCCTGTCAATGAAGGCTTGTCGAAATTTTGTCATTTTGAAAGGGTGAAAATTCTATTTTTTATTCTTATAAGGTTTGTCGTTTATGGAACTTTCATTTTTTTAAAATTGTCAAGTTCCGAAACGACTTATTTCATATTAAAACAAGGTTTCTGTATACATTGCGGACAATGAAGTAAAATGATGAATATCACAGTTGTCTCATTTCTCTCAATGTAATACAATGTATTGTTCTATTTTCAGTTAAAGTGATATTTTTAATTTATACTGATTGTAAAAGTAATATGCAAAAGATCTGTTTACGAAATAAAAAAAAAAGACATTTAACCCGATTGAATCCAGATCTTTAAAATTTCTTCACTTTTCCCAAGCAAAAGCATTTTTTTTGTTGAAAAGTTATTGTCATTTGTAAAGTGGTACATTCGAACTTTTGACAAGAATATTTGAAAGGAAAGACGACATTAGCTGCTTGGAATCTTCACAGCTAATGATCCTCTCTACTTTCAGATTGCGAGCATTATAGCAGTAACTATATTCAGTTACTCAAATAACATACTTCCAAAAAAATTCCCTTGACTTCTTATTAAAAAGAAAACATAAATATTGATTTCAATTTAAACAAGAGCTGTCCAAAGACAGCGCGCTCGACTTTCTAAGTGCTTAGTATAAAGGGGGCATAACTCCAAATATAGTGGAGCCAGGGTAATGTGCCCTGGTAGTAAGGTAGAGGGTGAAGTTATTGATGTTTGAAAAAACTTTAACCTTTGTTGCAACGCCAACGCCAACGCCAACGCCAACGCCGACGCCGACGCCGACGCCCGGGTGACAGTATAAGCTCTCATTTTCTTCGAAAAGTCGAGCTAAAAATGACTAGAACCCTTTACTCAAACGACAAATTCTTGTGTTGTCCAGTCTACTATACTTCGTCTTTCTTTGGTCTTCGTTTCTACACGGAACTTAGTATCAGAAAAGTTAACCAGTCTGAAATGGGATAAAAGAACGTAAAAATGGGACGTTATAAAATGCAGCATGAAAGAGTCTAATGAGCTATGAAAAACGGCGACAATGAATTTAGTGCTAAAAACTGAATTTACTGTTGTGTATCGTTAAACCGTCGGTGTTTTTATAAAATCACGTAACTACGGCTTGAGATTTTATATCAACACCTGCAGAAATAGGCCTACTATTTTTTGCCGAAATTACATCACGGTACTCTGGATAAAATCGTTTCCTATTCCAAAAGAAATTTTCTCAACAGATTATTTTACATGGCCGAACAAATTACAATGTAAATACACATCTAAACCCTTTTTAAACAACACCTGGTTTCGACGTCCTTATCAGATATGAAATTGGAAAATATTGGGACAAAAAGAGAAAATACTGATAACAAGCATACTCTTATTGTGCCCAAATATCTGCCTTTCTGTATCGTATTCTGATCATGCTCTCATTAATTGGCATCTTTCGTCTGCAGCAGCTTTTAAATTGTTGTGGGTGCGTACATGTTTACCGTAACACTGTTTCTTAATAGACAAATTTCCACTAAGACTCCCACACACAACAGCCACCGGAAGTCGTCCTTAGAGGCAAAGGGCGAAATTCATCCCTATTCACTGCCTTTATCCATGCCCTACACTTGCGTTGATCTTGTGGAAATCGGAAAAAGTGAAGATTCTCCTTACTTCCGTCATTTATATTTTTTCCGATTCTTGCATTGATAAACGATGCAGTTTAAAACCATTTCGATTCCCTATAGATCTAACACAGTTAATTTCCCATAAACCCATTGTTTGCCATGGATGTTAATCCGAGTCTTCTCTGATGAAAATTCGCTCTTTGGTATTTGGATATCGCTGTTAACATCGGAGCGCTGTCCCATTAAAACAAATGAAAATTCCGACACAATTTATGTCGCTGTGTCAGACTTTTCTTTTGTTTTTGAATGGGACAGCGCTCCGATGTAAATATCAACAAGCGAATTTTCATCAGAGAAGAATCGAATTACCGGAAGTGTTCTGCGAGTACGGACTAAAACGATAATGGAAAGGAGTCTATTGTGTTTCGCTAGGCCCGACCTGTATCGATAGGCCTTCCCACACAGGCAAATGTGTCTTTTCGCTCCTTCGAGATCTTGGAGGTCTTGTTTCGTTGCAAATGACTTATCGCAGGTATGGCATACAAAAGGACATTCAGCGGGCACCCTAAGTAAATGTGCTGACAAATCTACCCTCGTTGCAAACTTGTTTCCGCATGTCTCACATGTATAACGTTTAGCAGTTGGACTGTGAACATTGCACCTGAAAGTAAAAAACAGTGTTATCTCACACGCTGAAAGGTACAACCAAGAAAGTTCAAAAATGCAATATATGAGACATTTTCAGACCTGTTCGTGGTCAAACTATTTTCGGATATGTGAAAAAACATACTCATTGCCAAACATTGACTTATAGTGACACTTTTCAGACTTCCAAGATTTTCCCTTTCAGATTTACAGGTCGCAGATGCTAAACTATTATCAAAACAATACTTTGTCCTTCTCTAACAAATTGCAAATAATTCGGAAAGGTATTGAAGGAAAGAGCAAAATGCTGACAATCGTCGTTTCATCATTTGCCTTTAATATTATTCAATGTTCTATTTTTACACCGTTTTGTCTTAAACAACTCCTTTTTCGGGGAGAAGACAATTGGATCTTTATAACATTTTACATAGTATGTTAAGACACACTTTAAATCATTGTTACACAAAAAGTGAGTATTTTATGGTTTGATTCCAATTTGCCACGATCCTCGTGTTCACGACAAGCCCCAATCCGTGCGTGCTATCCAATCTCGAAAGATTGTCCGTGAATTGAATTCGATTTTCTTTGTCCGTGTGAGGTATTCTTTTTTTAAATGTTCATTTCTTCACTAATTGGGTGGAGGTAAGTAAATAACAAGGATATTTTGGGTTACCGAGACTATCTACATTTGATTTGAAGGGCGATTTTAGCACAGAATTCATAGCATGACCTCAAAATCGCCAAAATTACCAGTCGTCCGTGAACAGTATTCGCATATCTTTAGTTTGGATTCTCGTCGATAGAAATTTTGTGACAGAGTGTTTGCTGAAAGTACAGATCTTTGCGATAATATTTTGGTA
Source organism: Fragum sueziense (assembly GCA_963680895.1). Classification (NCBI taxonomy): domain Eukaryota; kingdom Metazoa; phylum Mollusca; class Bivalvia; order Cardiida; family Cardiidae; genus Fragum; species Fragum sueziense. The sequence goes on along the minus strand of OY804595.1, from coordinate 66,388,434 downwards.
CCATTAGGTCAGAAATTTTGTGGGCCAGGACATGGGGTATAACTTTCTGGATGACATTGCCTACATATCGAGAAATATCCGCTTACCTTCAGAATTACTGCCAATTTAACCCGGTAGTCGCCATTTTTCCGTGTGATGAATCCAAACTTAAATCACGTGATTACCAACACTGAGTATGGCAGTGTGGAAAATATGAGAATTGTAATGTCTACACATCTGTTACTACATATCTGTTTTGAAAGACCAGATCAGTCAGATGGGAGCCAGTCTACTATAACCAATACAGGTCTGATTTTGACGTCCATTGTATCAAAGTTTGGTATAAACATTGTGGGATAAGCAGAAGAGTATGGATGCCAGCATTTTCTCCTTTTGTTTCAAACTTTTCTGTCTTACAATTTATGTAAACCATGTCTTTATCAACAACCGTACCATTGGCTCTGCCTCTGGAATTTCTGCACCGTGTTTCTGTTACTTAGCGGGTAGCACGGCATCTTCGCAAGCCAAGGGTGACATCTACGACGTAACGTCCTTTCTGTATTCACCCTTGGCGTATTTAGTCCGATTTTCTTGGTCTCCTGGAAAGCGTTTTCATTGGTTCCAGCGAGGTCTCGCTGGAACCAATCAGATTGTCGACTGATACATTTGTTATGAGTAACCAAATCATGACAACGGGCGGGAAAAAGCATTGCATCTGCAACTCAAAAACACGAAGATGGGCGATTTTTCCTAAGAATTTCACTGCAATAGACAGGAATTCTCTAACTTTAATCGACGAATTATTATGCTTTCGACAATTCGACCAAAAAAGCAGCTAACTTTTACATAATCCGCATGACGTATGACGCGAAAGACAACGCGCGTTAATGACGTCATCAATAATGGACGTAAACAACCAGCAGAACAACCGCTAGGTGGCGCTTCGCGATTTCAAGAAAATCGGACTAAATCCGCCAAGGGTGAATACAAACGTAGGTGGGTTCAACCTTGGCTAGCGAAGATGGTAGCACGGTGGATAATCACGCGATACAATATTTCTGAAAATCTTCAATAATTTTGTAAATACAGGACCGATTTGAATTCTGTTTGAAGCAGAGAATGTGGACAGACGTCACGCATTAGATTGACGTGGTTGATTTTTGAAAAATCAACTGATAAAAAAGTTATTGGAGATAAACCAAAATTTTGGTTTTGGTTTATCCCTCGACATAACGAGTGTCAACTGTATTGCTTCTTTATTAAAGGGCCATAACATTTTTAAAGTATGTCTTGATGTCAAGATTGGTTAGTTTTTGTTGTTGTCTTTTATTGTTGTGCATAAGCAAAACAAACGCCTTTAAAGTTGTGACGAAAATGACAAATACCATTTACATCTTAACTGCTGTACACATCATTCAGTTTCATATTAAGAAGAAAAAAATCTCGTAAACGGCACAATGCTTTGGTTTAAAAATTTCAAAAGAAAATAATATTATGTACTTTCAAATAGCAGATAGAAATAAAATTTATGAAAACAATACATGTATTATGTAAAATGTCTCTTTAATGCCAAACAATAGATAAAGGGTCGAATTCCAACATTACATATCACGTTTTCTATTCAAAAACATAGTGTGGGTAATGGTATAACTATTCCAATAATTCTCGATTTCAGTGAATTTAATCCTTTCCCAAAACAAGACTTAAATTGTAGTCGTACTAAAATAATCATAGGAAGACATTGAGACAAAAGAAAACAATGCTGGTGACCAGCATTTTCTCCTTTTGACTACATATTTTCAAGGATGAGGTGTACACAAAATCCTATCTTTATCAACATTCGTTTTATCGCCTGGAACAACCTTTGAACTGGACTACCCTTTTTCCAATTGGGAAAGATTTAATTGACTATTCTTTGTCATAGTTATTAACCTTGATGGTTTGGTTTGGTTTATTGGGGTTTTACGCCGTTTTCAACTTCTAAGGTCATATCGCGGCGGCTGGAGCACCTAACCATGGATTCCTGGCGTTTCTCATACCAGTACTACCACAACATCCTTACCGAGCCTCCAGCTGCTCCCCCACATAGGTTCACGATATCAAACCACTGATGGGTGACATTTTTGTCAGTAAGGGTATTTGTCGCGGCCGGGTATCGAACCCGGGACCTCTCGAATGAGAGGCAGATGCGCTACCAACTGCGTCATGGCAGTGGTCTTACCTTGATGGTATAGTCTCTTTTTTTCAAGGCATTAACCCTTCCCAACGAAAACATGGATTTGACGACCCTAAGCGAGAAACTGTAAGGAAATATTGAGACAAAAGAAGACAATCGTTGCTTTTCATCGAAAACCACGTAACTGCAGCTTAAAACAAGCTGCAGTTACGAGGTTTTCGATGAAAAGCGAGGTAATGCTGATGATAAGCATTTCTTATCATCCATCAATATTTTCTGTGTGTCTCAGACTGGATGTTGTATCTTTTCTGATATGGGAAATGACAGGAACATATGATTAGGTACACAAACCACCTAAATAAGACTGGAAAATTCATCCAAATAAGTTAATAAATAGAGGTCCCGTCTCCATATTATGACCTTACATTATGCTTAGCTGTTGATTGGAATATAAACTACATTCAATATAATCCCATAGGGATCAATTTATCAAATAAACCATGACGTTATTTCCGACCAACAATTAGTATGTTGTGTTTGTTGATATAAAATCTCGTATCTACGGCTCGATTCAAGCCGTAGTTACGAGATTTTGTAAGAATACTGACGATTTATAAAAAAAAAATAACTGTAAGCCTAGTCTATTTTTAGCACAAAATTAATTGCTATTGGAGTATATAGCGACGTTTCAATAAGCCCCGTTTTTACAAATCGCAACACAAAGGTCAAGTTAGTTAGAGGTATTTATATATTTACTTTTATTTCATTGTCAATATGAAAGGTTCTACTTTCAACATGTAAATATACTTTACTACATTATATACACAGTAAAATACTTTTTAACGAGTATATTATATAGCAAATAATAGGAATTTTTTAAGTCTTTACGTGGGATTTTTTTAGCGATGACATCATAACATGTTCAAAATGGTGGAAACTGGCTATCAACATGTAGTTTTGTAGAATAGTGTGATATTTTCTTGAAAAAGACCCCAAAGAAGGGTCGAAATATTGAAAAAGAGTGACTTTTAATAAATATTAACTTTAATTCCCTTGTTGGGAATAATTTAAAGAAGAAAAAAAAATAAATTTGAATTTGACGTCGACGTCACTTGTTACGTGACGTTACCACTTGACGTCGTTTCTATGTAAACGTTAAACTGGGACGTTACGTTAAGAAAGATGTGAAGGACGTTTTTTGCTTTGACAAGAAGAATTATGTGAAATTAACGGAGGAAGGAGTAACACATCATGTGTTTTTGCACATATGTGCTCTGGACGGAATGAAATAGTACGAGAAATTGAATAGGTAAGCTTTCATCATATATCGTTATTGCATTTTTGTTCTTTTACAAAACCGTTGCTCTCTCTTCAGACGATATTTTAAACGTTTATGTTTTACATCGTTTCGGATTCAAGTTTTCTCAACCTAGCTTAACTTCTCTAGCTGACGCTCTACCTCTCGACTACGGACATCTCGACTACTTTCTAATTAATTGATGGCACCATACCACCGAGGGACAAGAAAGTAGTTACGAATTTATTTTCATTCTTCTTATTCATTTTGTGTTTTGTCTTTTCATAATCAGAGTTGCATTAATTTTATTTGTTCTGTCTACTCACCATCTATACCGATCATTTCTCTAAAGCATCATATCGAGAGGGATTAAAAGAAGTTGAAAAAACTTGCTTCCCAATCGATGTAAAATAAATACGTTCAAAGGAGCGTCTGAAGAGAAAGAGAAGAGATATCTTCACTACCAAAGTGCCAAAGCAATGTTACAAAGGCACAGCAGAGAAAAGGAGAAAATGCTGGCTGTGAGTAATGGCTGAAAGCATTCTCTGCTCTCTTTTTTTCACGATATTTTTTTTTCAAATTTTAGTCAGAAAGGAGCGCAAAAACATTAATTATTTTCGAAATCATTTTAAATGGTTTTCAAATCGCACAAACAAGTAGCTAAACAATAAAAAAAAACGTTGGTTTCAAATAAATCATTCATGAAATAAATCTAATGGACTTTTCGATCAGCCAATTCAGTTGATGAAATTCTATAATTGAAACGTTAATCCAATGAATACATTTACAAAATCATAATATGGCCTGGACCTGAAAAGGGGGGTCATTGATGCAATTGAGAACAACAAGGATCTAGATCATCCTGCGCATACGCACAGTCTGATCAAGATCCATGTTAAATCTAATGGACTTTCGACCGACCAATTTAGTTGATGAAATTGTATAATTGAAACGTTAATCTAGTGAATACATTGACAAACTCATAATTTTGCCAAGATCTGAAGAAATGGGCCCTTACAGCATTGAGAACAACATGAATCTAGATCAGCCTGTGTGTTCGCGTTGTCTAATCAAGAGCTGTGTTAAATCTAGTGGGCTTTCGACCAACTTATTCAGTTGATGAAATTATATAGCCTAATTGAAACGATAATCTTGTGAATGCATTGACAAAATCATAATTTAGCCAAGATTTGAATAAATGGGCCCTTAAAACAATATGGATCTAGATCAGCCTGCGCATTCGCAATACGCCACATGCTGATCAGGATCCATGTCAATCTTAAATTGCCATAAGAAGCCCTTTCCATGAACACCCCTTCACGTCACCGCTTTTCAACAAAAACCTCGTAACTGCAGCTTAAAACAAGCTGCAGTTACGAGGTTTTTGTTGAAAAGTGGCGTTATATTGTTATGAATTCGATATTCAGTGATCGATAAGTCACACGTTCTCCAAGAGTGTAAATTTAATTCATTTTATTTAATTGACCAAATATCTACTTCAATCGTTCAATTAAGGGAGTATATAATTTCAATTTGTGTATTCAAATATTTTCATATTTTTCAATGGGGTTTCGGTTACGAAGGTTGTACCTTACAAAATGTTTGTCTGCCTTAATCCTTTTCCAAACAAGAAATTCCTGAAGTGACCTAGTTGAAATGTTAAGGAGACATCATTGCATAATGCAAATAATCGGCAATTTTAAGATTATTCATGAACGTATCGAAATAAATACAAAACATTGCAACAAGGCAAGTAAAAACGCTTTCGCCAAAGTACCGTAAACAGTCGAATTATCCTATAAGCTATGGTAGCTTGGTGGTAGTTCCAGAAAATCCGTAACTGATACGGAACACACGACTGAAATTCAAGGCCAAATATAGGGATAGAAAAAGGGCAAAAATGAATAAGGATATGTTCTTATGATTCTGTTTTTATTCAAAATGCTTAGTGACTAATAAGTGATTTTCATTACACCAAAGACCCTTGCAAAATGGCGGTTTCCGGTTTTAGCCCAACCCACCCCCAATTTCCTCACAAATCTTCGATTCATTTAAAGTTTGTTTCTGTTTGGTCTTTAGCGAGTTCCTTATTTGGAAATTGTTCCCTCCACTTTACTCACCAACCACTTCCGGTTTTTATCAAACGTTTAATATTGAGACATGCAATAATGGAAGCGCTAAATTTTCATAGGCCTCTATCAATTCGACGGAATGATTTTCTGTAAAATTGAAATGGGACTTTTGTTTGTGTTTCAACAGCGTCAACTTATGCAGAAAATGACACCTGTAAGTAAACAAAACTGAACTTTATATCCTAAAATACTGTTTTGAACCCATATTACAATTAAACATCTTTCCGGAATTGTTGAAAGCATTTAACCATTTGGGTGTGAAAAGGAGACACTTGGAATGCGTATGAATGTGTAAAAGCAAAAAGACATAAAGAATTGGAAAAATTGTGGCTTTTTGAAAAGTGACTACTTTCTTATGACGGTGAGTATACGTTTATATGACGAAGCATGGAAAACATTTGGTTTAAATCGGGATATCCGTTCTTTCTTCATCTTTGTTTTCCCTCAATACTTTCAAAAACATCCTTGACCAAAAGATTTCTGACAAAGGATTGACCGTTGCAAATTTGCCGAGACATATGCAACACGTTATCAGTTCCAGTGAGAAGTTTGAACATCGTTGTTATCATTGGGGAGGCGGGGGCGGGGGGGGGACGTTCGCCCTCTTTATGTAGGCTAGTTGGTCGCACCAACAACACTCTGAGCAATCCAACATGAGCTTACTTGCTATTCCAATCCATAGTCGTACATATTTGGGCGTATCATATCTTTCAAATTGGTTTGTTCGTTTGTTTATTGGGTTTTTACGTCGTTTTCAACTACTAAGGTCATATCGCGGCGGCTGGAGCACCTAACCATGGATTTCTGTCATTTCGCATACCAGTACTACCACAACATCCTCACAAAGCCTCCAGCTGCCCCACATAGGTTCACGATATCAAACCTTAAGTGGGTGACATTTTTGTCAGTAAGATATTTGCCGCGGCCGGTTATCGAACCCGGGACCTCTCGGCCCTTTCAAATTGGTACCGATTCTCATAAATGCATGTGGAATACAGATTTGAGTGCTATGATACGCTTGTTTGTAATGACAGGTCACAAATCTAGGACAATTTTGACAGAGAGGTCAATTACGTTGACTTAAATTTCACGTCATAATGTTCTATGCTAATCCGTAAATCTGTGCATAATCGCTTTAACCCTCTCGCAAATAATGCATTACTTTGGCATCTCTAGTTCTAACATTTTTTAGAAAACAAAGAGAGAAAATGAGACATTTCTAATATCAGCAATTTTTCCCTTTTTCTATGTTAATGCATACACATTTTTACTTCGTGATCGATTATTTATATTGTTTGCAATTCCTGTCAAGTTATAGCTGTCTTAATCGTGTCGATTAGAAAAGGGTTAACCCCTTAGCGTACACCGCATGATACAAATCCATGATCGAGAGCCGTTTTGTCTATTGAATAATATTTCCTAATATTTTTCATTTTTTAAAATAAATCAGGCTTAAAGGCAGAATAACACTTAACATCTTGCAAATTTTCTGAGAACTTGGTACAAAAAACTAAATATATATTATTAAAATATGGTCTTTAAATTGCATATATGCCAAATCTTAGCTTTCTACCTTGTGTATTGGCTTAGATGTCGACGGATTAAAAACCCCATGATTTGTTGTCCCGGGGATAATATTTACAATAATGGAACATATGGGGTTTTAAATCCGTCGACATCCTAGCCAATACACAAGATAGAAAGCTAAGATTTGGCATAGATGCAATTTAAAGGCCATATTTTCATAATACATATTTATTTTGTACGAAGTTCTCGGAAAATTTGCATGATTTTAAGTGCCATTCCCCGTTTAAAGACAGCCTTTGTATAATTTCTCACCTTTTTATATAAAACGTACCCGATACGTTCCATATATTTCATTACGTACATTGTGCATGTGATCTTGCAAAAAAAGATGAAACAAACTTCGGGAAATGACATTTTAACATTGTTTCATGTAGGTCCCAAATGCAATTAGCCCGGTAGAGATTGTGCATGATGGGGTTGGTAATGTACGGTCAAATTTGCCTCGCTTCGGGTAAGGCATTTTGCAATAACTTTCTTATTTCTACATTAATTCTCAAACGGTTTGTTGCATATATCCCGTCTTAAAGAAACTCTTTCCTCTGATGTATGAATTACCTGAAACTTTCCTTGGCTTTTTTTGGGAAAAAATATCAAAACCGACCAGAAAAACGACAAGAAAATCAGATCATTTTTCTGACCGTTTAGGACCATTTTTGGGGAAAAGCACGAGAAGTTTTCAAAGTGATACATCTGAGGAAAGAGCTCAGTATGGTGGGGTACATGCAACAAAGTGCTTAAAAATTGACTCAGAAATAAGAAAGTCATTGCATAATTTCTTACCTGAAGCGTGTCTAATTTGACCGTAGCCTAACTGCTATCATTTCGTTTCGTGGTGGGTTGGGATAATTCTTTGGAAAAGTAAAAGGATTCCACAAGTAATTCATAATATCTGAGAAAAGAGCTTAGTAAGGCGGAGGACACGCACCAATACCTTGGTAAAAAACGTTAATAAATATCAAGAAAATATTTGACCAGAATAGAGATTATTTTTGTCCCTAGTTGTTATCCATCCCATGATGCACAATCTCAAGCGTGATTAGGGACGTTTTTAAGATCCTGGCTCATTTCTATATGTAAAACCACTAAACTTTCTCAGCCCAAGCATTCGTCGTTATAATAAGAGTGCAAGAGATTTATACGTTTCCTTTGACCCCAGTATTACATAAGTATGCTACTTCAAAAAGATTAAATTCGACTTTATGCTCTTTAAATCTACACATAGAAGTCTTAATTCCTTATTCTATACGAAATGTTTTCTTTCATAGACACTATTCACTAGTTTAAGCCGTATTTATAAAATTTAAGTGACAGTAATTTTGTAAATTATCTATGATTTGTCATATTTAATTTGCCGTTCGTATGTATAGGGTGTCTATGAACTCATTATTAAAAGGAGATACATATTCAACTATTTTGTAGTTCGTTTTAATAGGGATATTCATAACATGGGTAAATATTTCATAGATAGTTTCTTTTTTATTAAGGTTTACAAACTGAGAATAAAAACACCACTTTCTAGCCGTACGAAATGCATGAAATTACACACACTTGTAAATACACTTCACATAAGTTGATTCACCGTGCCGGGTTTCATAATTATGCTTCAAGAAGAAAATAATTTACAGATATTATTTTCCTCTATAGTCATATGCATGGGAGGTAATTTTGAACATTTTTGTCAATAATTTCGATAAGTAGGCCTATGCATTAATTCAAAATTCTAAACCATACAAAATGCTTATGTTTGTATTTGGAATGGAAATGCAACACACTTTAGGATTAAAGGCACTTTTCAAATTTCGCCTCTGGTTCTGCATTTCATTCTCAGTTCGCAGGCCTAAACCTTAAAGGGGGCCATGCTAGGTTTTTATGCTTCCGAACTGTTCGGGAACTCATATTTGTGCATGGAAAAACAATTTGCAATGCATAAAAAATCTCAATCACGGCGAATTATAACCATTTTCCTTTGCTAAAGATCAATCCTTTACAAGCATGTTTACACATTCTATTTTTACTTCAAAACAAGACAAGGTCAAGGTCAACGAGACACACCTCCGCGGTATCAACACACCGTACAACCGGCTGTGTCGATGACTGTGACCTTATTTGCGACGGATACATTGAAAGGTTTATTTTGTACAAGCACTGAACATTTATACGCGCATTTATCAACTATAGAATACCAAAGATCCTTTCGTTTATTTATAAAAGTGAATTCATTTGACCTACCATGCACATGACATCAGATGCCGAATCTGTCTTCGATGACTTTCGACGCAGCCGATTGTACAGTGTGTTAAATCTCGCTGAGCAAAGATGACGTATCTCTGACGTAATTGGTTTTTGAAAGTTGGGCATATATAGCCGTTACAAAACAAAAACAAGGACAGTAAAAACTGGCTGCACGTTATAAATTGACTTGGATTGTAATACTTAATAAAGCTCGATGAGTGTTTACTTGTGGACATAAATGATCTACCCCTTCAGGTTGGTAATTTCATACGTTATTTCTGGTTTGTAATTATTGTTCCATTTGCATTTTCGACAGTCTAGCTGACACCCCCTTTAAAAATAAGACTTTATACCGTATCTTTTTACTTCATGACTAGGCTACAATTATGTAACCGGGTGTTTCGACAATGACAGTTCGCTCATTGCATTTCATTTGATTTTGCCTTACTTGAGAATTTTATTTCAGACTGATTACATGTGTAGGCCCTATTACCGAAGCTGGTTCATGTCCATGTTATTTTCGAATACAACGAGGGACACTTTCATAGACTCCGAATCATATCTAACACTGCTTTGAAAATTCAACATTGTCTCGTGAAAACATTATTTTCAAATAATTAAACCTCGCGACCTATTATCGTCGCTTTTCGTAGAAGAAAGTTCGTAACTGCAGTTTCTTTAAGCTGCAGTTACGATGGTGTTCTTTTTTCTTTCTTCTTCTTCTTTTATCCCCTTTCTTTTCTTTAATGAAAAGCGACAACATTTTCAAAGCGCTATCAGAATATAGTCTACATTTGTGCAAGCCTACCATAAATCAAGAGAACAATAAAACACTGATAACTTGTTCCAGATTATGCATTTGAAACAAAATTTGAAACAAATATAGGGATATTTTATCTATTGTATTTTTCAGGGATAATTTTGTAAACCGTAAAAATGGATGACCAAAACAAATCCCAATCCGATTTGAACCCAGGTAAGTTGGATAATTAAATCTGTATGATCGTAATCTTCTTACTTTTTCCGAAATGGCAAATCTTAGATCGTGTATATTCTATAGCTGTTACAGAGAACAAAACGATTGACGCGAAAAATGAAAATATATGTTACAATAAAGCAAGTACTGGAAGAAAAAATTTTAATATTACAGGATTGAAAGCTTTTCTTTTCTGTCATTTTTGTCCCAAGTTTCTCAATTTGGTAATAGTTTCACCTTTTCCCTCAATGTTTCAATGCTTTATTGTGCAAATACCCTGCTTTTGGTAACGTTAGTGATGTTGTCGGCAACAGCCCTTTCTAATAACAATGATTTTCCTCCGTAACATCATAAATGCAGCTTTAAACAAGTTACCAAGTTTTCTATGGAAAGAGGCATATTCATTGAGGCACAGTCACTTTATTCGAAGATAGTAAGAGTAGTTTCCCTTAGACCTATTATAACTGTGTTGCATTTTGTGCTTGATATTCTTATTGAAGCTTTGTTTCTCGAGATGACATGTGCATGTTTCCATAATATAGTCATTCTGGTTACAGAATTTGTACTTTTTTTATATGATTTTAAGTTGTATAGAAACAAACTTCAATTGGACTTCATTTCTTCACTTTTAAGATAATTTGGTAACGTGCGTGCTTTCTGGCCTGGATTTTCTAAAGCTTACACATAAAACTTTAATTAGTTTCAGATGAAGAACTCAAAGCAAAGCTTAACAGTCCCAGAAAGCCTAAGCGAATGAGTCTGGCCCCGGAATTATGTCTACCGAGAATAACCGAGTCTGGCGAACTACCGATTGAGACAGTCAGGGCAAAATCATACGGAGGGCTTGAGACACGTGCTTATGAATCAAATGGAGATGAAATAGGGTTTGGCGATCATGCAAGTGAATCGGACGAAGAGGAACCTGATGCAGGAGAAATAGCTAGTGAAACGTCTGCTCATTCGGAGCAAGTGGAAGCAATAATTAATGAGTTAGATAAAATGGTAGAGGAAAGTCCGTCATCGGAAAGTGAAAAGAAAGAAAACGAAGAAGTTAGTTTTAAAAAGAGCAAGAGTGTTAATAAAGTAGAGTTAAAACCATCACAAGTAAAGAGAAATGCGAGTCCAAAACACAGTGCAATAAATAAACTAGTGAAGGAAAACAGTAAAGATATTCTGAGTGTTCTAGAAAAGATAAAAAGTTTTCATAGGACGAAGGAGTCGACATCAAATAAACATCCTAACAGATGCCCACATGCTAAGGTGCTAAAAACCGAAAATGGTGAAAATCCAGATAAGTGTTTGGTGTGTGAGATTACTAACGCGGCAGAGAAATTCACATCTTTAGACACGAATAGGTTTCTTGTAGAAATACTTTACCCACATGATTTTTACGACAAATATTCAAGGTCAAGACGAAAATTGATAGGCCTCGAACAACAAACTGTCCCACCCGTGCATGTGCCAATCACCAAACCTGCACGTGTCGTTAGGAAACCCAACCCACAGAAGCAAATCGTATTTAAATACAGCACAACATTTGATAGTCAAGATTCAAATAAAGAAAATGCAATAGTTAACGATATTAGTCCGGCACGTCGACGTGACTTAGCGACTACCAATGAAACATATCAAGTTCGTAGTCGGTTGTTTGGTCTGGGTGATCGCGATAAAAGTACGTTACACTCTAAATGTGGAGATACCAATAAAAACTCTGTGTTTGTGTATGAGGACTCAAATAGCGAGAAACCTCTTTTGAAAGGACTTAAAGGTGCCATAAGGAAGGAGAATCACAACAAAGAGAAACTGAATAAACAAGTATCACAATGTAAGTATGATAGAACGATTCCTTTTAACGAGTGCCATTTGAAATACGTGTTAATGGTTTTAAAAATAAGATACATTCTCTTTTTTCATGTTTCAAGTACCAATAATTTGTCACAAAGCAATATAACAAAAATAATTTATACAACTGTCATATAATTATTAGTCATATCATACACAGAAAGTCTAATGCTGACGACAATACGTTTGGAATTAAAGAACAAAATTGTTGCGCCTAGAAATTGAAATTCAAGTTTTGAAAGACGCACAAACAACTGTGAATTTTTGAATTGATATTTTTGGAGCTGATTTTAAACCATATATTTGGGGAACGACTGGAAATGGGATATACTTTGTCAAAGTGGACATGTAAAGTATACTATGGAGTAGACTACATTTCTACCGTCGTTTCAAAAGCCGTGTATGTCTCAGAAATACATTTTAAGAAGCATTTTTATTTCATATTTCCAGCCATGTACGAGGTAAACAGTCTGGGTATGCAGTTTTCGCTTCCAGAATACAACACGTCGTTGAGCAGTCGGCGTCCCAGTCTATCACAGGAAGTGACGTCACAATCCATCCACTCAACTTTGACCCCGCGTCATCTCACCATGTTTGAAGGGGGTTCTAACAGGATTACTGCATTGTCTCGAACTTTAAACAGGGGAATTACGTTCGCTGGTTTCGATAATTTCAAAACCGTATCGCCGCCATTTACTCGCAATCTAAGGGAGCGAACTCATGAAGTACAGAAAGACTCTCAAGGGACGTTACCGATTAAATTTTGCGGTAAAACTACAGTGGTAACGGATAATTCGTCTAAAAATCAAAGTTCGTTACCGCCGATAGAAAACAATAGCAATCTGCCGAATGTGTTCATTACTTCTGGGCCTACTTTATAGGCTTAAATTATTATTCCGAAACGTGATAATTATGCACGTTACTTCCTTTATTCGACTTAAATTTTGCTAAATTAAACGAAGAGTACATTTTGTTGATTGGCTATCTGACTTGATTTATTTATCCAAAACGGAGTCCCTTTAAGCATCTCTTACACCCCGTCGTGCATCCTTATAAAACGTGCGTTTTAAAAATCTCCGTAGACGTTCGATTTACAAAGACGCACGACGGGTTGTAAGGCTTAAAACATTTACATTAAAAGCAGGCTAGAAGCATTTATCTCTTTCGAGGAAAGTGCGCATTCTTTGTGGTTTTTTTTTTGGGGGGGGGGGCTTCTGTATGATTGTCCCTGCGTCACACGTACGTCTGTCTTCCTTGCTCAGTACTTCTGTCTTGCGTGCTCCTGGCGTTCTGAAAGACGCAGAATGGTCGTAGAAAAGCATTGTTCGGTCAAGCCTCTCTTAACAACCCGTAGTGCGTCCATATGAATCGTGCGTTTTAAAAATCCCAGAAGATGCACGATTTACCGTATAAGGACGCACGACGGGTTGTAAGAGGGGCTTTACAGATATACATTCAAAGAAGGTTAAAAGTATGAATCTCTTTCGAGGAAAGTACGCCTTCATTGGGATTTTTATAATACTTTTCCCTGTGTCACACACACGTCTGTCGTTAGTGCTCAGTACTTCTGTTTTGCGTGCTCCTGGTATTCTAAAAGGCGCAGAATGGTCGTAGCCAATAATTGTCTGGCCAATTCTTTGCTACGTGCAGTCTGTGTCGTGGTTGCGTCCACCAAATCTTACGTTGCATGTGTCTGCATCCCAAGTTTTAGACGCAGACCGCATGCAGGAGCACAAGCGACCAGTTGTAAGAGAGGCTTTAGATGTTAGACGGAAAAAGATATCTGAAAAAGGAATGATAAGGGTTCAACTTCTGAATGACATAATGAATTTAAAAGTGCCATACTTTTTAAAATAATCATTTGATTCACTTTCTTTTATTTGTAGAACGTGGAGCCGTTCTGAATAATTGAACCGGCATCTGAAAAAGGGTCATGTGGCATTTAACACGTCCATGGATCAGAATTAGTTTGTTCCTGATTGGAGTTTGATCATTATCCATGATGCTCTCTAAGAATAAAAGAATAACTACAAACTACGAATTAAGCTATTATAGAACACTATGGATCCATATCAGACTGCGTGTACACGCAGTCTGATCTGGATCCTTGTTGTTCTCAAATGCAATGAGAGACGTTTTCAAGATTTTATCTCATATGATTTCAATTAATCTTCTAAACAAATAGTGTAAGAGAGCTACTAAAACATGACTCCGGTATTAAAAAGTTTTAAATACCCCCTCATCGAAAAATTAGGACAATATTATGTGTACGCTCTCGTTTCGGTTTTTTTTTTTTTTTTTTGTTTTTTTTTTTTTTTTTTTTTTTTTTTTTTTTTTTTTTTGTTCTCTGTTCGTGTTTGTTCTCTGTTATTTTTTGTTCTCTAATCATTTTTCTGTATACTTGTGCGACTATGTTATCAATCTATATTTCGATTGGCTGTGAAAATTAGTCTTCTGTTTGCGGTAGCATTATTCGTTGAAGCTTTCTTATGGAAGAGGAAGTTTTCTTAGGCAGGCCCGTAGGAACAGAGGGGGCTAGGAGGGGCTTAGCCCCCCCCCCCAAAAGTTGGCCAAAAATGCCGAATTTTCCTTATTTTACACTAGAATTTTAGGGAATATCCAATTTAGCCCCCCCCCCCCCCAAATATTCAAAGCCACCCATTATGAAATTGCTTCCTATGGGCCTGTTAGGTATATCTTGCTTTACAGTAATAGGGTTGTTTTTTATGCCCCCGACAGGGAGGCATAATAAATTTGAATTGTCCGTCCGTCCGTCTGTCCGTCTGTCCGTCTGTCTGTCTGTCCGTCTGTCCCTCTGTCCGTCCGTCCGTCATTCCGTCCAAAAACTTTAACATTGGCCATAACTTCCTTATTACTTAACATATTCGCTTCATACTTTACCACAACATTCCTTGGTACATTACCTTTCTGTAGGCACATACTTTGGTGACATTCACCCCTGGATGACCTTGACCTTGAACATAGATTGGCCATAATTTAAAATCAAAGCGGTGTCGGGGGCATTGTCATCTTACAGTGACAGCTCTTGGTTTTTTTTTTTTTTTTTTTTTTTTTTTTTTTTTTTTTTTTCCTTTTTTTTTTTTTGTTTTGTTTTGTTTTGTTTTTACTTTTTTTCAAAGAAAATTATCATTTATTATAGCTCATCCCTCTATGAACGATACGAATGAGTTCCAACAACATCGGATCAATCTCGGGGACGTGGGTTCGAACCTCGGCTCGGCAAATATCCTAGGATGACATAACTGAGATGTTTGTGAAGGCATTGTAAAGCAATATTTGAAAAAAAATTCAGTAATTTTTTTATCCTTTCCAAAACAGCAATTGTTAGCGTAGTCTAAAGTCAAAGATGTCGCAGACACAAACATGGGTATTGATACAGATAGGATTTATGTACAGCATATGTACAGCATTGCTAAAAAAATTATAGAGGCAAAAGTATAAAATGTTGAATATCAGCATTTTCTTCTTTTTCCTCGATGTTTTTTTTCCAATGTTTTCGAATAGGAACACCAATCACCAAAAATATGTTTGCGAAAGGGTTTAATTCAATGTACATGTACATTTCCATAAATTAAGATAAACCCTATTATTATTCAGTCAAAACGCTGGTTAAATAGAAATTAAGACAGAATACAAATATTTGCATATAATCGTACATTTAAAATATTGAAATCTCTTTCGTTGATTTATGCTTCACTGAATTTGAACTTTGGTAAGGCAAATTTAATGTAATCAAACCACCATTAGATACCAAATTATTCTTGCAATTTGGATCCCATTCGTGGAGACAAAGAAAATGTTGATAACCATTATTTTTTCCTTCCGCCTCAAGATTATCTTAAATTTCATTCATTCGAATCATATGTGACCCATCACGCTAAAAGGGACCTTATCCGAACTCCAAAAATCAAAATTTTGACAAACTTGTCACACTCACCACAGGTCAACCAGATACTGTATGCGAAAAATGAACATATAGTAAGATAGGGAAAACATTTCGTATGTAGAAAATTACATACAAGTGAAAATTATCGGCCCTAGTCTGGCTGCGCGGACTGCGCAGACTGACTAGGGTCGATATTTTTCACACATCCGATAAGGTCCCTTTTAGCGTGATGGGTCATCTTTATAAATACGTATTTTGTCGTCTGTAGCAGTTTCAAACCATTCTTCTGCGTTATTCCTGACAACGGAAAATTTCCAAGATTCGGATAACTTCGTCAATCTCCGTCGCCACGGATGACGACGCAGTTGCATAAAGTGTGTGGTATCTGATAATGGATGGAATAACTTAAGGTATTCCATCCATCATTAGATATCAAACACTTCGTGCAACGTCGGGTGTCATCCGAGGCAACGGAAATTGACGATTGTATACCCTCGTCAATTTCCGGGCAAAACCAGTGGCAACGAAAATTGACGATCGTATGCCCTCAATGGAAATTGACGAGTGATACACGATGTGTTTGGTAGATAATGATAGATGATATGCCTTAATGTATCTCTGTTCTCTAAGCCATTCCTTGTCTGCCCATGTGAAGTTTCCTATGAGTATCCAGCCACCAATCGAAAACAGAACAAAGCTTTCATCGAATTCCATGTTTTAATCCGTGGACAGACGTTCAATATCGAATATTTGAGTTTAGCTGCAAAGTTACCCCCGCGGAGGTTTAAATTTGTAACCAATATATCAATATATCACATTATCAACCATATCAACGACAAACATTATGGAAATAAATCGACAGAATTGTATTCAAGCTTATTTGTGATTATTATTATTATCCTGGACAACCATTAGAAAGGAACAAAGAAGAACAGCCAATCGCACCCATTTCATTGTCACTTTGGATTTCGTATTTATTGGTATTATGTTTCAAAGCTGTCACTTTCAGTTGGTTACGCTCATTAAAGACAATTTCAGTGCACAAGAACCTACATTCTAACGAATTTAAACATTAAAAAACATTCTTCACCAAACGCTATTTTGTGGGTGCTCATTAACATCGTCTCTTTGAGACGATTTAAATGAGTACTCATAATAAATTATAGGGTTTGGATTTTGAAATAATGCCTTTTGAAATAATGCCTCAATAATGCCTAAGATTACCTCATCTTATTATGTTGTTGTGAATTCATTATTGTCATCAGAAATGCGGTCATCTTAACAAATCATTACATTTACAAGCATTTGTCTATAATTAAGTAGAACTATTTCCAAAACGACAAAAAGTAAAAAAAAAATCCTATTTGAAAGCTACTGCAGATTGCAGTTTTAATCACGATAGGATAATTATGTATATGCTTACAATTTATAACAGAAAACCTTGAGTCAAAAGGGAAAATGCTGGTAATCAGCATTTGTTTCTTTTATCTCAATGTTTTCCAAGAATAAAATTTACTATAAGGGACGCCAAAACCAGGGTATATTTTTGAAAGGGTTATACCTCTGTATTTTAAAACAATGAAGGCTTTTAAATAAGTTTACACATTTTTATAACACATGGACTATAATAGAATAAAACAAAGCCTTCAAGGAACCATGAAGACCATTTAAACAAACTTGGCAGTCGAGAAGGTGACGACGGTTTTGGTTAATGGTCCATTGCTTGCATTTTAAAAAAAAAAACATACTGGTCAGCGTGTATACATCATTATATTTATCCATATCTGCCCATTAACACACGAAAAATCTTCCCCACACAAGAGTTTGTTTTGACGGCCCCAGAAGAAAAGGTTAATGAACTACACGAGCCTTCCAAAATATTTCAGAAAAAGAATGCCATGAATATTCCCTGCTAAAACCTTTCATTTGGGACCATGAACTTTGACCACGTGACCTTGACGTTTTAGTTACATTCTTTACGGAAACTATAAGCTGGCAATACAAGATACAGTACATTAGAATAACAGACTATCAGAGATATCGCTTTTGTATTTCACATTTGGATGCAGCCAGCAAAGACCTTTCATTTGGGGTCATAAACTTTGACCTCGTGACCTTGACCTCGGAGTAGCATTTCCTTTATAGAAGCTTTAACCTGGCTCTGTACGAAATATCCGACTAACAGACTAAAAGATAGAGCTTTGAAACTTCACACTGGGGTACATCCAGCCAGGACCTTCATTTTTATCATGATCTTTGACCTCGTGACCTTGACCTTCGTGACAAGCATCTGGCTGTATGCTAGTTTCAATGTCTGTAGACAACTCTTGTTATATTTTTGGCAATGAAAAATTGTTGTACTTCTCACATTCGCTCAGATTGAACAGAGTTTTAATGTCTACTTCTTGCAATATGAAATAACCTTAACATACATGTATACTCGTATAACATTATCTCATTAAAACAAACATTACAACTCATGGTGATTAAGCTCTGTTTTAGCAGAGCCTAATCCTTAAGTAGTCTCTTATCATATACTCTAATATCGTCGCTTTTCAACGAAAACATCGTAACTGCAGCTTAAAATAAGCTGCAGTTACGAGGTTTTATTGAAAAGCATCGATATTGAGTTCATATTACACTGAATGAATTAGCGATGATTTGTCAAATAGAAAATCAGTCTTATTCTACAATAGGATAGTTAAATGTCGGGGTCTTATCGTTGCGTTTATTCAAATATGTGAAGCGGAATGTGAAAATGAGATTTTTAAGTGCGAAATATATTGACCATTTTCAGGCTGCACAAGGGCCGGAGCATTTCGCTTTTGATCAATATTTGATTTTTTTAAATGTTATTCGATCGTGCTAGGTTGTTTCTGTCAAGACACTGATTCAGTATTGCAATATTTTTGTAAACTTCTTTTTCATAATTGTGATAGTGACATTGGTTTAAGTCCCATTTTATTACTCCGTTTAATAAAATATGTCCTTAAATTTTCCCAGCGCTAATAGATTCGTCCTTAGTTTTAAAGCTTGTGTATAAATTGGGAAATATTGCTATTGATGAAAAGGTTGATTTTGTGTAATGTTGTGATAGTTTTCCTGTGATTTTTTTCTCGGATCTGGGATTTTGTATTTGTGAATATAAACCTCTTTTAAGATTCATTTTCAAATTAGAATTACTTTTGGAAAATATATTGATTTTGTACGAATAAAGGGAAAATTGATATTTAGAAAAACTCCTTTAAACGGATGTATTATCATTAAAAAGGATATCAAATTCTTTGGTGCATATTCTCTTACAATTGTATATCTCTGGTATATAAGCCCATAGTTTATATATCGTCGCTTTTTAACGAAATACTCGTAACTGCAGCTTGTTTTAAGCAGTTACGAGGTTTTCGTTGAAAAGCAGGGATATGTAATTGTTTAGTGTAACAACAGTTGCCATAACAGTTGTTTTAAAAATTATCTGAAAAAATAATTTGTAAGATATAAATGACATAATATAGAGCCCTTTTAACTTTAAGATTATGTCGATTCATTGAGTCAAGTTACATTTCTACTATTGAGCATCTTTGAAATACGTGTAGCGCACATTCAGTTTTACCTTTTTGAAAATTTAAAGTGACATTTCACAATATTTTCTATAAATTCTATTTTTATTTTTATCTAAAAGAGCATATTTTTTTATGAAAATTATGAATATTCCAAGCCAAAATATTGCACCGTTTACGAGAAATATATATTTTTGTGGACAACAGTTCGGATTTATATGGAGTTTGCCAGGTCTGTCTCAACTTAAAATGCGTATTTCTCTCTTATAAACAACAACTTCAAACAAGAGGACCATGATGGTCCTTAATCGCTCACATGAACCTAGATAGAAAGAAAGTCACAATGTTGTCAAGTTCAAGAGCACATAATTTAAGATGTGAGATTATGATCCAGCTGAAAACTGCTTTCATAATCTTGAATGCACTCTGTTATTTAAGTACCTCTCCCAAGAAGACCCAAACCTTAGGGATAACGGTACACAGCATTAGCAGCTATGTAAGGCATGTAGCCGTAACCCCATCTTGACCCAGTCAGCATAAGAAGCATGTTATCATTATGACGGACACTATCTGATTAGCTGTAACCGAACACCACAAGGCCAGTATTTAACTGATAAATTCACAGCAAAAACTGCCTACTGAATGTGCTAATAGACAATTACATAGCCTTCATTGCTTTCAGATTTCCTATAGCTTCAACTTAAGCCATGATGTGCTGGTTCAATTTCGGAAATAATAATAATAATAATAAAGACTTTATTTAAAGAGGCAACACAGTTGGGATAAACCCAGTCTTCCCTGTGAGCCTCTAGAATATTTACAATATTTACAATACAAACACATTTTACAATAAAACACATTTTGTAACAACATAAGGAAACAAAATAGTTGATTCAGTTTGCTCAGGGGACTTTAACCCATTATCAGGCAGCTAAATTTTAGATTTGTCAAGATGGTGCAGCTGACAATTTCGAAGAACGATATCTTACAACATAGGTCTGGATAGAAAACATTATGGAAATTGAAAAAGTTGCCTGTCACAAGCAACTTCTTCATTCTACACAATATTGTCTTTACCATTCGTCTTGCAGGGTGTCAAAAAGCGTCAGTGTGATGTAATGGGTTAACCCTGTTTCCTACAATCTGATGATGTTTATGCCATTAACTTTTAATCATTTCCCATAGGCCAAAATTTTACAGTGGTCTGATTCAAAAGCTATTCCAGATGACAAAATGGATGTTAATAAAGGTAAAATATTCCTAAACTAAAGGTAAATATTGGAAAACAAACTTTTCGCCAACAATTTACCCAGAGTTCATTGAATAAATCATCAAATACAACGCATAGTTGCATGAAGGTAGAACGAAGAAGACAATACACTCTGTTTTAACCCATTACCAAACCACAAAATTTCAGGGAAGACCAATTACAAAGATGCTTCTAACGACAAAAATGGTTATCATAAAATTATGATATGTGTACAATAAAGCAAGGAAAATATTGAGGCAAAAGGAGAAAATGCTGGTTATCAGCATTTTCTTTTGCCTTGATGTTTTCTCGAGCCTTCTCTGTTGCAGACGTCAAAACCAGGTCTTGTATGGGAGAGGGTTCAGAGAGTACCAATAATTAAGACTGGACATTATATTCAGTTTAGCCCTTTTCCAAACAACACAATTTTTAGATTGCTCCGATTTGAAAGCCCTCGTAAGCAACAAAATGGTAATTCATTACAAAACTATTTGTGTAATATATAGCTCAGAAAATATTAAAGCAAAAGGAGAAAATGTTGATTATCATTGTCTTTTCTATAAAAGTTGAAAAGTTTGGAGAACCTGGAAGGGATAAAATGCTGGTTATCATCATTTTCTGCTCCATTCTCAATGACTTCCCAAGCCTTATGGATGTCAAAACAGTGTCTTGTTTGGGAAAGGGAATTAACAGAAATGGCAATTAGAATATCATAACTTTTGCCTTTCCAAACATTGTTTTGAAATATTGATTGATTTTTTTCTCAATGTTTCTGTTTCAACAAAAAATTATATCTTTTATTTTATCAAAATAATTTCTCAATGTCGCATTGATTGTGAATTGCAACTGAAGTAATCACAATGTATCATTTTTAGCGAGCCGGGACTTTATGTCCGGGGAGCTAATGTCACAGCCCTAGTGTCGGCGTCGCGTCGCGTCCCGTCCCGTCCCGTCCCGTCCCGTCTTCACTTGAAAAACTTTAACCTGGTCTATATCTCAGCCACTATCAGAGATACAGCCTTGATATTTCATACATAGATACATCTCGACAAGACCTTTAATTTTGGACCATGACCTTTGACCTTGTGACCTTGACCTTGGAGTTTGACCTACTTTTGAAAAACTTTAACCTGGCCTATATCTCAGCCACTATTAGAGATACAGCCTTGATATTTCATACATAGATACATTTTGACAAGACCTTTCATTTGGGACCATGACCTTTGACCTTGTGACCTTGACCTTGGAGTTTGACCTACTTTTGAAAAACTTTAACCTGGCCTATATCTCAGCCACTATTAGAGATACAGCCTTGATATTTCATACATAGATACATTTTGACAAGACCTTTCATTTGGGACCATGACCTTTGATCTTGTGACCTTGACCTTGGAGTTTGACCTACTTTTGAAAAACTTTAACCTGGCCTATATCTCAGCCACTATTAGAGACACAGCCTTGATATTTCATACATAGATACATTTTGACAAGACCTTTCATTTGGGACCATGACCTTTGATCTTGTGACCTTGACCTTGGAGTTTGACCTACTTTTAAAAAAATTGCTTTTTTTGTGACAAGCTCTCGTATAGGCGAGCTATGTTGTCCGCGGACAACTCTTGTTTCAGAAATGTGTTAATTATAGTCATAATGGAAAGTGTAGCAATAGTGACTCTTTTTAAAACAGTGTTTTCTTCTTTTCCATAAGTTATTATGTCGTTATGAAAATAAGCATTTTTTCTGATATCTGTTGCATTCAAATTCAACAATGAAATATAGACATGTAGAATTATTTTGGAATTTGATAAGTTTTTGTTCAGATTAAGAGGATATAACATTATCTAAAAGGCTTTTTGACAGCTTTGAATTGAAAGCTGTCACAGACGACATTACAAATATTGATGATGGTTGGCTCTTTTGTACACCGTAGTCCGGAAAATAATGAAGGAAAATGAGAAAATGCTGATCTCCAATAATTTCTTCTTTCCACAAAGAATTCACCCAGATCTTTTTTTCTCACAAGGTTCTCACTTGAGAAAGGGTAAACTAGAATAAAATGGCAAAATTAGACCGTTTCAAAAGATCAGGAAGTGCACACAAATGCTGACATATGCTCGAGGAGTTTACTGGATTAAATTCAGCCTAGCTATGATAAGGAAGAAATAAGAATGTGCTTCATTTTCAAATTTTCCTCTGAAATATTTTTACTTATTTGAAGGTCCCCAGTTATTGAAATTTGGTTCCAGGTTTACAAAGTCAAAAGTTACATTTTGACTTGAAAATTTTATAATACAAGCCCAGAAAATGCCAAAGCTTTGTTATTCTAAGTCTGTCCCAAACAACTATTAAAGTTTAGGGTAGTATATACAATTTTAAAAAAAAGTTTTTGCAGACAATAAACAATATATAGCAAAGAAAAAATAAGGCACAAGAAGAAAATAATGATTATAACCATGCTTTTCTTTTGCCGTAATGATTCCTCAACGATAAGGGATGTCTAGAGCAGGTCAACTTTTTGAAAGAGTTAAACCTATTAATAAAAAACTTTTAAAACAAAATTGTCGAAATCAAGAGGTGTTCCAGAGTTCAAAATCACATTAAGGCTACCCATAACATCAAAAGTTGGTGTTGAAGAAAATGTTGGAGGAAAAGAAAACATGAAGCCACAATTTGTAATGTATCATAAGCACCACAACTACATGTACTTCTATATAATATGGTCAGTGAAATCTCATCTGGTCCTGGCCATGCTTTGTTTATTTAAGCTGGGTGATTTGTTTTCATGCTGGGACTGACCGTCCACTCTGAGATGCTACATACTGATAAGCACTTGTTAATGGATTGGTTATGCAAACGGCTAACTGTACACCTGAATCAGAATTGATGGCTTTGTAGTCACTAAAATAACTGGGTGAATGATCAATATTTGTGGCTGTTACAGTAAAAAACAAAGTGGAAGAAAACAACAATTTGTCACAGTCAAGGGCACATAACTCTGTTCTGATAAAAGTATTCTCATTAACATTATGTCCATTTTTTTATTGGTCAATATATTGTTATAGTGAAAATAAAGTCGAAACTGTAATTGTGTGAAATTCAAGGGCCAATAACTCTGGGTTTTCTAGCCAAATCAAGCTGAAAGTTTCACTCATCCAGGATCTTACGGCCATCAACATTGTGGCCAAGTTTTGTCTTGAAAACAGCAATTTTGTCAAATTCAAGGGCACATAACTCCGGACTTCCATGTTCGATCTGACAAAAAATCAAACTCACCTGAGAACTTATAGTTACCAACATTGTGGTAAAGTTTTGTTTTGATCGGTCAATATTTGTAGATGCTAGAGTGGTAACAAAGTCAAAATTAGCCATTTTTGACGTTCAAGGGCACATAACTCCAGACTTCCTAGTCCCATCTGACTCAATATCAAACTCATCAGAGAACTTATGGTCATACATATTTTGACCAAGTTTGAATAAGATTGGTCAATATTTGTAGATACTAGAGTGGTAACAAAGTCAAAACTAGCCATTTTTGACGTTCAAGGGCACATAACTCCGGACTTCCTTGTCCGATCTGACTCAAAATTGAACTCATCCAAGAACCTGTGGTCATACATCTTTTGACTAAGTTTAATCAAGATTGGTCAATATTTGTAGATGCTAGAGTGGTAACAAAGTCTAAACTAGCTATTTTTGACGTTCAATGGCACATAGACGTCGCGCACGGTATTGCGGCACTACAATGTAACGTCAAACTAGCGAACGTCAATTCTAATCATTGCGTAACGTTAAAGTTTTTGCGTAGACGGTTGTGATTGTGTTTTTAATGTTTACTCTCTTTACAAACTAAAGTGATGTATAAATAAAAGACCAAATTTTAGGAAATATCCCACTATTTCCGTCCACTGTCTTTTCTTAGCTTTAACGCAACTTTGATTCATTCTATTATTTGCCTGAAAAATGTGACAATTAGATGATTTTAAGTTAACTTTAAATAAAAAGTTTACGTTTATAAAATTTCTGTCCACAAGAAAAAATTCGAATATCTCTTTTACTTTGAATTACTTTGCGTTGAAATTTTTATATGTTAAATAAGAAAAAAATAGTATTTCTTCATCGAAATTATTTTTTTGTTTGAATAAAGGAACTGGTATTTTTTAAAATCTAAAGAGTAAAAAAGTGACGTTTTCAACGACCCGAAACATTTTCTGTCCACACGCATTTAATGCAATAATTGTTTAGTTTATTATTCTAACCGGCTTTCTTCTATATATTTCAGAAAAAGAGAAAAATGGTATTTTCTATATTAAGTTTGGTAGCATCTGAGTCATTAATTACCAAAATATTTAGGAAAATTGTCATTTTTTCTGCGACGTAATTTTAATTGTTAGGCCTACACTTCGATTTTTGGTAAACAAATTTAGATAATTTGCGTAATCGACATCGAAATTTGATTTCTTTGCGACAACACATTCTACAGCATCTACATTATCATAAAATATATTTTTCTGTGTGTTTGACGTTAACTAACCACAGATTTTTTTTTATAAATATCTGTCGCATTTGTACATTTATGTTACATGTTACACGCATTTTTTCGCTTAATTTACGAATAAAAAGTCTCTCTAGTAAATTTATACAAACTAACGAGTTGAAAAAAGCATGACATTGAAAAAGATCACAATTTTACTGTTATTTTGATAACAAAGTTATGAGAAGGTAAATGGGTCTTGCGAAATTTAGTTATGAAACTCGCAGGGTAGCGTTTTCTTTTTTGAAAAGTGACGCAATACCGTGCGCGACGTCATAACTCCGGACTTCCTGATCCGATCTGACCCAAAATCGAACTCGTTTAAGAACTTATAGTCATACATGTTTTGACCAAGTTTGGTCAAGATTGGTCAATATTTGTGGATGCTAGAGTGGTAACAACAAATTGTGAACAGACGGACAGACGGACAGACGGACAGACGACGGACAAAAAGCGACCACAATAGCTCACCTTGAGCACTTCGTGCTCAGATGAGCTAAAAACTGATAGTATCTATACGCATTAGAATAACCAATCTTTACATCAAGACAAACTTTAGAAAAAAAAGGAAATTGGAATGCTATGTCCCTTTAAAGGAATCTTATACGTTCGATTGGAAATGTAAATGACTATAGTTGACATCGTAATTGAAGGACAGTTGAAAAATAAGGACTTCTTGTTTGTATAATTTCGCCGGACAAAATTGATCTTGGACATCGATTCATACTAAATGAACTTTGCACACTCACACTTTCCATCAATAGAAATCTTCCTTAGAGGTTAATCGTTAAGGTAGAATACCCATAATATGGCCATTTTGAGATTCGTAAAACATCGACTTTATTCGAGCGGCGTCGTTACGTATATGAACCTATTTGGGCGCGGTCGTAAACATTCGGCGGTGGAAAGTTCTGCCGCCGAATGTTTTCGACGTCGCTCGAATAATTCCGACGTCCTGCGAATCTTATTAGGGTTGGATTAGCTTAACTTAAGTGAGCGAGCAGTCGGAGGCTCGGAATGGACGGCGTCGTAGTGCAGGTGAAAGAAACGACAGGAAACCATGGTTAGGTGTTGTATCAACCGCGATATGACGGAGACACTGATTGAATTGACGTTAAACACGATTCAGTAAATCCACATCTACCTTTTTGCCATTTTTAGCTCGACTTTTCGAAGAAAATGAGAGCTTATACTGTCACCCGGGCGTCGGCGTTGGCGTTGCAACAAAGGTTAAAGTTTTTTCAAACATCAATAACTTCCATACTATCAAAGGGATTCAACCCAAACTTGGAATACCTATTCACCATCACACCCTCTACCTTACTACCAGGGCCCATGACCCTGGCTCCACTATATTTGGAGTTATGCCCCCTTTACACTGAGCAACTTAGAAAGTCGAGCGCGCTGTCTTCGGACAGCTCTTGTTTCTGCTGTATAAATTATTAAGGACTCAAAAATTATGCCTTGCTTGTAAAATGGTTAAATACGTGGCTAAATTGTACGGATTTGTACCATTGAATAACTTTAATTATTATTTGGTATTATTTGGTACAAAAAAGAATATGAAGTAACTGGCAAAATACTATTTGAGCTAGCAAACAATTGAATAAAGCCAGAGATCGATTTTAAAATGGCAGTGTTAAAATGTTCATTCAAATATAATCATAAGGTGTATTGATTTTAATAAAGTGTTGTCAGGATGGGATCTTTTGGGTTTTGTGAATACAATATTTGGAGTAAATATATTGTAGTTTGAGTCAATCAAACTGATTTGTTGTAAGAAATGTATACTCAAATTTTACTTAGCACCGCTTCGATATTGAAAAACAGTAAATAATGTCTTGTCATTGATGTTGTATATTAAAGTTAATGGACCGGATAGTCAAACGCTTTTGTATGTAACCGAAGAAAATGTCATTGAAATTATCAATTTCTTAATATTCACTCAAAAGTCATTAAACTATTTAGAAAAAAAACGATAAACATAAAATAGCCTCTTGGAAAATATTTTTATCTTATTAGAGATGAAACATAAATTTTGGCCGGCATTTTGACGATGTTATTGTAAAACCTCGTAACTCCAGCTTCACTAAAGCTGGGGTTACGAGGTTTTGCAATAACACCGATCATTAATAGAAAGCTTGAGAATGGTATGCACATCTGGTCGAAATGACGAAATACAAACAATACAACGGAACGACATGCAGTGATGATAAAACAATCAAACATGGTTTATCAATTCCTAACACTAGGATACGTAATTCACTTTTGATATCTTTTGCAAGTCATGCTGACAAATTTAGACTATTAAAGGTATAATTCATTTCTGTAGTCACAGAAAAAATAATAAACGATGTTTGCTGCTAATGGCATTGGTAAAACAAATGATTTTGCTAGTTTTCGTATCCAGGGGGCATTAAAGCTGAAACAAGAGTTAAATCGCCTTCTACAAAACATAACCTTTAATGAAATGGTTAGCAGCATTTTCTTCTTTCATTTACATTATACAGTTGCAAATTCGTTTTTAGCTACATATTCATAAAGTGCAAACTTCACAAATTTTGATTTTAGACCAGTCTCATGTTTTGTCTCCAGTCGAAAGGTAATCAAAATATTCCCATTGTGTCTATTAGTGACAAATATTTGAGTGAACATGTTGGTGATCGTGATAAAAAAAATGGTGGATGTACAATGTGCATAAACAAGCATATAAGCAATGCTTACAATAAGTGTCTACTGTACCAAATAACAATGGCTTAAAGTGTCGGCGAATCTGGATATTTAACAATCTCAAAATGAGTGTGACGCAAGAATCAGAAGTACGACACCAAATCAAGCGAGCTAAAGTCTCGTTTAATCTGGACAAAGAGGATGCCGAAAGCCAGACTGAGAATGACCCGATACCCATTGTCGAGCTGAAACCCTTCGTCCATAAAGTATGGCGGAGGGAAAAAAGCTTGCCGGGATTTTATGACAATAAACTTGACTTCAATCTTGGTAGATCTAGTCCGAAGAGTGTTAGTAAATCATCAACCGGAGGGGACACATATTCGGATGTTTTATCACAAAGTGACATGTCTATCTCACCTCCACCGAGAACGGCTAATTCCTTACCGGTCAGACTTTATCCTCAGAGAGTACTGGTATATGTTAATACATTCAGTGACTATAATAGCCAAAGGGAACATTTTAGTAGACTGGTGGCGGAATCCATGTACAGAACAAAGCCGCCACGGATGCACCCTCCTATGGATCCGAGATCTATGAGACATCCTGAACATTCGTATAACATTATACCGGGGTTTATAACACGTGACGACCGCACTAAATCAACACTTACTGACATCACAGTGAGTGACTCAGTGCGTAGATCAGTTGTTAATGTAACTAGGTCAATAGAAGAACCTAGCCCACAGATGCATCAGGCAATGCGAGTAGTTGGAGAACCACTACGTAACGATAGGTCGGACAAACTGTCACCCAAAGCTACTTCTCCAGCTAGAAGTTTGGCGAGCTCCTGGCAGAGTGTGCGACATGGCAGTCCGGCTAGCCAGCTGTACCATTCCAAACCCAGACCCGCGAAAGGCCTCCGAACTAAAACACCGTTATATGATCATCTAGACAGAGAAGGGACCCTTCCGTCCTTGACCGTGACAGCCCCGGCCCTTAACTCACGGTCAAGTGTGAGGTATGGTGACAAAGACAGTGATGACTATATGGAAATAAATGGAGCATATGAACGTATATATCCACGTAATATAGGCGGAATTGAAAACTCTCTAAAACTATTAAGTAAACATGGAAAACCAACTAAAGTAGAGCAACATCTGTCAAGGGAACTGGAGTCACAGCTGAGTAGATTACGTAAATCTAAGGATATATCACCGTTTGAAGTTAATCCTGCCGAATTAGCGAAGTATTATCCACAAAACCACGCGTTTAATCCGACCCGCGGTGAACTCATGATAAGACAAGGACTGAAATCAAATGCTCCGAAACGATCAAAAGAGAATAGACGTGATTCTAAAGGACAATTATATCTAGGACAATCCGCAGTTGTAGCTACGCAAGGTATTCTGAAGAAAGGTTTTGGGGATATTGAACATTTAGATTCGTATGACCGTGAAGTATTAGATGTTTACAAAGGTGACGCACAAGACAGTACAATTGATCGTGAACGTAATGTTGAAACCGGAATGACAGGCATGACGGATAATGAGCTAATAGTGCCTAATGATACACCAAGAACAGGACCGGAATCTCAACTTAGCTTGGTCAAGACAACAGAAGAACTGATGCGTGAAAGAGGCGTGGCTGGACAATCGCCATTTGATCAGAGACCGCCCACCGAGAGAGAACAGACTATAAGTACTGTCAATATGAACAACGTAGATGAAATAGGAGGAGGCCTTGAACCTCAACATCTAGGCCTGGATAAGGACGGTAGAACATTTATAACTTCTGAATCTGGTGAACAGAATGCCATAGTGACTTAAATACCGGTATCCGCTTTCATCGAATTCGTAATGGGAAGGTTTGAGGTTAATCGTTCTTTAAAAAATGAGCAAATAATCAGTTAAAGACATTACAATAATCACAGAGTTGTTATGCCTATTATTTACATGTAGTATTTTTATGCCCCCGTATCGAAAGATCGGTGGCGTATTGTTTTACTCGTGTTTGTCCGTCTGTCAATCTGTATGTCCCTATGTCTGTCCGAAAAGATAACACTGGACATTTCGGGGGCATTCGTGTTTCACAAACATATCTCGTTTCTTTTGAAATTGTTCGTCCTGTTCAGTAAAAAGAAATGTTGGAACAAAACCAACTCTCTGCAGTCTGGGTTCGAATTCTAGAGCAGCTGTATAAAGGATGGAATAAAACGTGACAACTGGTACATCTAATCAGTAAACGTGGCTGTCGGTCACACCCATGCATCTGAAATCGATCGCTGTGCCATATGATTGGTGCGTATTAACTTCAAATTCCATTATACTGACCGTGTCGGAATTCAACATTATGCTGATATACATTCATTAATTAGAGACTAAAAAGAGAGTTAAATAATAAAATTGTTAAAATTATCATTCTAATATTTAAAAAGAATATTTGCTTCAGTTATTGTTTCTTATATGAATGACGAATAGTTAAATTGTTCATTCATTGGCGTTGCCTGTTCTTTGTGTGTTGTCCCAAGCACTTCGTCGCTTTTCTACGAAAGCCTCGTATCTGCAGCTTGTTTTAAGCTGCAGATACGAGGTTCTCGAAGAAAAACAGCGATTTTTATCCCTCCCTATCCAAATTTTGGAGACTTATTGCTTTACATTGGTCGTCTGTCCGATCAACTTCTTTCTGTATCTTCAGGATCTCTTATGCTTCTTAATGCATTATTTGACCACGTAGTAAGTCAGCATGGAATTACTGTCGTTTTTCTGTCTGTCTGTCTGTCTGTCTGTCTGTCTGTCTGTCTGTCTGTCTGTCTGTCTGTCTGTCTGTCTGTCTGTCTGTCTGTCTGTCTGTCTGTCTGTCTGTCTGTCTATCTGTCTGTCTGCCTGTCAAAACTAGCACCGTGTACCTTTCCCAGAGCTGCAGATAAAAGGGGGTAAACGCTATTCAAAATGCAATACATGCATTCGATTTATTGTTAATCAAACCCTATGTTGTGGGTACTCATTGGAATCGTCTCATCGAGACGATTCAAATGAATACCAACAACATAGGGTTTGGAATTGAAACAACACAGTTAGAATGCATTTACTCCCGCTTTAGTTGTAGCTATGCTTTTCAACATTTTTAGATTCTTATTTGTCGATACATTTTTATACTCGATCATGGGGCATGAAAGATAATAGGTGACAGAGATTTTAGGTTTTTAAAATGACAGGAATACAATATACGAATAAATCAGACTGATAATGGATTTATACCCCTGGTTATTGTCGTTAAGTTTTACACTTTACAATATTATATATGGACCCTTTCATGGACTGTTTTATACCGTACCTATCACCTAAATTATAGCTCACAATAAATGACCTGGCAGAGCACCTCTAGCTAAAAGCTAGAGCTGCTCTGCCAGGTCTTTTATAGTGAGCTATACGTCCGAGCGTCTTTTAGCGTATGCGAGTACATGTGGGTTTTGTTTTAGAACGGTATTACTAAGCAAAATGTTTGAACTTTTATACTGATATTTAGCATCTTCTTTTTTTTTGTCTCAATACTTTTTGTAGTCTACATAACTACATTTTATTGTCGTCTGTAACAGCTATCAAATTGGTAATGCGTATTTTGCCGTTTGGTAAAGGATTTTGGTAAAGGTCCTAATTAGGTTAAG
This sequence comes from Fragum sueziense, assembly GCA_963680895.1. Classification (NCBI taxonomy): domain Eukaryota; kingdom Metazoa; phylum Mollusca; class Bivalvia; order Cardiida; family Cardiidae; genus Fragum; species Fragum sueziense. Next base: position 66,356,635 of record OY804595.1, on the reverse strand, counting down.
GTAGTCCACCCCTCATCGTCGAATTTCTATGCGTCGTCGGAAACATCGTTATGTATCAAATCTATACTGACGCGTTTTAAATAGACTTAGAAACAAATTAGCACTTCGCATCGCCGAGTAGGCCTATATACGACGTCGCCATAAAAGACTTGACATCGCGTGAATCTTATTATGGGTGCTCTAACTTAATATTGTCACAGCGCTTCAACCCATTACAAGATGGGAAACTAGGCTGTTCTAAATTCAAATATGTCGCAGAAGACAATTTCAAGACCAATACCGGGAAAAGAAAATACTTGTCTCAGTAGCAAACGATGTGCAAAAATGAAAAGAAATCATTTCCACAAGCAGTTTTTTTTTTATTTCCTACAATGTTCTTTTTCCCAAAAACCTTATCTTGGCGGGGCGTCAAAACACGTCATTGTGTTGGAATGAGTTTAACCCATTACCACACCGTGACTCTTTTTGACTCCCTACAAGATGATGGCTTTGGAAAACATTGTGGAAAATGAAGAAATTGCTTGTGGCAAGCAATTTCTTCATTTCCCACAATATTTTCCATTCAAAAAGACCAAAAAGTGTAAAACTTCATTAAATTTAAATCGTCGTCTGCAACATCTTTGAATTTGGACAAGTCCTAAATTTTTTCGTTTGGTAATGGGTTAAAATCGGACAGGAATTATTTTTGTTAATTCAAAGGGAGATAACCATTCAACAGTGTCCATTATCGCACTAGTTTTTCTCCCTTTGATTGATCAAATTTATATAAAATACGATTGTCTATGGTAAGCCATCCTTACCCTTTCCCAACCAAGACCTGTTTTTTACGTACCTTTTAGATGAAGGGTTGGGAAAACATTGATACAAAAGAAGAAAATGCTGGTGACCAGCATTTTCTCCTTTTGTCTAAATGCTTTTTGCGCAATATTGTACACAATCCTATCCTTTATTAACATGCATTTTGTCGTTTGTAGCAGCTATCAAATTGGAAAGCCCCAAAATTGTGTCATTTTAGAGAGGGTTATATCAGGTTCCTATCGCATCCTTTCCCGAACTAGACATTGTTTTTAAGTCCTATTAGATAAGGATTAGGAAAACATTGAGTCAAAAGAAGAAAATGCTGATGACCAGAATTTTCTCCTTTTGTCTCAATATTTTCTGTGCGATATTGTTCACAATTCTTATGTTTATCAACATATGTTTGTCGCAGTCAGGTCCGAACAAACAGGGGGCCTAGGGGGCTAAGTCCCCCAAAGTTGGCCAAAAATACCAAATTTTCCTTTTACACTGAAATTTCAGTGATAATCTAAATTACCCCCCCCCCCCTATATTCAGACACTGGGGCTTGAGCCCACTCAATATTAAATTACTTCCAAATGGCCTGGCAGCTTTGGCATTAGAGCACCCTAATATTTCGTCGTTCGCAAATATTAACATAAGATATGTTGTCTTTCTTGCATTCAACAGCCAGCCCATAAATATCCAAACACGAAATCTTAATTGGTTTAATCCATAGCAATAAATTTTGTGCTAAAAATAGACTAGGTTAACCCGTAATCGATTAACTATGGGTGTTGTTATAAAATCTCGTAACTACGACTTGAATCAAACCGTAGTTACGAGATTTTATAACAACGCCCACGAAATATTATTGTTAGTCCGAAATTACGTAACAGCTAACGGGATAGAATGGCAGATGATTTTTTGATAAAAATAGACTTGGTTTAACGTTATATATAATGTTTTGATAAACCGTCAGTGTTGTTATAGCCTGGGTCCAGTCGTCAATATACAATTTGGTCTGTAAGATAGCGCATAAAAAATCAATACCCGTTACATATTGCGGCATCCGTTTTTGATCGTGTTGATATGGGATCTTTGGACCGGAGAAAGTAAAGGAGGGAAAAATGATCAGTCTGGAACCCAGTCTAGTGTTGTTATAAAACTTTTAAGACGTGTTCTTGACTTACCAACGACTTAAATATCGCTTATAACAACAATCGCATTACATAGCTTTCGGTTGATTGGCGATACGTGATTCTTCCTCTAAACGTGTGGTAAAACATCAGTAAGTCAAAATACGTCTTAAATCTTTTGATGAAACTGGGCCCAGGATAAAAGAAAACGGCTCAAACATTAAGACAAAAGAAGAAAATGTTGGTGGCCAGAATTTTCTCCTTTTGTCTAAGTATTTTCTGTGTTACATTGTATTTTAAATACATAAATGATTATGTAAATCTAAATCCTGAAAAAAACTTTAGGTGCGGTTTGATTCATATCATATTGTCGCTTTTCAACTAATACCTCGTAACTGCAGCTTAAAACAAGCTGCAGTTACAAGTTTTTTAATGAAAGGCATCGATAGAGATTTGTCAACGGATTTACTCCCGGGTTCCGTATTATCAACGATCGTACGACCGAATTAAATCGTAAGATAATCGTACGACGTAAGTGAACGGGAAATTATCATGCTAATTTTTATCGTAGGACAATGTTTTGCGATAAAAAAGAATTTTCTGCTAAACTGTCATCTTTTGACGAAGCGTCGGCGTTGTTATAAAATCTTGTAACTACGGCTTGAATCAAGCCGTAGTTACGAGATTTTATAACAACACCTGCGAAAAACTAATGTTTGTCCGAAATTACGTCATGATTAACTAGACGAAATCCTTCCCTATTTAGCCGATCTTACACTCGTTGATAATATCCCCCCCCCCCCAAAAAAAAATGGTCTGAGGAAATTACCCTTATGACGTATCGATCGATCAACGACTCGGTTCGGTAAACATCACGATTTGCACGTGCATTTCATGGACTGGCTCGACCTCGTGCATTTTATGATTAATAAGTAAAACTTTAGTGGTAGTTTATAAATGCACGTGTACTCAAAGGGATTGAATTAAAAATTTAATTGAAAATGGATAAAATTGGAGCATCTTTTGAAAGTAAGTTATATTAATTTTCTTAAGTTTTATTTTCTGTAGTTTTGAATGGCGTGAAAGATAAACATTGTTGAAAAAGTAAAAACTATCCGGAACACTCGTTTTCTTTATTTTTCTTTTTGTTTTATCATTTTATGGTGCAACTGATGTCAATGTTTCCGATCGTACTTTTTAGCGGTACTAAACCATACCAGTTTTGAAAGATTTAAGTATGAAACAATGTTTAAAAGGGACAAAAACGGCCGCATCTATATTTTTTCGTTTTGTCGTAGTATCCATAGGCACTTGGATCCAGGAATAATAACAACTTCCATAATTATAGTCCTGTATAATATAAATATAAGAAGGTCGGACTGCGGCCATTGTTTCAAGTAACGGAAGTAGCTGGTTCCTTGTTCATAGGGGATAAAACTATCATGTGACGGAAACCAGAGGCGCTTGTAACAACATCCGTTACTTGAAACAATGGCCGCTGTCCGACCTTCTCATATTTATATTATACAGGACTATATGTAAGTTGTTATTTTTCCTGGATCCAAGTGCCTATGGTAGTATCTACGGAAAATTTTCCTGGACAAGATTTAGTTTGACTTTTTTTAAGGAAAATACCAGGAAAACATTGAGAAAAAAAGAAGAAAATGTTGATTACCAGCATTATCTCCTTTTGATTCAACAGTTCCTTTCGAAATTGCTATAACACACACATTATACTACCACTAACCCTCAATTATGTTGTAGTGTGCTCCTTTGAAACTGTATAGAGGACGAGAATTGACCTGGCAGAGCATTCCATTCGATTAGCATGGGCTGCTCTGCCAGGTCATTTATCGTGAGGTATAACAATCTAAAATCCTAATTGATTAGGTTTATCCCATTCCCTCACAGTGATTCTTTTTGGTGACTCTTAAAAATGCTTCATCAAAACAACGTCGATAGTCTGAACATTTCGCTGTATTTTTATGCTCCCCGAAAAAATTTCGGGGGAGCATATAGTCGCCACGCTGTCCGTCCGTCCGTTCGTCCGTCCGTCCGTCCGTCCGTGTGTCCGTCCGTCCGTCCGTCCACAGCCATATCTCAGCATCCCTTGGACCAAATTCAATGAAACTTCACATGTGAACTCCCTGGGTTAATACCTAGGGACCTTTTTCTCCGTTTGTAAATTTAAGGCTGCGTCATGGAAAAAGGGGCCTTAGTGTAAAAATTAGTTTTTCCCTTATTTCTCTTCATCTAATGGGCAGAATTTTATGAAATTTTGTGCTCATGTAATAAATAGGATGTTCTAGACCATATTCTATAAATAATGCCTGTACAAAAAAGCTGTCATGGGAAAAGGGGGCTTAATGTATGATAGTTTTTATTTTGTGACAAACACTTATTCGGGGAGCATAATCCGTCTGTGACGGCTCTTGTTCAATGATATCCTCGTAACTGCAGCTTAACACAAGCTGCAGTTACGAGGTTTTAATTGAAAAACTACGATTTGTACTTGTGTCAAGTACCGTATTATCTCGCATAAAAAAGTAAGGCATCATAATCAAAACCCATTACGGCAAAATTTTGGACGGGTCTAAAATTCGAAGATGTTGCAAGCGACAATTTCAACTGAATGAAATGTTGTATTTTTTGTCTTTTGAAACTTGTAGAAAATATTGTTAGCAATGGAGAAATTGCTTATCACAAGTTATTTCGTCATTTTCCACAATATATTCCATAGCCTTTCTTTTCCATGGCGTCAAAAGGCGTCAATGTGCACCAATTATGAAATAAGGCAAGTAGTGACTCCTTATGTTGACCCAACTAATATGGGGTTATGAAACCTTGCTAGAAAAGAAGAAAATGCTGATAATCAGCATTTTCTTTTTTTCGTGCAAGACTTTCTATGCTGCGGATAATGTGGAAGTTTTGTGCAAACACTTGGATAAACTTTGTCGTATTTAGCTGTTTATACAAAATTATTTTCTTAAATGAATATACCCATTAAAAATGTAGTAGGAAAAGGAGAGAAGGCCTTTCTTTTCTTTTTCTTCTTTTTTCAAATATGAACAAACTTTATTTAGCAATTAAAACTGTTGGATATCATTCTTATCGAAATCCAAACATGCACGGATATCTCAAAGTGAAATGTCCTTCCTATGACTTCGACAGAACGAGTTTACTGTACATGTAATGATCCTCGTACGAAAAAAGTTCAAGAACGCATTTGAGTTCTAGAACTGTTCTAGATCGTTAAATGGCATTTCTAGAACTGTTCTAGAACAGTTCTAGAACTGCAATTTCACGATCTAGAATGTTCTAGAACAGTTATAGAACTAAATGCGTTCTTGAACTTTTTTCGCAGGGGTGGCATTTGTCACTTCATGATACGGTGTACTAAGCGACAGATAATGTGGATTTAAAAATTGCCTTTCAAATGCAATATTTCATTAATAATTCGTCAAACCCCATATTTTGCGTACTCACTGGAAACGTCTCATCAAGACGATTCCAATGAGTACCCACAACATAGGGTTTGGAATTTCGAATAACAAATTTAGAATGCCCTTAACCCCCCTCCCCCCCAACCCCCCCCCCCCCCTTTCAACCATTTATCTATTTTATGTCAAATAGCAAATATGAGATAAATTATCCAAAAAGCTCACTATCTGCAAGTGCTTCGTCTTCTTCCAAGACATGTTTCAATTCTTTTAAATCCAATAGCTCAATCTGAATAGAACCACCAGTGTTTCGAATATCATCTATTCCAAACATTTGTGGATGTGAATCTCCTTCACCTAGTGACCTTTCTTCAAACAGCGCAATACTTCCAAATCCTAAACTTTCATTACATGCCTTTAGCAGCTCACTATGTGCAGATATTGTGTTATTTTCTTCACCAGCGGTACATTCGCCTGTCTGATCATACTTAGCTGCATCTTCCGAAGTACCAGTGGTAGATATCGAATCAAATACTGAGTATTCCTTTTGTTCTAGTTCACTATGTGCATGTATTGTGTTGACTGCTTGACCAACCTTGCATTCGCCAGTCTGCTCATGCTTAGCTGCATCTTCCGAAGTACCAGTGGTAGATATCGTATCAAATGTTGAGTATTTTCTTGTAGCTGGCTCACTGTATACATGCAGTGTGTTATCTTCCACGTCAACGTTGCGTTCATTCCGTTCTGGCTTTGCTGCATAATTTGAAGAAGATATATCATCAAATATAGAATATTTTCTTAGTGCTACCTCACTATGTGCATGTATATTGTTATGTTCTTCGCCAAGGTTACGTTCGTTTACCTGCTCTGGTTTAGCTGCATTGTTTAAAGTAGGTATAGAATCAAATATTGAGTCTTTTGTTAGTGCCAGCTCACTATGTGCATGCATTGTGTTGCGTTCCTCACCGACATTGCAGTCATCCATCGGCTCCGTGATAGCTGCATCCTTTGAAGTTCCATATGCAGATATAGAATTTGATACGGGGTCTTCTTTTGATATAGCTAAAGATGGAAGTGAATTATATGAATAGACTGTTTTAGGTTTCGTTTCTTCTGTGTCGTCATCACAATTGTCTTCATCGTCATCTTTATTTGATTGTGTACCTCGAACAGATATTTGAGAGAGTTCTGAATTAACTGGGTTCTTTGAACTAGATATAGAATCAAACATAGATTCCTTTCTTAATGAACTTAATGGTGGAAATGTATCTGATGAATAAAAAGTTTTCGGTTTCGTTTCTTCTGCTCTTTCACCGTTGTCACCTTTTCTTTGTTGGGTAATTGATTCAGATACTAGAGAATCTATACAAAAACAAGAAGCTTTGTCGGAATACGATGTCTCTTGTAGTATGGCTGTATCAATACTTCTAACTTCTGCGATAACCTTAGGGCTAGTGAGAGAAGGGTCAGGATGTGTATCTAAGAGGTTAATATCAGTGTGGCTAATATACGCCTTGTTTACGCTAGTAGCATCTAATATTTCGTCGGTTCTGTTCGAGAATTCCGTAATTTCAGCTTGGTTATAGCTGTTATTACGAGGTATTTGATGAAATGCACCGATTTTTTGTGTACTTTGATGTGGACCTGTACAAAATGGTTGTTGTACTTCTTCATGTTCTTTAGTAGGTGTATTCAATCTGTTTCTGGCCGGTGAATTTACGTTTGTTGTCGTTCCATGTTTCCTTGCATCCTCATTTTGAGACTCTAATGCATTTATAAATTCATCTATGAATGGAATTTTTTCCATGAATCCTCCTTCGGTTGCCAGTTTTCCTGCTTTCAATAGATAACCTATTGCGTCTTCCTCGAATCCCTGGAGAGCGGCAACCCTTGCTTTTGCTATACAATAGAACATTTCTCTTCTCATTTCTATACCACTCCAGAGCTTATCTACCTCGGTAAGGAGATTCTGGGCTTCTCGTATGTCGGATCTATCGACAGTACATCCTACAATGATATTTCCTCGATTACCCAAACCAAGAAGTCCATAAATCATTCTTAGCAGGAACATTCTTCTCCACAAACGTCTCGTGTCTTCATCCTCATACATCAGACTTTCTAGACCAAATCGTCCCCACATTAGTAACTCTTCCAGTATATCTCTGCTCGGAGTTGTTTCAAACTCCCAAAGTTTTACATACACTTCTATATAGAGTAAATTAACCAGTTCCAGACAACGTCCAATGCCGCTTCCACTACTTCTTGCAGCTACAATCATTTCTTCAGCGTGTTTAAAGTCTCCATGAAAGGCATGCAGATTGGCCTGTCTCGAATATACGATTGTATCAGTTAACAATGGATTTGTTGTGTTTGGTATGAGTTCGCGCATTTCAACGATCATTTCTTCCTGTGTGATTTCTGTATCACAAGCAAGAGAATCATAATATGCATCAAGTTCAACACCCAAGATTGCCAAACATTTATCTGCAAATCCCTGTCGATTGTGTTCATTTTGCTCAGATTCCATTTTGGATCGGAATCGTTTCTCCATCATTCTCAATGCGTGTCTAGGATTGCTAAACTGTGATTCGTGAACCAGCTTTTTTAGGTTTCTGTAGAGTTTCTGTAAGTTTTTACGGCTGTTCATGTCGCACCTAGATATTTGCTGCAAGCGAGTAGAATTGTTTTCACTTGAATCCCGTGCACTAAGAAACAGTCTTGTTGCTATTTCACTATAACCTATTTTATCAAGAGCGTGGATCAGTATGGACATGTTGATTTCATCATGTATGTTATCGTAGACATAATGCATGATATTTTCCCTGCTGCGTCCATTTCGAAATGAAAGCTGAACATATTCCTTTAATCCAGTACTCATATGTCCATGTCGAAACAGGAAGGAAACTAACGTCACCGGATCAACTGATGAAATGATATCATCTTTGAATGAGGATAAGATGTCCTGTTCCCGCTGTGTCATCGTTTTTGATGATCTTGGTATGATTTTGATATGCATATCTTTTATTATCCATACAATTAACCACCCAACTTATTTCCAGTTCATAATATTACTTAACAGTACCTTTGTTACGTGTTATAATACAAAGATTATAAAATTAACAGTGTACCTCTGCGAATTCTTAAACGTTACTCTTTCCCAAACAACAGTAGAATTGTTCCCATTTAGAACTGATGCAGACAACGTCAAGTTGATAAACATAATTTTTTATACAATATAGCCCAGAAGATATTAAGGCAGAATAAGAAAATGTTGATTTTCCTCTTTGTCTCAATGTTTTCTCGAACTGTTTCTATCGACGTCTTCAAAACCAGTTCCTGTTTGGAAAAGGGTTCAACAAAGTTCAAGTTTAAGCACGTCTTGCAATTATCCATTGTCTTATAAAACATAACTCTTTAAATAAATGACAACCTTTTTGATTAGTTCAAAATTAATGTAACTCTTTCCCAAAGCAGCAATGAAATTATTAGACTGGTCCATCTTGAAAGTTTCTGAGGACTAAAAATGGATGACGATAACTCTAGATATGATTTGTGTGCAATAAAGTAAGAGAGTATTGAGTTAAAAGGAGAAAATGCTGGTTATCTGCAATTTCTTCTTTTGTCTGAATATTTTCCCAGTCCCTTTCTACCAGAGACGTCAAATCCCCTAGGTCTTGTTTGGTAAAGGTTTAACCCTCTCCCAAACAAGACCTGCTTTTGACGTCCCTAATAGGAAAGGCTTGGGAAAACGTTGAAACAAAAGAAGAAACTGCTGATAACCAGCAGTTTCTCCTTTTGTCTCAATATTTTCTATGCCATATTTTACACAAATCCTATCTTTTAAAACATCTATTTTGTCATTTGTTGCAGTTTTTGAAGTTAATCACCCTGAAATTTTGCCGTTTGGGGAAGGGTTAATAAACGACAACTTTTTAGATTAGTTCTAATGTAACTCTTTCCTAAACAGCAATAAATTAGACTGATTCAATTAGAAAGTTGCTGCAGACTACAAAATGGATGTCGATAACTCTAGATATGATTTGTGTACAATATAGTACAGAAAATATTGAGGTAAAAAGGCAAAATGCTGGTTATTTTCATGTTCTTCTTTTGCCTGAATAATTTACCCAATCCGTTTAAACCAGGGACGTCAAACCCTCTCCCAGGTCTTGTTGGGGTTAAAGGAGTTGCAGACGATCATAGAAAAGTAATTTATTGTATATATGGAATCGAAAGCAAATTGAGGGAAAATAAGAAAACGATTGTTTCCCTTCTTTTCTACCCTCTGCAATAAATTCAAAACCATGGCTTGGCATGGAAAATGGCTGATACTGATCCTTTCCCAAACAAGACCTTCTTTTTACGTTCCTGACAGAAATCTTGGGAAATAATGAAACAAAGAAAAAGATTTCAACCAGCATTTTAACCGTATGTGGCACTATTTTATTAAGATATTATTCATATTCCGTCTTTTTTTAAACAGAGGTTTTCCGTCTGCAACATCTTTCAAATTGAAATTGTCTGAAATTTTGTCGTTTGGGAATGTGCCAAGTGTTATAAATATCCCATTATATTAGTTAGAATTAAAAAATATATATATACATGTAGTCCCCTAGTTCAAATTATCTAATTCTATTAATGTCTGCATAATGCCATATTTGGTTAGACAAACCAAGTGCCTATATCTACTTTAAAGCTCCTTTTTCAAACGATAAGAATACTTATACTTTATATTAAGGCCAAGTCTATTTTCAGACAACCCACCTCTCGACTTTTCCAATTTCAAAGCTGCTGGAGACCAACAATAAAATGTTACCAAGGCGGGAAAAATATGTCGCTTTTCAAGAAAAACCTCGTAACTACAGCTTGTTTAAAGCTGTAGTTACGAGGTTTTTCTTGAAAATCGGCGACATCTCTCATGGAAAGGGTTGGGGGGAATGTTACCATCATTTCCTTTTCGAAACCGAATGGGAAGTCTCCATATTATTGCGACTTCGGAAGTTTCATCCTTTAGACCTTGAGCCACCAATAACCCCTGCTCCCCCCCCCCCCCCCCCAGGGGGAATTTTGAAGGGTATGATTTTCTGAAAGCTTATAACAAATGCTACAAGATGAGCGTTGTTTGCACTATGGCCGTTGGGGCTTTTGGCTGTAACCCTTATCTAAAACCCTTAACCCTTTTGAATTTTTTTATTCAAATATACAAACATTTATTTGGTCATATCTTCATTGAATTTTGACCTACATATGTCAATATGGTATCAAATGAAAGCTTATGACTTGCTCTTTCATTTGTAGTTATTTTATGCAAATTAGCTCATTTGCATATTCATGAATATTAATGATTTCCCTTAAAATTGTCAATTTTTTATTAAAATTTGGTTAATAATTTCCAAAACAAGGCGTTTCTGTCCAGGGGGAATTTTGTAAACATGGTTTATCAGTAAGAACATTTTATTAGAAACATTTTGAGCCTTGTTTGCACTCTGTCAGATGGGGCTTTTCGGCGTAACCCTTATCTAAACCCTTGACCCTACCAAATCGTTCATTCAAATTTTGAAAATGAATTTGGTCATATCTTGGTTGAATATTTATACACAGATGTCAGAATGGTATCAAATGAAAGCTTGTGACTTGCTCTTTCATTTTAAGATATGTTATGCAAATTAGCTCATTTGCATATTCATGAATATTAATTATTTTTCCTAAAATTGCGATTTTCGACCAAAATCTGGTAAATACTTTCCAAAACAAGACATTTTTGTGCAGGGGAATTGTGTAAACATAATTAATCTTAAAGAAAATCATGTAAGAAACATTTTGAGCGATGTTTGCACTTTGGCTGTTGGGGCATTTGGCCAAAACCCTTATCTAAACCCTTAACCCTATGAAATTGTTCAGTCATTTCAAAACATTTTTTATCATATCTTGGTTGATTATTGACCTACAGATGTAAGAATGGTGTCAAATGAAAGCTTATGACTGTCCCAATAATTTGTTATAAATTTTATGCAAATTATCTCATTTGCATATTCATGCATATTAATGACATTACTTAAAACTGTGGCCTTTTTAGCGGGTATTTGGTAAATACTTTCAAAAACATACGTGTTTTTACTCAAGGGGAAACATCTAAACATAGTTTATCTGAAAGTACATTTTATAAGAAACATTTTGAGCAATGTTTGCAATCTGGTGTTTAGAGCCTTTGGCCGTGACCCTTATCTAAACCCTTAACCCCATCAAATTTTTCATTTGAATTTTCAAAACGTTTTGTCACAGCTTGATTGAATATTGACCTACAGATGTCACTACGGTATCAAATGAAAGCTTATTGATGACTCTTTCATGTGCTAATATTTTCTATGCAAATAAGTTCATTTGCATATTCATGAGAATTAATGATTTTCCTTAAAATTGTGACTTTTCAGCGAAAACCTGTTAAATACTTTCAGAAAATAATTTCTGTTCAGGGGGAAGTATGCAAACATAATTTATCTTAAAGAACATTAAATAAATAACATTATAAGCGATGTTTTCACTGTGGTAGTAGGAGCTTTTGGCAAAACCCCTGTAATGTTAAGTACATAGTAACCCTGTTATGTTTAGTACAATAAATGATGATGATTCTTTGCATTAAATAGGCATTCTAGTGTTGATCTATGTCGGTTTCCATTATGATAATCTAGCCAAACTCCCAGAGTGTAAGTAATTCCAAGATTGCCACCAAGTGTGATGTTAGTCATCTTTGGTCAAATTGTCCTAAAACAGTGCAAAAAGTAAGTGTCTTAATATGGGATTTCATATGCTGATCTAAACCAGGTTTTAGTTGTAGCATTTAAATATCAGGAAAGAATTGAACTGAACATATCTATGGCTATCTAATGCCATCCTTGAAAACATACCCCGGTATGCCATATTGAAAGATATTGTACATGTATCGCAAGGGAACTATTTTCAATCCATTGTGAGGTTATACTATGCTGAAAACACATATAAGACATATGTATAGGTTCGGAAGAATTTGAATGTACATTCAGCATGGGCTGTCGGTAGTATGGATCAGTTCACAGTTCACATCTCTTCTGATCTGATACAGACAAATAAATGCATCGTAAATAACTGCAATAATCTTTTGATCGCAATCGGTTATTGTATGTACTCTAGCTACATACGTACAGCGAGTACATTTCTTGATTTATGCATCTGATACATAGGCTTTACATAATTATGGCACCCCAAGCTTAAATTATCTGAAGTTAAAATACCTCATTAGAGCATAAAGGAATGGTAACACCAGTGTCCCTGATCTGTCAGCCACATATCAAATACACTTACGGCCAACAAACTGACTTGGCTATGAGGAATACACAAGGAAGGGCTCTCCAGATTGAACAAAATCATGCTGTTTTCTCCATGTGAATGGCAAAAAATGGGACTTGACAATCGCTTAACAGTGTTATTCTGCTATATGTATGCAATTTGTGTACATTCCAGGATCTCTTTTCAGCCATAAAAATTTCAAAAATAATTGAAATAATTAATTTTATATGTGTATTAGAATAAAGTCCCACCTTTTGTATCATTATATGGCATTTGATAAAATGTTTATGTTCAAAGTCCTATGTTGCGGCAATTTTGGATTCATCAAATGATAACATTCTGTCAACTAAACTAGATATAAGCAATGCAATACATGGAATCAATCAAACTTATTTGCACTTAAACAATAAAGATTAAAAAAATCAAATGGAAACTAAATACATTTATAGGAACAAAATATGATGGGTTGCACACTTTAAAATCACAGTTACTTCCAAACAAAACACCAAATAGATCTCAAACAAGGCTTATATGTTGTTAAAAGAGTGAACATGGATATCAGATGGTTAAAAACTCATGAGAAAGAAAAAAATCCCACCTTTTGGTAGGTATTTAACTTGAAAACAATCACAAATTGTAGATAAATCATTAATATACATGCATATGCAAATGAGCCAATTTGTAAAAATAACTGCAAATTAAAGAAAAAGTCATTAGCTTTCATTTGATACCATTCTTACATCTGTAGGTCAATATTCAATCAAGATAAGACCAAAAACGTTTTGAAAATTCAAATGAAAAATTTGATTGGGTTAAGGGTTTAGATAAGGGTCACGGCCAAAAGCCCCAACCGCCAGATTGCAAACATTGCTCAAAATGTTTCTAATAAAATGTTCTTTAAGATAAACTATGTTTACATGATTCCCCTTGAGTAGAAACACAATGTTTTTGAAAGTATTTACAAAATACCCGCTAAAAAGGTCACAGTTTTAAGTAATGTCATTAATATTCATGAATATGCAAATGAGATAATTTGCATAAAATTCATGGCTAATTATTGGGACAGTCATAAGATTTCATTTGATACCATTCTTACATCTGTAGGTCAATATTCAACCAAGATATGATAAAAAACGTGTTGAAATGACTGAACAATTTTATAGGGTTAAGGGTTTAGATAAGGGGTTTGGCCAAATGCCCCAACAGCCAAAGTGCAAACATCGCTCAAAATGTTTCTTACATGATTTTCTTTAAGATTAATTATGTTTACACAATTCCCCTGCACAAAAATGTCTTGTTTTGGAAAGTATTTACCAGATTTTGGTCGAAAATCGCAATTTTAGGAAAAATAATTAATATTCATGAATATGCAAACAATGCTCAAAATGTTTCTAAGATATTGTACTTTATGAAAAACTATGTCTACAAAATTCCCCCTGGGGGGGAGCAAACATGTTTCTGGCTCAGGGACTACTTTCTCAACTTACAAAAACTGCTGTGGTCCAATTCGAAAGCTGCTTTGAAAGACGACAAATTTGATCTATGTAAATTAATACATTTTAAAACACATTAACATCAAGTCAAAAGCAGAAAATGCTGGTATACAGCCCATCATTAAAACACCACTTTCTGGATATACGAAATGCATCAAATTACACACATTTGTAAGTACATTTGACAAAAGTTGATTCATCGCGCCGGATTTCCAGATTATGATTCAAGAAGAAAATAACTTACAAATATTATTTTAGCCTACTCTATATTCATATGCAATGGAGGTAATTTTGAACATCTTTTGTCAAATATTTCCATAGATATGCATTAATTCAAAATTCTAAACCGTTCAAAATGCTTGTTTAGGAGTTTAGGCAGTTTATGAATTACTGACACTTTTCAAATTTCACCTCTGACTCTTTAGTGCTAATGATGGGTTGCATACCTTAATGCGTTTTCGATCTCCTTCGAATAGAAGCGGCAAAATTAGTTCTTTTTGGGGAAAGGGATCAGCGAACTTTGACTCAAAGATTTTCGAAGGACGATCTATCAAAGGGACAAAACCACCCGCCGCAGAAAATATTGAGGGACGGGAACAAAATGCTGCTTATCAGCATTTTCTTCTTTTCTATCAATGTTATCCCCCAAACTATTCCTTAATGAAACGTGAAACGCAAATATTGGAATCATTGTTACTATGTAAAATAAGCATAGAGAGCTTTTCCTTTGACCCTTTCTCAAACAAGATCTGGTTTTGAGGTTAAATATTTTCCATTTTGAAAACTGAAAAATTGGACAAAATGGAAGTTCAACAAGATAGAATTTGTATATGATATAGTACAGACTATTTTGACAAAATACATGTACAGACATTATACAATACAAAAAGGATTTTATTTGTTACTATTTACAATAGTGTACAAGTTACACACAAAGTAACAAAATGATATATTATGAAACAATTAAATGCAATACAGAATAATATTTCGCTTTGTGTATAGGGTTTCAGATCAATAACTAGGTTTCTTTCAAAGAATTCCTGACGAGAAAATCTTCTTCAATAGGACATAAGAAAACAAATGCAATGAAAGTTAGGTATAGATACGAGAAACCGTCGCTTTTCAACTAAAACATCGTAACTGTAGCTTGTTTCAAGCTGCAGTTACGAGGTTTTCGTTGAAAAGCAGCGAAATTTTGAATCGAAAGTACAAAAAATATGTAAAAAATGTGCATTTATGTCATTGTAAGGGGATTCTAAAATTTAAAATAGATTTCGTGACAAATCGTCCTAAAGTTACCATACCCCTTAATCCTGTCAGAAACTAGACCAGAATTTTGACGCTTCTAAAAGAAATACTTCAGGAAAACATTGCAGGAATAAGAAAAAAGCTGCTGATCATTAATTTCTACTTTTCCCTAAATATTTCTTTGCTATATCATACACCTTTCCACAATTTGATATCATGTATTTTGTCTTCTGCAACTCTTCAAATTGGTACACTTAAAATGTGCCGTTTGGGAAAGGAGAAATGTATTGAAATTGTTCGTGCAGAAAAAATCGCAGTCCTCTTAGCACTGTATTTTGGGGATTCCTTATTTTGAAAAATGAGAAACCAAGATTCGAAAAATACGCAAAACCACGCAAGTCAGTGCCTTGATATTCTCAGTGGATCAATGTAGCAATGCCATTTGGACCCCCTTTTGACAAATCTTCGCTCCATCAGATTTGAACGTTTAATCTCAGTCTATGATTCTGAATAGGAGTCCCCCTCTGGTTCAGAACGCTCTTCAAACAGAGCTATGCTTCCCAAGTTGGAACATTCGTGAAATGCTCTGTGGACTTGTGCTCTAACATTTTCTGTCCCATTTCCATTTCCCCCACTCTCGCTATCACCAGATGTTGTTATATTCCCAGAATCGCGACATTCCCCTTGTCCAATTAAGCCTGTTGAATCGTCCGACAGAACTGCTGTATCTCCAAACAGATCTATTACTTTCGGATCTGTTTCACCAAGTGAATTAGTTGATTTGGGACCGGTTTCGCAATTCTCGCTTGTGTCTGGGATTTTGCCCTGTACATTAGCAAGGCAAACATCGCTATCTCTTGATTCTAAACACAAGTTCATTTCGTAAAACTGATTCGTCAGGTCAAATTCATCAGTCATTCGAGTGTTGTTTCCGCGACACTCCATACTACTATTGTCTTCCAGTTTCGCGGGAGCGTTTTGTTCTTCTGATACGCCTTTGTCCATTCTCTTGTCAGATACAGCTAGGGGTGTATCCCTAGATACTACTTTAGGGTCTGTTTCATCAGGCAAACAAGGAAATTTTGGGCAAGTTTCATTAGTTTCGCTTGGTTCCGTGAGGTTGACATTTGTTTGGTGGTTACCCTTTATATCTGCAAACGAAGCTTCCATGTCTTCTTGTTGTAAGCCCAAACACAATTCATAAAATTGGTTTGTAATGTCAAAATTATTCGTACTTAGCGTGCTGTTTTCTTCGCGCCAATATGTACCATTATTTGCCAGATTCTCAAGGTCGTGCTGTTTCTCCGACTCACTTAAGACTTTTCCTTTTGTACCGTCGACTAGATTTGTTGGTTCAAACACAGAATAGATTTTTATGTCTGTTTCGTCAAGTGAATCATTAGATGTTTGATTTGTTCCGTGAGATTCGCATGTGGTAATGAATTTGACAGTTGTTTGTTGGTTGTCATGTACACCAGCGAGTGCGTGTTCCTTGTCTTCTTGTTTAAGGTATAGATTCATTTCGTAATACTGATCTGTTGTGACAAAATCATCCGGTCTTTGTGCGTGGATATTTCGAAACAACGCAACATTGTCTCGTTCTACATTGTGATGCCCTGTAATCTGCATCAAAGGCATTCCTCTATCATTTTCTGCAAAGCTGGTTAAATTCATCTGTGATTCAGAGGTTGCACAAACCTGGCTGCATGTATTTTGGCTTGTTCTACTATTTTCAAGAGCGATTGTATGGTTCCTGTGCAGATCTGCAATGAGGCGATCAATAGTCTTCTCTTTTCTCAGGAATCCGCCATCATTAGCCAACTGTTTACCCCTGTTCAAGTACATGGATGCTATCTCGGTCATACCATTCAGTTCACTTAACTTGGCTCTTGCAACACAGTACACCATCTCTCTTCTGACCTCGATACCTTCCCAGTTCTTATCAACCTCTGCTAGAAGAACTTCTGCTTCTCTTAGATCGGACGCTTTAGCTTTGTAATCATCAATTGTGTTGGCATCGTTTCCTATACCAAGAAGGCCAAAAACCATACGCAATAAGAACATTCTTGTCCAACCTCTCCTTGCTACTTCGTCCTCATACTCTAGACTATCTAACCCTCTTCGTCCCCATGTCAATAATTCTTCAAGATTTTGCCGAGTTGGATTTGATCCAAAGTCCCATAGTTTAACGTATACTTCCATATAGCAAAGATTGATTTGCTCTAAACAATAACCAAATCCCTGGGCACTGTTTCTTGCAGCAACTAACATTTGAGCCAGGATCTGGAAAAACGTCCATTAAGGCTTTTGAGCCCAACATAGATCCAGATCAGCCTGTGCATACGCACAGTCTGATCAGGATCCATATTGTTCTCCAATTGCTCCTTTGTGACATGTAGTAACTTATAGAGAGCAGAAATGATGCATATTGTACTGCATTTGACAAATGGACGATCTTGAAACTCAATTTTGAAAAATGCTATAAGGGGCGTTTTTCCAGATCCTGGCTCATTTGTTTTGCAGTTGACATATTTCCAGCCGCACCATCTAAATTTGCTTGCCTAGAGTACATAATTGTGTCAGAAACGAGGGTATTAGACGTCCTAGGTATCAACTGCATCATCTCGGTCAGCATTTCTTGTTGCGAAGCTTCTTGTTTGCAGCCGGTTGAATCACAGAAAGCATCAAACTCGACTCCAAGAATGGTCACGTACTTGTCAGCCAGAATCTGTTGTTTAACTGGATTTCGCTCTGATTGTAATTTGCTTTCAAAGCGTTTACCAAGAGTCCGTAAAAACTGTCTCGGATTCTTGAACTGGGAGTCATGAATCATGCGTTTGAGTTGTCTGTACAATCGTTGTGTACTAGTTCTGTTGTCCGTTGACGCATGTGGAATGACAACCGCCTGAGTCAAGCCATTGATCGCATTATAGAGTTTGGACGCAATAGCGTTATAACCTGCTTTGTCGATGGCATTTATAACAGTGGCCGAGTCGACCTCTCTTAATAAATCACCAATTATTCTATCTATGATATCCTTTCTATTGTGACCAGAGTCGTACAAATCAAGAGTCTGATAATATATTTTCCTTGACAAGCTACCGCTGTTGTACAATAACGACACAATAGCAAGAGGATCAACGTTGTAAATGACACCAGAATCAAGGAAAGCGGTAACCTGTGTCCTTGGTCGAAAAATTTCTCTGTCCGAACCTCCGTTGTTTGCCATTGACTATTTTTCACTTATGTATAATCAAATAAGACCAAATGTTATCAGCTAGCATATTACCGCGTCATCGACTACTGAAGGTGGCGAAAGGGATATTCACAGATATATTTTTACATAATGTTTGTTTTTGTGTCATTGCTTTTTGACGGTGTCTATTTTGTTTTATTTGGCATCCGGTCATTCAATATTAGATTCGATTGGGAGTATTCCGTTTATTGCAAAAACTATAAATTAATTGAATATTATTGAATATAATTCCAATAGATCTACAATGTATCCATTTTCAAGTGTTCAAATCAGCCAGAATACGCTGGGATTCTTAGGTCACACAACAATCATGTTCCAAACACAAAACTAAACGTTAGAAATCACTTGTAAACTATAACAAATTTATATGTGGGCGAAAATACCACCAAGGAAGGTAGAACTGTCTTAATATTTATATTCCGACTTGGGTATGTGCATATAGATAAACATATTACGTAATCAATACAATTACGTACAGGTAGGATTTCCAGCATGTCTCACGCGCGAATATTTTTGTACATGTGATATACAAGAAACAAATTAAGAAAATAGTGTCTGTCTAAAATTTGGAAGTTATCTAACAGCAGCTTTTTCATTACGATTTAATACTCTTTACGACTAACACCATTGATAGGCCTACCAAATAATAACCATTTTCCCGAGGACAAAAAATGCAAGTCTTTTCACTGTAATATGTTTCAGACGATAATTATGACATTATGACTACGTTCTTGAATGAAAGCATTTAGGGCAATGGATAAACTGCTGGAAACAGCGTTTTCTCCCTTGTTCTATATGTTTTCCAGAAGTATACTAAGGGAGTCGCGAAACCAAAGCATTCCACGGGAAATGGTTAACGCTATATTAAATTATCATCCTCCTTTTCTACTCTATATTACATTACTACATTGATTATAACATGTTTAAAGTATTTCTATATGTCGTGAGTGTGTGATAGAGACAGTGTGTGTGTGTGTGTGTGTGTGTGTGTGTGTGTGTGTGTGTGTTTGTATAGCTATCAATTAGAGGACGCAGACTTGAACGCACACCTACAATTAGAGGACTGCGGTACAATTGGAGGACTTGCACACGGGTCCTCAAAATGTTTTCATTGTATTCAACTGATTTTGATATACTATTATAGAAAATTGAAAAATAATCGAGTCCTCATTTAAACGTGAAAAAGTAGTCTGGACGCACAAAACATGCACACTTTGCTCTTGTCACGTGACTTGAGAGTGTGCTTGTTAGGTCCTCGTAATGACGGACATAAAAGGTATTGTGCAAAATATGCAAATTAGGGTCCTCATAAATTAATTATCCAGAACTAAAACTCTTAAGAGTTTTGAAATTTTGCATAAAGTAATGCTCGCAAGAGTTCTAGCTTCTTTATCGACACGTTTTCGTTTGTTTGGTGTTTTAAGCCAATTTTTACAAAACTATTTTTCAGTTATATCACGGCGATAGATCACTTATTCGTGTTTCCTGTCTACTAGCGCTAGGCTAGGCTCTGAATATAGCATTGATAGTAATTGACTAGTTTTCTAAACTATACCGTGGCATATCATAACCATTCATTGGTGTGTCTTATTCTTGTTTCACTTTTAAGAAAAGTCAGGTTTAAATAAGCCGTCTTTTGTCCCTAGACATTAACCGTTTTTTGTATACAGATCAAACTAAGGACCCAGACTAGAATGCACACCAACGATTAGAGGACTGTGGTACAATTGGAGGACTTGCACACGGGTCCTGAAATGTTTTCTTTGTATTCAACTGATTTTGATATGCTAAATCGAAAATTAAACCATTTGACGGAAATTTAATATAAAGGAGCTATTGCAAGCATCGTGGGAAAAAAGCCATTGCTTGCCAGTTATAGCTTCTTTATCGACATGCTTTTGTTTAATTACTACAAATATTCCGCGGAAACCATACACAACATTCTTTCCAAGTGTACCCATCCATGCGACCAAGGTATATCTTCACCGGTCCTACGTTCTTTCCAAGATACTCACTGTTTTTATCGCTTACAAAGTCCATTTAAGACGAATGAACCAGGTCACAGTGACTTTCAGCAGGCGTCAAAAAGAAAGTTGGCCTAGCCAGGATTCGAACCAGTTCCAAACTGGGACCGCTTGCATGGAAATTGCTACCCACTGAGCTATTGAGACTGTATAAGTACTGAAACTCAGATAAGCAACATCTGAATTGATGCAAAATCGCGAATAAACCGAACCGAAAAATCATAACTAAAAACTGCAATGTCGTCTAAAAGAGCAGATGACCGTATTAAGCCTATGTAAACACTGTGAAAAAGGAAACCATTGCTGTAGCAGATTTATTGGTGTGTCATATTCTTGTTTCACTTTGAAGAAAAGTAAGGTTTTAAAAAAATATGTCTCTTGCCCCCATATATCAATCGTGTTTGTATAGGGATCAAACTGAGGACCCAGGCTTGAACGCACACATACGATTAGAGGACTGCGGTACAATTAGAGGACTTGCACTCGTTGAGATTATACTTGATAAAGTAGATTCCTAATATTTTGGTGGGTTTTCTTTTCAATCCTTGAGAGAAAAGAGGAAAACAGTCGGTGTTATTGCAAAACCTCGTAACTCCAGCTTAATTATATAGCTGGAGTAACGAGGTTTTGCTATAACATAAATGCAATGCCTTTTCCCTTTGGGGTTTTTAAGCAAACATTCTTCAGGGACGTCAAAACCGGTCTTGTTTGAGAAAGTGTTATTTAGCATGAGAATTATTAATAATGCAAATGAAATCGCGGATATTAAATCAGTTAATTTAGGGTAAAAACAATAAAATAAGATAAATGTCCCCAAATCCGCTACCCACTGAGCTATTGAGACTGCATAAGTACTGAAACTCAGATAAGCAACCTCTGAATCGATGCGAAATTGCGAATAAACCGAGCCAAAAGCGGAAAAATCATAACTAAAAACTGCCTAAACATAAAAATGTCATCAAAAAGAGCAGGAGACCGTAATTAGTCGATGTAAACACTGTGAAAAAAGAAACCATTGCTGTAGCAGTTTCATTGGTGTGTCATATTCTTGTTTCACTTTTAAGAAAAGTAAGGTTTTAAAAAATCCGTCTCTTGCCCCCAGATATTAACCGTGTTTGTATAGGGATCAAACTGAGGACCCAGGCTTGAACGCACACCATCGATTAGAGGACTGTGGTACAATTAGAGGACTTGCACACGTTGAGATTGTCCTAACGTGACGCCACTGTGTATTCTTAATAAGGTGGATTCCTAATACATTTGTAATTATATAATTTTTGGCGAGTTTTCTTTTCAATCCTTGAGAGAAAAGAGGAAAACAGTCGGTGTTATTGTTAAACCTCGTAACTCCAGCTTAATTATATAGCTGGAATTACGAGGTTTTGCTATAACATCAACGCAATGCATTTTCCCTTTGGGGTTTTTAAGCAAACATTCTTCATGGACGTCAAAACCGCTCTTGTTTGTGAAAGTGTTATTTTAGCATGAGAATTAGGCTATTAATAATACAAACGAAATCGTAGATATTAAATCAGTTAATTTAGGGTAAAAATAATAAAATAAGATAAAAGTCCCCAAATCCGTGCGAGTTTATAATGCGTATCTTTTTTTCGTTAGACACAATTAATCAAATATAAATTTATAACCTATAGCAAATGGTGGCAGGCTACTCAGTCGTAAAATATATTGATTGTATCAAAGTTGAAGGTTTAACCCTTTCCCAAACAAGACCTGGTTTTGACGTCCCTAATAGAAAAGGCTTGGAAAAACATTGAAACAAAAAGAAGAAACTGCTGATAACCAGCAGTTTCTCCTTTTGTCTCAATATTTTCTGTGTCATATTTTATACTAATCCTATCTTTAATAAAATCCATTTGGTCATTTGTGGCAGTTTTTGAAGTGGGTCACTCTAAATTTTGTCGTTTGGGAAAGGGTTAACCCATTACCAAACGACAGTATTAGACTGGTCTAACCTCTAAGATGTTGCAGACGACAACTCTTTTTAAATGTCATTTTACATTTATTGATAATTTGAGGTAGAAAATAATGTGGGAAATGAAGAAATTGTTTGTCATAAGCAATTTCTTCATTTTCCACAATGTTTTCAAAAGTTTTTATCATGTAGGCCGGGTATCAAAGACGTCATTGTGTTGAAATGGGTAAGGGTGCTTCAAGAATAATTTTGAAGACTTTGATCACGATTTTGTTCCCAAACAAATATTGAGCAATATTTCTTATACAGTTGAGAACATCGTGAAATTGACAACCTTAATGTTTTGGGAATGTTAAATTTATACATTTTCTCGTATGTTGATTTTTAATTTATTTTTCGAGACGACCACAACCGAAAAACCCGGTTATTTTACCGATTACAGGTAATTTCGGTAAAATACAATTTCGGTAAAATGAATTTATATAGTAATAAAATGGATGTTTCGGTAAAAAGGTAATTATAGTGTAATTATCACCTTGTCGACGGGGTTTATCGATTATTGATAAAGTATATGGAAATATTTATATATTTTTATTAAAAAAATATGTTTATCTCCAGGGTTGTGATCCAAATAGTCTAAAAACGACTATGTCCAGGTATGTTGAGATCAATAACAATATTCAATTTTAATATAATTTCTCAAATATCGTGCTCAAATAAATACAAAAACAACATCGATATATACGTAATTTCTATATCAACCTAACGTTTGATATAACTATATGACTACGATAAATAGTTAAAAAAATTCAATAATTCATAATGTTAATTATCAATTTTGATATGATTTCTCAAATAGACTACAGGGCTTTTTTCTAGGATTGGGGGAAGACACAGGACGCTGGTAGAAAGGGGAAAAATCACATGCAGCATCCTAGTTTCGGGGAAAATTGTATAATATAGAAAAAGAACACAAGATGGGCCAAAACCCTCTTATATCCACTACTGTAGACTTGCGAACAAGCAGGGCTAGTTTGAAAAGCTGCAGAAATTTGGAAAAGGTTTCCTTGCTATTTCATATGGGTTTTTAGTGCGATTTTTGAAAATATATCTTGGGGAAAATTTATTATTTGGGGAAAAAGTGCATTATTTCTTGAGGGGAAGACGCTGGGACCCAGTGTCACTTTCTGAAGAGCTTTCAGAGAATTTGATTCCATTGAAAACTCTGGCTGCCGGGGCATGACAAAAGGGGAAAAATGCCAAATCTTCTAAAAATCTTCTTGTGTCTTACCAGTCGGCCAATATTCTTGAAACTTCACATGAATGATCCTTGGGTAAAGGGCTTTCAAAGTTGTTGAAAGAATAGAATTTGATTCCCTTAAAGACTCTTGCTGCCGCGGCATGAGAAAAGGGGAAAATAGCCATTTTTTAAAATCTTCTTCTGCCTAACCAGTTGGCCAATATTCTTGAAACTTCACAGGGTTGATCCTTGGGTAAAGAGCTTTTTAGAGTTGTCAAAAGAATTAAATTCCATCAAAGACTGGCTACCGCGGCATGAGAAAAGGGGAAAATAGCCAAATCTTCTAACAATCTTCTTCTGCCTAACCAGTTGGCCAATGTTCTTGAGACTTCACATGAATGGCCCTTGGGTGAAGGGCTTCCAGAGTTGTTAAAAGAGTTTGATTCCATCAAAGCTTCTGGCTGCCGCGGCATGAGAAAAAGGGAAAATAGCCAAATCTTTTAAAGATCTTCTTCTGCCAAACCAGTTGGCCAATATTCTTGAAACTTCACATGAATGATCCTTTGGTAAAGGGCTTTCAAAGTTGTTAAAAGAATTTGATTCCATTAAAGACACTGGCTGCCGCAGCATGAGGAAAGGGGAAAATAGCCAAATCTTTTAAAGATCTTCTTCTGCAAAATCAGTTGGCCAATATTCTTGAAACTTCACATGAATGATCCTTGGGTGAAGGGCTTTCAAAGTTGTTAGAAAAATTTGGTTTATTTTTTAACTATTAGTGCAGTAGCATCAGAAAAAGGGCAAAAGAGCAAACACTTTTAAAAGGCTGAATTTTTGTTACATTCATTTTAAAAACACAGGAAATAGGGCATTAATGAAACATTTCTTATTTTGCTGCTATACAGGTCAAAGTGTTTAATTTCATCACGGCAAGAAATCTCGGGTGAGCGACCTAAGGTCATCATGGCCATCCTGTTTTTTGGATTTTTGGGTTTTTTTTTTCAAATTGAGGCTGCGTCACAGAAAAAGGGGCCTTAATGTAGAAATTAGTGTTTCTCTAATTTCTCTTCATTCAAAGTAGATAATTTAACGAAATTTTGTTCTTCAGTGATGAATGAGTGATGAATATAGCTTATATAATTAATAATTCATGTACGAAAATCCTGTCATGTGAAAAGGGGACTAAATGTAAAACAACATTGCGTCTAGATCTTTAAGTCTGCTCGAAGCGAGATCTCCACAACTCTTACACCAAATTGGACGAAACTTCAATATGAACTTCGTGAAATTCTGTCAAGAACCTTTTTCTCTCTGTTTCTCAATTTGATGCTGTGTTATAGGAAAAGGGGCCTAATTGTAGACGTTTTTCTCATATTTCTTTTAATCTAGATAGAATTTAATGAAATTCTATATTCGATTTATTAACTTTTTCATAACTTACATCTTTATTTTCCAATTGCGACAGCTGCTTGACGCCTTTTTAGTCTGACTTATTTCTCTAAATTAGGTTTTATGGACTTCCCATTATGTCCGCTTTAGCGTGACGGGTTACTGTTACTTATACCTTCCCATGACAAACACATGGTTCTACACTGAAATGTGACATCATAAATCGCTTCGCCAATCGTTGAAGCGTTTATTTAATTGGTCAGAAAAAGGGTCACAGAAGATGACCCCCTGCTGGTGCCTGTCAGATTTACTGTCAAGTCAACATAGGATTTTAATCAGATTGAGAAGCCTAGATAACTATCTCGCTATTTAAAGTGACTAACTGTTAACATAATCACTCTAATATGCAACCGCCAGGTAGGAAAGTGCGTATGGCAGACACACATAAATCATACATAACTCTGGTAGGCTTCGAACTTACAACGCTGAGGGACAAGTGATTTTTGGTCAGAAACCTTTTAAAACCATTTACCCTTTCCACATAAATATACATCGGTAGTAGTACAATCCATGAAAACACTGTACGCCTACTGTGCATTCGATTAAAGAACCAATACAGCTGCTCTAAGACCGGATAGCTTAGTTGGTAACGTCGGGGTCTGTCAATCAAGGGGTCGTGAGTTCGAACCTGGCTCGGCATGTAGCCATTCTGACATTTGACAAAAGTCATTTGTCTTTCACCAATGGGTGTTAATCATCTAATTGAGAGAGCAGCAGGAAGGTTTGTATGTTTTGGTAGTACGGGTGCGAGAAATATCCGGAATCCATAGTAGGTGTTGCAGCCGCCACAATATGACCATAACAGTTGAAAACAGCGTGGAGTTAAAATCAAATCAATTCAGATGCGGTGGAAGCGTCTAACCAGCCAGTTCGAATCGGGTTTGCCCAATAATGAATGAAAAGTTGCGGTCAAAACGCTCTGTATGTACGGACAGACGCATGCACGGACGAGTGCCATTGCACCTCTGATGCATATCGATGAAGATAATTATGTTGTACGGGTACCATAATTGGGTTTATTTTAGAGTAAGATATTTGGTGTGAATGTGGGGAAGGGGGTCGATATTTTATGGGGGGTCACAATTCTACGTAAGGGGTCACTTTTCTACGTGTGGGTAGGTCATAATACTATGACCCCCCGGTCATAATATTATGACCGGGGGGTCAGTATTTTATATAGAATAGTGACCGGGGGGTCAGTATTCTATGGGGGTCACTTTACTACGTTACACCGGCAAGGTGATAATTACTCTATAATTGCCTTTTTACCGAAACATCCATTTTTTTACTATATAAAATCATTTTACCGAAAATGTATTTTTCCGAAATTACCATCACCCATTTTACCCATATCGTGATTACAAACAACATGGCGTCGAAAATGTGTTTTTTCACTTTGACAAGTCGTTTTCGCCTCGAAAGAACAATAAAAAGCATAAATTATGACAAATTAATTTGTCAGATTGGCATGGCAGATGACGATGCCCGATGTAACATCCCACTGGATTCGTAAGAGAGGTGTCAAACCTTTGCTTCGACAGTCAAAAAGGTGAATTTTACTTTCTACAACCATTTCCCAAACAAGACGGGTACGGAAACAAGACCGGGTTTGATATCCTTGATAGAAGATGATAAATTTAAAAGCATTGGGACATAACACTGACGTAGGAAGGGGGACAGGACCCGCAATAATTTAGAAGTGGGCCAACATATCCTATAGCCTTCCCAATAATACACACTGGCGAAGGAAGGGGGGGTTTGGGGCGTCCCCCCCAATAATTTAGAAGGGGGGGGGGGCTTACATATCCCTTGACCCCAATAATTCACCCATATTTTCCTTCAAGAAAGGTGCAGGTATAAAATGCTGTCTGAAAGTGCCCAGATTGCAGGAAATGGCTTTTTAGAATTCAAAATTTTCTGGGGGCAAGACCCCAGACCCCCTAGCAACGCTACCGTCGGGTTCCATTCACTTAAACATTTGCCCCCCCCCCAATATCATAAACCTTTCTATGCCTATGTACACTGGTAGCATTGCCCCGCCCCCCCCCACCAACATAATTATTATCTTTTTTTTGGCCTGGATATTTTCTGCACATTGATATAATCAGGCTACAGAGGTTGGTTCGTTCGAACGCTCCCGGATCCGCTACTGCATGAAGAATTACTTATTATGTACATTGATTCTTGGTAGAAGACATCGTGAGTTATGAAAAATGCTGCAGTTTGCTTCATTTTTCATATTGATTTCTTAACCCTTATTCTCATGGAGGCGGCAAGTTGTACTGTGAAACCGGTCCCATATCCGTGAAACCGGACCCAATGCCGATTTTCCATCGGTAAAACTGGCCCCCAAAAGAGGCCCCAAAATACCAATGATTTATGTAATTGGTGATGATATTAAAAGAAAAAGAACATCTATAAATAATCGATATCATATTGTTCTTTGTTTGTTCAATTATTTTGATTTGTTTTTGTTCAATATTTAGAGTGCCCGACCACGAATTAGTATCCCATTAACAAACAGCAAAAATTTAGATGTGTCCATATTCAAAGTAGTCCTATTTATAAGGCCTCACACATTTTTTGAAAAATCTTTTCTGTGTATGTGGGGACTTATAAAATTTGCCATTTTTTCTATATAGCACCTTTCTATTGCGGTCTATTATTGCACATGTTTAACCCTTTTGGGCCAATCCCAAACAAGACCTGGTTTTGACGTCCCTGATAGAAAAGGCTTGGGAAAACATTGAAACAAAAGAAGAAACTGCTGGTAACCAGCAGTTTCTCCTTTTGTCTCAATATTTTCTGTGCTATAATATTTTACACAAAACTTATCTTTAATAACATCTATTTTGTCATTTGTGGCAGTTTTTGAAGTGGATCACCCTAGAATTTTGTCGTTTGGGAAAGGGTAAACGGAGGGAAATTTCATCAGACATGCCTGACGGTCCGACGGTCTTTGCTATTCCTGGGATAAGTTCATTGTCAGAGAATGAACTTAAATATGGTGAACATTATTTTCAGACATGGAGAAACTTGCATTGGTGTTATTCGAAAGAAAGAAACTTGGAGACTACGAATGCTTGAAACAGAGCTCAAGAGACGTGTCTATTTTTCTTTTGGAATGTCAAGTTCAAATGTGAAGTTCTGAAATATTCAGGTAGGTTTCTTTGCATTTGATTTGTAATTTTTTTTTGCTGTGCGTGAGAAATGATAGATGCATGACCTTATTAGATGTGTGTAAGTGGATTTGCACGTCTTAAGTATTGGTCAGGCAATATCTCATTTTAACCCTTTACCAGGGTGTCCAAAAACCTCCAAATGTTTTTTTTTTCACCCCCAAAATGAATTTTGTACCCCCAGTTTTTGCAAGCAGGCTTCTTTGTCTCTACTAGAGGGGGTACTTATAAGCATGCTGTAAAAGTATAGTTTGTTCCCACAGATTTGAGAGTAGGAGGAAACCCTGTTTACATACTGATGCCTTTTGACTCCCTAACGAGAAAAGGCTTAGAAAAACATTGTGAAAAAATGAAGAAATTGCTTGTCATGTACAGGCAATTTCTTCATTTTCCACTATGTTTTCTAATCCAAAATAGAAACTTTTCTAAAACTTCATCACTTTGAAATTGTCATCTACAAAATAATTCAAATAAAATTTTCAGTCCAAAATTTTAGTGAAAATAGGACAGGTTAAGGCAATTTACCTCTAATGAGATTCATGCGATGTCAGAATAATTTCTAAGGCAATGTCATGAACATTTGACGGTAGAACATTCCTTCAAAGAATGTTTTCCTAATTTGCCAAAATATGTTCGGATACATAAGAAATGTTTATGAAATGGCACGAAAAATTCTGAAATCCTATGAATTTCATTAGAGGTGGACTATGTTAACCCATTATCACACAATGATGCTTTTAGATTCCTCTCAAGAAAAATGGCTGAGAAAACAGATTGTAAATGAAGAAATTGCTTGTGACTTGTTGTGCAATTTCTTCATTTCCCACAATGTTTTCACCCTGAAAGACCAAAATTAATAAAATTTCACAGATTTGAAATTTGTCATCTGCGTCATCTTTGAATTTGGACACATCTAAATTTTGTACTTTGGTAAGGGGTTCGTAAATACAATTTTCATTACATACTTGCTAATACAGAAAATATTAGGGTAAAAAGAATAAAATTTATGCTGATTAAGCCTTCAATCTTTTCTTGATGGCAGAAGCTTTCAAATTGGACCACCCTTAACTCATACAGACTTATGTAACTTTATCCAGAATTGCTGTCTTTATCTCTCAAAAATTTGCATGGATATTCAGTGTTCTCCCCAGCCTAATAAGCTGTATCGGCCCCACTACAGCTACATGTAAATCAATCATGAATGTATTGCCCCTACAGCTTCATAATTACCCCTACAGCTTAATTTCTTCAAATGGTCACCAAATAGAGACATTAAGAGGTACTTCATGTCAAAAACATATAAATAATGCATTATAATCAATCAAAATGTAATAATTCTTTATAAAAACATTATGAGAAAAGAAGAAATTGCTCAAATTGAGCAATTTCTTCTTTTCCCATTATGTTTTTATTCATGAACACAATGATTTTCAAGGTTTACCAATACTTATAATTTGCCACTACGGCTTCAAATTATTCTGAGGAGAACCCTGATATCATACCTTAACCCTTTCCCAAACAAAACCTGGTTTTGACGTCCATAGTAGATAAGGCTTGGGAAAACATTGAAACAAAAGAAGAAACTGCTGATAACCAGCAGTTTCTCCTTTAGTCTCAATATTTTCTGTGCATTATTTCACACAAATACTACATTTATCATCATTTATTTTGTCGTCTAAAACAGCTTTCAAATTGGACCTGTCCAAGATTTTGTTATTTGGGAAAGGGTTAATGTAGAATACCCGTAATATGGCCATTTTGAGATAACTAAAACATCAGATGTTTTCGAGTGGCGTCGTTGCATATCTGAACTTATTCGGGCGCGGTCGTAAACATTGAGTGGTGGAAAGTTCCACCGCTGAATGTTTTCGACTGCGCCCGAATAATTCCGACGTCACGCAAATCTCATTACGGGTATACTACATTCAGAAAATGAAATTAGCAATTGAATTATGCCCAATTCATGATTTGATATTGCTGTAAATACATATTTACAAAATAGCCAAATAATTGTATTATTTTGCTTTCAGACTCAAGACCAGTGTTGCAGAACATTTTTAAAGTTTACCATACTTGGCCTGGCAAGATGGATGGCAGATAATGCAATGAATATATTTCATCCACAAGCTCTAATGGGGAGAAACGACTTTAAAAAGCAGGGAAAGCAAACACATACCCCAAACGAGACATCATGCAATTGAGCATGTTTCTGCAAACAAGTTTTGTGCCAGGGATGAATACATGCATTTAGAACATGTAGACCAATTTTCCCTTTACAGACAGATCATTACCTTACAAGTGTTTAATGAGTGCACAAATAAGTGTAGATGCCTCAGAAACAAGGGCGGATCTAGAGGGAGTGGGGGTTGGAATCCAGACGTCCCTGGCATTGGCCTAAAATAAAATTTTGACTACGATGTTAGTTTAACTTTGCATATTAACACTTTTAAAGCCATCATTTAGGCTTTGATCCCAACACCCCCCCCCCCCCCTCCCGAATTAACCTGGATCTGTTCTTGAGAAAGACATTTGGAAATCTTTTTAGAGAAAAGAAGTAAATGCTGATGACAAACATTTTCTTCCTTCCTGTCAATGCTTTTTCTTGCAGTTTTATAAGTTGTGTTTTTACTAGTTAAAGGGGAACATGCTAGGTTCTTCAGGGATAAGAGCAACATGGGGACAGTAAGAGTTCGCATTCTTGTGTGGTGGATTGCATTATCTAGGACCAAAAGGAAAGAAATTTTAGCACTGGAACCAAGTTTTTCCATTATCTATCAAGGTCCAGTTTCCCTCAAATCTTACTATGATAATAAAGTGCTGGTAGGGTATTTAAATACAGACTTGATTTAGAAGGACTGAATGAACTGTATTTGAAATTTCCTTGGACAGAAATAATGTAGGTTTGCAGGTTGACAATTTCATATTATATTATCTGAATATATTTTCAACATGTTCCCCTGTCCGACAACCTACCATGGGTTCATTTTAACATCTAGACACCTCTTTTCAAATTTATACTCGGCAATGATAAGATAAAATAGGGTAATAGGATTTTAAATTTACTTCAAATCCAAACCCTTTGTTGTGGGTACACAGTCACATTAAATCTTTTTGAGAAGAGGATTCAAATGAGAACCCACTACATAAAATTTGGCGATTTATGATATATATTTTGCAACAGGAAAAGATATTACCCTCTCTCATCAATAGATTTGTACACTGGCCGAACTTTTGCCTTTTAGAAAAGTTTAAGGTAGTCCACTCCTTATGAGATTTGCACGACATTGGAATTATTCGGGTGACATCAAAAATATTCAGTAGTGGAACTTTACACAACCACATGTTTACGACTATGCTCGAATAGGTTCTATACCTAACAATACTGCTCGAAAAAGTATGATGTTTTATAAATCTCAAAATGGCCATATTATAATGAGCATTCCACCTCATCAGCCTAGATAAGAGAAAGACATGGACCTTTATTAGGCTGCAAATACATACAGACTTATGAAGATCTATGTTATTCTCAATTGAAATTCATATAATTTTGCAAAAATCATATAACAACATAGTACAATGTGAAATACATGGGAAAGCATTGAAGCAAAAGAATAAAATGCTGATGATCAGCAGCTTCTCCTTTTGTCTTTATATCACCTGTGTTATATAAATCTACATCCATTATGTCATCTCAAGCAGGTTTTAAATTGCATCATCCTAAAATTTTGTTGTTTGGGAAAAGTTCAACGAAAAATCTTAAGGAAGGTAGTCCACCCCTTATGAGTTTCATGCTATGTCGGAATTTTTTGTGTGATGTGATTAACATTTGTTACGTAGCCGGCCGTTACAACTCGTGTGAAGTCGCATGAATCTTATTGTGGCTCAAACTACCTTAATAAACAATTTATCAAAACACTTCAAAATCAGATGTATCTAGCACTTCCGATATAAAAATCGAGGCAATGTAATGTTCCTTGTGGCTTGCACACATAACGAGTGTACACAAATCCAATCTTTTTCTGCATCCATTTAAGCAGCTTTTGAATTGCACCATCCTAAACTTTTGTTGTTTGGGAAAGGGTTTAGCTCAAAGAAAATCTTAAGGTAGTCCACCCCCTAATGATATTCATGCGACATCGGAATTTTTTGTGCGATGTGATAAACATTTATGTAGCCAACCTACACTGCTCCGGGGTTGTTGCATGAATCTCATCAGGGGTGGACTACCTTAATAAACAAATTTTCAAAATACTGCAAAATCAGATGTGTCTCACACTTCCGATATTTCGAGGTAATGTCATTATTACTGTGATGATCCTTTTGGCTTGCACACATACAGAGTGTACACAAATCCAATCTTATTCTACATTCATTTTGTGACCTCAAGCAGCTTTTGAATTGCACCATCTTAAAATTTTGTTGTTTGGGAAAGGGTTTGGTTCAAAGAAAAATCTTAAGGTTGTACATCCCTAATTAGATTCATGCGACATCGAAATTTTTGTGCGATGTGATAAACATTTGTTATCTTGCCAACCTTTACCACTGGGTGTGGTTTCATGAATCTCATCAGGAGTGGACTACCTTAATACACAATTTTTCAAAACACTGCAAAATCACATGTGTCTCACACTTCTGATATTTTGAGGTATTATGATGCCCCTTGTGGCATGCATACATCCAGAGTGTCAACTGTATATGCATAAATTGAATTGTGAATATACTGTACATGGACATATTGGTAATTAAAACTAAATTAAATGAATATTCGGTGACCAGTTCTCTTATCCAGACCTGCTTTTATGCAAAGTAATATGATACATTCCCAAAAGCAGTGGCCATAGCCCAGTTGGCAGCACACCAGACTCTCACTTACGAAGTTCCGGGAGTCCTGGGTATGATCCCTGGCCGAAGCAAACATTGATTCTGGCAAAATTGTCTCGCGTTTGATAATCGTTAGTCTATTTGGGTGAACAGCTTTAGGTTCGGTAAGGATGTGGTAGTACTGGTTTGAGAAAAAATGGGAACCCATGATTGGATGCACTAGCGACCGCGATATGACAGTACTTCGCTGTTGAAAGAAGTGTTTGACCCCAATCAATTTCCAAAACAAATCTGCTGTATCAAGACCTAATGTCACTCATGGCATCAGTGTTCTATTATAGCTAGATTTATAAAAAAAATATTGAGAGAAAAGATAATGCTGATAACCAGTATTTTTCTCATTTTCCCTCAATATTTTCCATATAGCCTTTTCACAAATGACAAAGTGCGTCAAACTTAATAATGAGGTCCAGTGCTTCAAATCGATTATGACGTCCCAGCTCTCCAGCCAGGGTTAAGGTACTCCACCCTAATGAGATTTGTGCGACATAGGAATTATTCCAGCGAAGTCGAAAACATGAAATTCACCGGTGGAACTTTCCTCCGCCGAATATTTACGACCGCGCCTGAATAGGTTCGTCTACGTTACGATGCTGCTCGGAAAAATCTAATGTTTTAAGAATCTAAAAATGGCTACATTACAGATATTCTACCTTAATATCCTGTTTTGTCTGCCAGTAATTGGTGGATAACTGTAAAACCTATGTGGTTGAGTAGCTGTAGCTAGGAAAGGATGTTGTAATATTGTAGTTCTTGTGAGAGAAACAACCAAAATCCATTGGTAGATGATCCACCTGCCAGGATATGACCAAGAAATCTTTTAAGAGAGGAGTTGCACTACATTTATTTACACAACCGACACTATTTCAGACTGTTCCAATTTTAGTCCACCATTAGGAGATTCGCATGACTTCGGAATTATTCGGGCGAAGTCGAAAACATTCGGCGGTCAAACTTACACTGCCAAATGTTTATGATTATGACTGCGCCTCAATAGGTTGGTCTAATTAACGACTCCGCTCAGAAAAATCTGGTGCTTTAAAAGAATCTTTAAATGGCTACATAATGGGTATTCTACCTTAATATCCTTTTATGTCTGCCACTAATTGGTGGATAACTGTTATACCTATGTGGTTGAGTAGCTGTAGGCTAGAGTAGGATGTTGTGCTAGTACTTGTGAGAGAAACAACTAAAATCTATAGGTAGATGCTCCACCCACTATGATATAACCCAGAAATCCTTTGAGAGACTGTTCCAATCTTAAAACAGCTGCAGATGACAAAAGGGATATATGAATAAAGAATCATCTATAGAAAATATTGTAAGAAAGGTGGAAATGCTGATCATAAGCATCTTCTTTTGTACAATGTTTGCCCAAATTTTATGTTTTCATCAGGCTGTAGGAATGTTGAATGTTTTCGAATTTTGCACAATAATTTTATGTGAACCTATTAAAAAAAATGCAAATTCATCAATTTTCGTAGCGTACAATTTTATGATAACTTTTTAAATGTGGTGAATGACGTTGCCTTTCTTAAAAAAACGCGTATCCACAGCTTGATTTTAGCTGTAGTTACCAGGTTTTCGAAGAAAAGCGACAATATATTAGCCGGTTCAGTAAGCGGGGTTAATTGGACTTTACCGTTCAAACGTAAAAATTAAAGGGCTATCCAAGTAAATTTTGTGACGCGTCATTTGAAAATGTTGGTCCCCTTTATTGCTTTCCACAACAGTTTTTCCTTACAGAGCATTGAGAGAAAGAACAAGCATGTCGCTGCTTTTCAACAAAAAAACTTGTAACTGCAGCTTACAACAAGCTGCAATTACGTGGTTTTTGTTGAAAAGCGATGATGCTGGCGACTAGCAGTCTCCTATCAACCCCATTCCACAGAAAGTCACTTGCCTCCATAAACTATAATTCCCCGTGTGGTTTGCAACACCTTCGAATTTTGACCGGTCAAAACTTTTGTCGTCTGTGAAAGGGATAATTGGATGTTGCGGTTCAGACGTAAAATTAAAAGACTAAGTAAAGTTTATGACCTACCATTCTAAAAGGATGGCTATATATCGCATGGAAAAAGGACATTTCGTAGGCCTAACTGTGTGAAATTGAAAAAGTTATTCCACTTGTCCAAAACGAAAGAACTGCGCGTGAATAGGGTACAAAATATTAAAAGGACATAACATTTCAAATTCATATTTTAAAAGTATGTCTTGATGTAAGGATTTGTTGTTATTCTAATGCGTAGAAATGCTATCAGTTTTTTTGAAGTTGTTATTTGTAAGAGAAAAATACGCCTTTAAAGTTGAGACAGAAATGAAAAAAAATCCATGTAAATCCGAACTGTTGTCAACAACAATTTCTTTGATTTTAGCACAAAAATATATATATTTCTCGTAAACGGTTCGGTATTTTGGCTTGAAATTTTCAGAATTTTCATAAGAAAATATGTTCTTTCAGATAAAAAATAAAGTAAAATTTATGTTAGAAAAATATGAAATGTCTCTTTAAGGGGAAATCCGGAAAGCATCCATGTATACAGATCAAACCGAGGACCCAGACTTGAATGCACCTCAACGATTAGAGGACAGTGGTACAATTGGAGGACTTGCACACTTGCAAAACTGATTTTGATATGCTAAGTCGAAAATTATACTATTCGACCGAAATTCAAAATAAAGGAGCTATTGCAAGCATCGTGGGAAAAAGCCATTGCTGGCGAGTTATAGCTTCTTTATCGACATGCATCGGTAATGAGAAGTATGTATTAACCCATTACCAGACGGGAAGATTTTAGACTTGTCAAAATTGAAAGATGTTGCAGAAGACAATTTCAAGTTAATCAAATTTTACATATCTCTGTCTAAAAGGGTAGAAAACATTGTTGAAAATGAAGAAATTGCTTGTCATGATGTTTTCCAAAGCCATAATCTTGTAGGGAGTCAAAAAGAGTCATTGTGTGGGAATGGGTTTAGCGTATAAAACCGGGTACATGCTTTACTTTAATTAACAACAAATAATCCGCGGAAACCATACACAACATTCTTTCCAGGTGTACCCATCCATGCGATCATGGTATTTCTTCACCGGCACAACGTTCTTTCCAAGATATTCACTGTTTTATCACTTAAAAAAGTCCATTTAAGACGAATGAACCGGGTCACAGTGACTTTCAGCAAGCGTCAAAAAGAAAGTTGGCCGAGCCGGGATTCGAACCACTTCCAAACTGGGACAGCTTGCATGTACATTGCTACCCACCGAGTTATTATACCCCCCAAATTCAATTTGGGGGGGGGGGGTATATAGGAGTCAGCTTGTCCGTCTGTCTGTCTGTCTGTCTGTCTGTTGGTCCGTCTGTTGGTTTTTTGTCCGCTCTATTTCTCCTAAACCACAAGTTTAATTTTATTCAAACTTCACATGTGAACTCATTACCAAGTGCAGATTTGCATATGAAATTTTTGTCACGGTTCATTGATTTTTGACGGAGTTACGGCCCTTGAGTGAATTTTCTTGTCCACTCAATTTCTCAGATACTAATGGACAGATTTCAAAAAAACTTTACAGTTATGCTTAGTAGCTCTCAAATATGTGCATATCAAATTTTGGTGATGATTCATTGATTTTTGACTGAGTTATGGCCCTTTGCTGAAAATTGCCATTTAACGCAAAATCAATGTATGTTGATTGGTTTCTCAATTTTTTGTCCACTCTATTTCTCATAAACTATTGGACCAATTTTGTTCAAACATCACTTGTGAACTCATTACTAAGTTGAGATGTGCATACTAAATTTTTTCACGGTCAATAGATTTTTGACGGAGTTATGGCCCTTCAGTGAATTTTCTTGTCCGCTCAATTTCTTGGAAACTAATGGACGAATTTCAAAAAGACTTTACAGTTATGCTTAGTAGCTCTCAAATATGTGCATATTAAATTCTTGTGATGTTTCATTGATTTTTGACTTAGTTATGGCCCTTTGCTGAAAATTGCCATTTTACGCGAAATCAACGTGTGTTTATCGGTTTATCAATTTTTTGTCCGCTCTATTTCTCATAAACTACTGGACCAATTTTGTTCAAACTTCACATGTGAACTCACTACTACGTTGAGATGTGCATATCATATTTTGGTCATGGTCCATTGATTTTTGACGGAGTTACGGTCCTTGAGTGAATTTTCTTGTCCGCTCAATTTCTCGAAAATTAATGAACGGATTCCAAAAAAAACTTTACAGATTTGCTTAGTAGCTCTCAAATATGTGCATATTAAATTTCGGTAATGTTTCATTGATTTTTGACTGAGTTATGGCCCTTTGCTGAAAATTGCCATTTTACGCGAAATCAACATGTGTTGATCGGTTTTTCAATTTTTTGTCCGCTCTATTTCTCATAAACTACTGGACCAATTTTGTTCAAACTTCACATGTGAACTCATTATTAAGTGGAAATGTGCATATCATATTTTGGTCATGGTCCATTGATTTTTGACTGAATTATGGCCCTTGAGTGAATTTTCTTGTCCGCTCAATTTCTTGAAAATTAATTTACAGATTCCAAAAAAAACTTTACAGATTTGCTTTGTAGCTCTCAAATATGTGCATGTTAAATTCTGGTGATGTTTCATTGATTTTTGAATGAG
Organism: Fragum sueziense; assembly: GCA_963680895.1. NCBI lineage: Eukaryota > Metazoa > Mollusca > Bivalvia > Cardiida > Cardiidae > Fragum > Fragum sueziense. The sequence goes on along the minus strand of OY804595.1, from coordinate 66,318,617 downwards.
TTATGGCCCTTTGCTGAAAATTGCCATTTTACGCAAAATCAAGGTGTGTTGATCGGTTTTTCAATTTTTTGTCCACTCTATTTCTCATAAACTACTGGACCAATTTTGTTCAAACATCACATGTGAACTTAATACTAAGTTGAAATGTGCATACTAAATTTTTGTTACGGTCCATTGATTTTTGACAGAGTTACGGCCCTTGAGTGAATTTTCTTGTCCGTTCAATTTCTTGGAAACTAATAGACAGAATTTAAAAAGAATTTCCAGTTATGCTTACTGGCTCTCAAATATGTGCATATCGAATTTCGGTAATGTTTCATTGATTTTTGACTGAGTTATGGCCCTTTGCTGAAAATTGCCATTTTACGCGAAATCAACATGTGTTGATCGGTTTTTCAATTTTTTGTCCGCTCTATTTCTAATAAACTACTGGACCAATTTTGTTCAAACTTCACATGTGAACTCATTACCAAGTGGAAATGTGCATATCATATTTTGGTCATGGTCCATTGATTTTTGACTGAGTTATGGCCCTTGAGTGAATTTTCTTGTCCGCTCAATTTCTTGAAAATTAATTTACAGATTCCAAAAAAAAAACTTTACAGATTTGCTTAGTAGCTCTCAAATATGTGCATATTAAATTCTGGTGATGTTTCATTGATTTTTGAATGAGTTATGGCCCTTTGCTGAAAATTGCCATTTAGCGCAAAATCAAGGTGTGTTGATCGGTTTTTCAATTTTTTGTCCACTCTATTTCTCATAAACTACTGGACCAATTTTGTTCAAACATCACATGTGAATTTATTACTAAGTTGAGATGTGCATACTAAATTTTTGTTACGGTCCATTGATTTTTGACGGAGTTATGGCCCTTGAGTGAATTTTCTTGTCCGCTCAATTTCTCGGTAACTAATGGATGGGTTTCATAAAAACTTTACAAGTATGCTTCGTGCCTCTCATATATGTGCATATCAAATTTTGATTATGGTTCATTGATTTTTGACTGAATTATGGTCCTATGTTGAAAATAAGCAATGTTTACAACATTACCATGTGTTGGTCAGTCTTTTTTTTTTGTTTGCTCTTTTTCTCACTTGATCATTTCACAGTTCATAGGAAATGTACATCTCAAAATGCACAAACACAGCGCTTTTGGGGGGTATGATCACTTTCAGTGATATTCTAGTTGAGACTGCATAAGTACTGAAACTCAGATAAGCAACCTCTGATTCGATGCAAAATCGCGAATAAACCGAGCCGAAAGCAGAAAAATCATAACCAAAAACTGCCTAAACATCACAATGTCATCTAAAAGAGCAGAAGACCGTAATTAGCCTATGTAAACACTGTGAAAAAGGAAACCATTGCTGTAGCAGTTTCATTGGTGTGTCATATTCTTGTTTCACTTTTAAGAAAATTAAGGTTTTAAAAATCCGTCTCTTGCCCTCAGATATTAACCATGTTTGTATAGGCCTCAAACTGAGGACCCAGGCTTGAACGCACACCGACGATTAGAGGACTGCGGTACAATTAGAGGACTTGCACACGGGTCCTCAAAATGTTTTCTCTGTCGAAAATTAAGCCATTTGACCGAAATTCCAAATTAACAAGATAGTTTCGTAGTACCTACATGTTTTTGTATTGTTTTGTTTTGTTTTAACTTGAAAATTAAAGTGGCCGTTTAAAGAAGTTTGAGTGAGTGTATACCTAAAAATATTACACACATGAAACAGTATAATATTCACGCATACTTTTCAACTATGGGGAATATCATACACGTGTACATCGTCGTTGTAAATGCAAAACCTCGTATCTCGTTTTTGTAAAATTTTAAAGGGGAGGGAAAAAAGTGAAATAACTTTTTCCAAACTGGAATGTTTTACTTGAAATTTGGACATATTGTTCACAAATAATTTGTCATTAATACTGATCAGTAAACTTATCTCAAAACCTGCGAGAATTTTCTTAACTGGGCACACAAGTTTGTACTTTGAAAATTGCACGAATCGACATACGGGGTTTTGCATTTACACCGACAACATGTATAACAATTCAATGAGTTATTATAAGGTTTTCATTTAAAACGAAATCAAGTTCACTCTTATTCTATGGTCCCAATTTTCATTTATGTCTATTGGTCTGCTTTTTCCTTTTTTGTATATGTTCCGTAAAATTACACTCCGCTTTTAGTGTGAACGAAAGAATTGTGCAAGTCCTCATCACAACTTTCAAGTTAGGTCCTCATAATTATGGCCATAAAAGGTATTGTGTAAAATATGCAAATTAGGGTCCTCATATCGAAGGTCCTCATAAATGAGGCTAAAGGTGACAAGTCCTCACTACGTTTTCTCTGATTTACTTTGAGTGTTAGGGGGAAACAATATCAATTTTATGCTATCCACGCAATCAAAAAGAAACTGACATAAAATTGCGTGTATACACAAACGTCTAACATGGGTCCTCAGGATAACGCGGAAAGTCAAGGTCCTTATATTGTATGCTGTACAAGTATGCGTGTGTGTGTGTGTGTATGTGTGTAAGTGAGGCCTTGAATTATATGTGTTGTTTACAGAAATTGTGACTATGTACTTTGTGTATACGTCAAATAAAATGTTGTTCTGTTCTGTTCTGTTCTAAAACCTGAAATTTTCTACGGGTCTCTAACCTTTTGAAATCAGAAAATGTTTTCTGTTAGTATGTGCATAATCGTGCTGTTAAATCGAGAATTGCTAGCACCAAAGTAGATCAAAGGAGGAAAAAATATTGTTGGTTTTTTTTTTTTTTTTTTTTTTTTTTTTTTTTTTTTTGGTAAAGAGTGCATGCACATTGAATAGTTTTGACGCTCCCATAAAAAGAAAAGCAAGCAAAAGCAGAAAATGTTGATAGCTAGGATTGCCTAAATATTTTCAGGGCTTTATTTTAAACAAATGTTTTCCTTAAAACATCATTAATTTTGTCGTCTGTAGTAGTTTTCAAATTGGAGCAGTATGAATTTCATTCCGTCGATTTCCATATTTATATATACTAACGGAAAAACGTAGCTGTGCTCGTTTCTTTTCTATATAAAATATCAAATACATAAGGTAGATGAATCAAATTTTAGAATTTGGAAAACAAACCTTTTAATCATTAATTTTCAATGCTTATCAGTCTACTATCCCACTCCTTATCACCGTAACAAACCTGGAAAGTGGGTAAAGGTAAAATTCAAGTTCGCAAGTAATTTTCGAGTGTGAACACTATTTATATCGATAATAATCTGCAGCAACGAGACAACTTTAAAAAACGGCTCGTTGAAGATTCGTCTTGAGATGTTGACCAATGACTTAGCCAACTAGTCATGCGCTGACGTTGAATAAAGCATGAATCCAATTGACGTTCCCAAACGCGGTTATGGATGCGAACTCGACCATCGGCATGTAGCCTACAGATGTAAACCGAGGCGCGCAAATAAGCAATACTGTGTTCAAATCGACTTCACCAAAGCATAGATGTTGTCTAAGCCACTGAAGATGATGTTGTCGATGACGTCGAAGTAAGACAAGACGTATCGCAGGACGTCGAAGATGGACGTAGCGCTCCATTAACCGATCTCTAACAGGTCTTCTGCTGATAGAGCTCAACTCTGGAATCAACCTAGCCGTAACTTTTGCTGACAACAATCGATTTCACTGGTGGTTGTTCCGATTATGGCTGACTTATCGGAATGACGTCACGCGTCGACGTCTAGAATATGGCAAGTCACGGGTGTTTCTTAATTGGTGATATTGTCCCAAAATTGCCTATATGATGTTTCTATGCACAACGAAACGCTTTGTGACCTATTGCCTGGGCATTAGGGGCTACTGTCTTAAAGATTGCATTAACGTGCATCTTTGGATAAACGTATCACGTTGTTTTCTTTTAATTAAACAAATTTACATGTTTTTTCTGAACAACAAGCAAGTTTACAACATATTCGTCATAAAAACAAATTTCAACCAGACTTATTACAAACGCAGTGCCACAAAACACTCAAACGAAAAGGGCGTTAAATTCGAACGTCCATTCATGTGTAGTTGGTGGAATTCCACATTTCGTTAACAATCGTATCTTATGGACAGTTGTTATAGATATTTCTTGCCAATAAGTCGTATATTTAGATAATAAATAAGAATATAAACATGCACAGTTACTTTTTTCCATTAGTATATATTCTCGAATGCACATTTAAAATTGACCGGTGTGGCACCATTCATGAAACAGTCACACGCGAGTAGTCGCCCCTTGTCCAATGCAGAAATAGACGTTGTTGTTGTTTTTCATACACAGAAACGAGTTTCCTCTGGAAGACAAAGTGTGTATTGACGTCTGCAGAAGGATTGGAGAAAGGGAAAAATGACGTCTTGTCTCAAACAATGTTGCAGAATGTTTACAGATTGTCTGACTTGTACCCGGCAGAAATAGGCTATTTAACAACTGTAACTGTGGCTCGTTTTGGTCCTAGTTACGATAGTTTTGCGCTGAACCATTGACTTGAAAGCTAAGTGATCCCTTTACCAGATGTCAAAAAATATTTAAACTAAATCGATTGACAGAAAAGAAGAAATTGCTGATTATTAGCAAGTTCTTCATTTCTCTCAATATTTTTCTACATACAGTATATACTTTGGAACTTATACTTTATTAAACACAAATTCCATATCAATATCCATTCAGTCATCTGCATGAGCTTTGAACTTGCAGGAATGGTCTAAATATTTCCAGTTTGGGAAAGGGTTAAGCAGAGACCTCCCACAGTTTCATGATTGAAATGGGTAAATATAAGAAAGACAACTCTTGTCAAAACTTTGAAACATGATCAACCTTATTACTTCCCTTCCTTACCCCATTTATTGACAAAAAATTAAGAAAAGTTGAAAATAAAATCGAGTCATTTTTAAACTAAACTCTCAACAAAAACATTTTAACCTTTTTTCCAACCGACTTTATGCCTTTCCCAAATGGCAGATCATAGACTGCTCCAATCTGGAACAACATAATTGGTGTTTATAATCAATAAAGATTTTGGATTTGTGTAAAAGATTACTGAGAAAGTATTCAGGCAAAAGCAGAAGCAACTGATTCACAGCATTTTCGTGTCTCAATGTTCAAAGCCAGAACTTGGTTTTGAAGGGGGGACCCTTCAAATGCAATTAAAATCTATAAATGGCATGACAAGATTAATTAACCCTTTCCCAAACAAGACTGGGTTTTGACGTACATAGTAGAAATGGTTTTAGAAAACATTGAGACAAAAGAAGAAACTGCTGATAACCAGCAGTTTCTCCTTTTGTCTCAATATTTTCTATGCCATATTTTACACAAATTCTATCTTTCATAACTGCCATTTTGTCATTTGCGACAGTTTTTGAAATAGATCGCCATAAAATTTTGATGTTTGGGAAAGGGTTAAGAAATTTGGTTGATCCTTTCCAAAGTAAGACCTAGTTTTGACATCTCTAATAGAAAAAGCTTTAGAAGATCAATAAAAAAATGATAATTTCCAGCATTTTTCCTCTTATCTCAATGCTTTTTTATACTATACTATATACAGATTTGGCATACGTAGATCTATTAAATTAAAATGTGGGGCGCCCTGGTCTAATGGTAAGACGCGGGCTTTGGGATCGAGGGATCCTGGGTTCAAATCCCGCCAGCGCCACTGGAATTTTTCTGAGCAAAAAACTTACCCCACATTGCTCCTCTTCACCCAGGTGTATAAATGGGTACACGGGAGAGTTGAAAGCCAAGGAGCTGTGGCTGCCGTAGGCGCCGACTGTTTTAAAAAACAGCCGACTTGAGACTCAGTGATTGTGGGTAACAATTAATTAAAGTGTAAAGTCGGTTGAACACGTCAGTGAAAATAGACTTTAAATAGAAACTTTAACTTTTTTAAATTTGCTGATTGTATTATCATTGAATCTTAACCAAGGCAAAATTTCTTGGGAAAGGGTAATATTTATCCTTTCCCAAAATGACAAAATTTCAGACTGGTTTGATTTGAAAGCTGTTGCAGATGACAACATAATTGGTTTGAAAAGTAGAAGATGTGCATGATAAAACTAAGAAAATATTGAGGGAAAAGGAGAAATTGCTGATTATCAGCAATTTCTCGTTTTCTCTCAATGCTTTCCAAGCCATTTCTAGATGCGAAATTTTGACACACAATGTCTTGCTTGTTAAAGGGGTATATAAAGGGGTACAGAGATTATTATCGTTAACTAAAACCCAGCGTTGCGCAACGCTAACCCTGGGTATAGCTCACAATAAATGACCTGGCAGAGCATCTCTATCAATTAGCTTGGGCTGCTCTGCCAGGTCATTTATCGCGAGCTATACAATTATTATTTGCCTGATATGATAATGTAAACAGAGGCGGTAAAGTGTAGCGTTTAAACACCGTAAAAATCTGTGAAGTATTTCGGTCCTATCTCGTAAACGTTATTTGCTTAACATTTTCCCAAATAAGACTTGGTTTTGATGTCCCCTTTGGGAAAGGTTTGGGAAAACATTGAGGCAAAAGCAGAAAATGCTGATAATCAGCATTTTCTTCTTTTGCTTCAATATTTTCTTTATTGTATTGCACTTTAATACATTCTTCATTCACAACCATTTTGACGTCTGACTCAGCTTTTCAAGAAGACTGCCCTAAAAATTTTGTCGTTTGGGAAAGGATTAAATCCAACCTCAAATCATAGTAAGAGATAGTATTTAGTTTGCTCATATTTGGATGTATAAGTTTAAGCAATTTTAGTGGCAAGGTTTTAGTTTCTGTTGTGAATAAGTGAAAGTTTTTGTGATAAAAGTATTGTTTCACCCTTTCCGAAACAGCAATTTGAGAGCCATTGCAGCCAACAGAATGCATGACGTTGATAGATTTGATTCATGTACAAAGCAGCACATAAAACATTCAGGAAAAAGGAGAAAATGCTGTTTAATAGTAAATGTTTTTCCTACCTTATTTCTATGAGGGACATCAAAACAAAGTATTTCTTGGGAAAGGGTTAATTTATACTATATTACTCTCAATTAGATTTAGCGTTATTGTTAAAGTCATTGTGCTGTAATAGAGAAAAGAGAAAATAGTGTTATTGTACTTTAAGTGTTAAAGTTGTGATAAGAAGAAAATTGGATATTGGCTTAATAAGGTATGGTTTTGTTTTCATTCATAAAATTTTATGGATATGAAAAAATTGTAAAGTACACTAATATTAACCCAGGACAACATTATTTTCAGCTGCAAAGTCTGGTAATTGAATGTTCAAAGAAAACATTGCAGAAGTGGGGTCAGTAATGTGCAGATGTCCTGGGTTAATGTTTGAGCAATGGCAATGGATTTTGTGTTATAAATAGACTCGGTTCTTCGTTATGTTTTGATAAACCGTCGGCGTTGTTATAAAATCTCATAACTACGGCTTGTGTCAAGCCGTAGTTTTGAGATTTTATAACAACACACACGAAATACTATTTGTTTGTCCGAAATTACGTCACTATTAACTGGATAAAATCGTTCCCTATTGTTAGAGTTACTTTATAATAAGGTATAGATTTGTTTTCATACAATTTTATATATGAATACACCTATATTATCACACCTTTCCCAAAAGCCAAATAATGCTGCTTTTCAACGAAAACCCCGTAACTGCAGCTTAAAACAAGCTGCAGTTACGAGGTTTTTGTTGAAAAGTGGCGATATTTAGACTGGGGCAATATTCGAATCTGCTGCAGACAGTACAGGGATGCTGCTCGGAGAAAGGATTTGTGCACAATATAGCACAGAAAACATTGAAGCAAAAGCAGAAAATTTTTATTGAAGCAAAACAGAAAATGTTTGATTATCAGCATTTTCTTCTTTCACATCAAATTGTTTCCTATATGCCTTTTCTATCAGGGGCATCAAAATCCAGAAGTGTTCCTAATAAAAGGTTTCACAAGGTAAAGTTTTGTTTTCATATATAATTATGAATGTATGAATTAGTATTTTTATACCTATTTAGTGTCTAGTTCGTTATGAAGCAATATGATTTATAGATTGTCTTTCCCTCATAGGTTTTTGGCCCTGTCGTTATCCTTTCTAAATAATGCTCAGAAAGGATGTTGTAATACTGGTGAGAAAAACAACAAGAATCCATGGGTAGGTGCTCCAGCCTTTGAAATATGCATTGGATACTGTTAAAACAGACTTTATTAAGCACCAAACAATCAATCAACCTTTCCAAATAATAATAGGTTTGACATTATCATATGCAAGGGTTATAGCTTTTGGAAAACAATGGAGGAAAAGAAGGAATCGGTTATAGAGTTATTTCATAGATATAATCCTATCCCAAACAAGTGAGATTATAATAATTGACACATATCAGTTTCTTTATATTTCCCAAGTTGTTTTCTACGAAAATGTTTTTAACCTAAAAAAGAAAAAAAATGTAAAATTTCATTGACTTGAAATCTGCAATATCATGGTGGAGATTGTGCATCATGGGATGGGTTAATCTACAAACTAGTCTTGCTTCAGGTAAGATTTTTTGCAATTACCTTCTTATTTCTGCGTCAGTTTTCAATCTGTTTGTTCATATATCTTTTTATCATACAGATATATAATTCATATATCTGAGAAAAGAGCTCAGTAAGATGGGGTGCATGCAACAAACCTTTTGACAATTGATGCAGAAATAAAAAAAGTTTTTGCGAAATATTCGACCCAGAATCATTGTTTTCCATCCCATGATGTACAATCTCCACCATGAAAATCATAAGTTTTGGATGTCTAAAATTGTGTCTTCTGGGATAAAGTTCTTGCAGTGCCCTGATTAAATTGTAAATATTTTGAAATAGGATTACCTTTAGAAAGACAGCTTTGGATTAGCTTCAAGTTTGTGATCTTAAATTTATATGGCAAATGTGGTAGGGGTTAATTTTTTAATTACCGTAGGTTTAATTTGCAAATAGCTATATTCCGTTTTTATTCACCTGACAGGGTGTGGCTAAGTAAAGAGGTTATTCGACGAGTTTACTTCTCGATACCTTGGTTGATAGAAGAGAAAAAGCGTGCGGCACGAGCATTAACATATTTCAAATTGAAGCAATGCGCTATTGTAAAATGTGTTGTCATAAAACCTCGTAGCTACAGATTGATTCACGCTGTAGTTATAATGTTTTGCAACAATACCGACGAATTACCGCTAATCGAGAAGATTGTTTCTCCCCAAGCTTAAATGGAATGAACCGTTTACTAAGCTCCGCCCTGTCTCCCGAATAAAACCAGAATATAAAATGATAATGAAAACAAATGAATCCAAAACAGCAAGTACTTGAACTTCAACCTCATATGCATTGATTTGACAAAAAATCTGGCTTTAAGGCACTGCATGGCTGAACAAACGCTTCCTTTACTTCGCTACTATGATGAAGTAAATGGCTAAGAGATGATAAATAAAACTTTCTTTTAACACGTTTTTGCATGTTTTTGGATGCAGTTTAAAAAAATTGCAACTTTATGGTGGCAAATATTGTTAGTGGGCAATCAAAATCTTTTAACTACAGCTTGTATAAAAGCTTGAGTAACTAGTTTTTCTCCTCCAACCAATGATATATATATATATATCGAAATTTCAACTGAAATCAACTAAATGTAGGACATTTTCACCTATCAATAACATTGATCAATTGCTCAAATGCAATTTTGAGGATATTTATGTTTGTTAAAATACATCAAAGTAAAGGAGAAAATGGTTGTAGCTGTAAGCAAGTTGCATAATCCGAAAACCACTGAAATACGCTTGAGTTAACACAACCACAATTTATAGCAAATTATTATAAAACTTGTCCAATCTTCAAGCTGCTGCAGAGGGCACAAATGAAAGCTTTAGGAAATAGGAATCTACATGTATCACGGTGAATAATCATGTGATGCAACAATTTCTGAAAATCTTCAATAATTTTGTTAATACGGGACCAATTTGAATTCGTTTTGAAGCAGAGAAGGTGGACAGACGTCACGCATTAGATAGACGTGGTTGATTTTTGAAAAATCAACTGATAAAAAAGTTATTGAAGATAAACCAAAATTTTGGTTTATCTTCAAATAACTTTTTTATCAGCTGATTTTTTAAAAAACCAAAACGTCCAGGTTATTCCTAACATTTTTCCACCTTCTCTGCTTCAAACCGAATTCAAATTGGTCAAGTATTGACAAAGTTATTGAAGATTAAGTCACATGATTATACACCTTTTGTATCAGCACAGGAAACATTCAGAGAGAAGGAGTACAAGTAAATGCTGGATATCAGCATTAATAAAGGTAGTCTATCCCTAATGAGATTTGCGCGACATTGGAATTATTCTAGCAAAGTCGAAAACATTCTGTGGTGGTACTTTCCACCACCAAATGTTTACGACTGCGCCTGAATGAGTTCGGAGACGTAACGACAACGCTCGAAAAAATCTGATGTTTTATGAATCTCAAAATGGCCACATTACGGGTATTCTACCTTAACTTCTTGTTATGCTTATAATGTATCGAGAGATTTGGTTATTTTGGGGTTTTTGGCTCACATTAGCACAAAATGCTGAAGGTGAGCTGGCACGAATAGCTTGAGGGCCGACTTCAATTGACACTATGGCTCGCTCCATCGTTGGCTATCGCCCCAATCGAACACTAATAGTGCGAGCTATTGACCTCATTTCTGCAGCTATAGCTCCAAATGAACAGCAATGGTGCGAGCTAATTTAGTCCGACCACTGGAAAAAGTGTGGTCCGGCCATCCGAGCCATTATGTGATTCCGAACTCCTTGGATAACAGCCAACCAATCAGTGTTGAGGTAAACAAAGATTTTGATTGGCTGACTCAAAACGGGGAGGAATTCAATAAACAGAACAGCGCTGGTTCCCAATGACAGTTCCCAATGGCTTGAGCTATCGTCTGATTCGAAGTCGGCCAAAGTGAGCTATTGTGGTCACATTTTTGTCTGTCGTACGCCTGTCCATTTGTCCATCCATTCACAATTTGGTGTTTGTATTCTACCTGTTCGTTTGTTTGAAAAAATAACATGGATCCCCTACATATTGTACATTGGTCAATCAAATGTTGGCCAAATTTTAGTAATCTATGCAGATATCTTAAAATTTTAGTCATGGTTTTAAATAAGGAGAGGTTAAAATTGAAAGATTAATAGATAACCAAAATTAATCCAATAAGTTTTTATGAATATTTCAATCCTTTACCAAAATAGCGCATTTAGTCCTAAAGCGATAACTTGTTATAGTTAACCCTCTCCTAAACAAGACCTGATTTTGAAGTACCCATAACAATTGGCTTCGGAAAACACTGAGACAAAAGAAGAAAATGCTGATGATCAGCATTTTCTCCTTTTGCCTCAATGATTTCTGTGCTATGATATTAAAAATTTCTACTGTAAGATTGATTTTGTCGTCTACAACAGTTGTTTGTGAAAGGGTTAAGTTGGATCTTTAACCCTTTCCCAATAGATCAGAGTCCGGATAGCTCGGTCAGTAATGACAAAGTCTATCAATCAAGGGTAGCAGATTCAAAGCCCAAGCTCGCCCTTTAAATAAGACTTAGCTATATTCTACTATCAAGCATATCCCCTGCGAAAAGTTCATTTAAGTTCAAGAATTGTTCTTGAACGTTCTAGAATGTAAAATGGGACTTCTGGAACTGTTCTAGAATAGTTTTAAAAGTGCCATTTAATATTCTAGAATGTTCTAGAACAGTTCTAGAACTAGAAACATGCTCTTGAACTTTTTTTGCAGGGGATGACAGTCAAGTAAACTGTCCAAACAACTCTTGTTTTCGTCATATAGTATGCAAAAAAGTATTTTGTCACTTCTTTTGTTTGTTTTTGCCAAAGGTCAAGGTCACAATCAAATTTATAGGTAAAAAGATGGGTTTGTCAACTTTTGTTCATAACCAGATTTTTTATGATCTAAAATGATATGAAGGTATGACAATACTAATTAATCTAACCCTTAATTTTTACAAATATACTGGTCCCCATTTTACTAAAGACCTTATAACCATGGATGTTGTTTTGTAAACACTGTAAGAAGACATCTGATTGCACAAGAAATCAGGCCCCGGTTTCTCGAAAAAAAACTTAAGTATATTCTCATGAGAACATGCTCAACTTCAAAGGGATACTCTCCAACGTTGAAGGGTTTTCGATTGAAGTTCACATGGATTTTGTGTGATTTGAGCACGGTGCTCAGATTTGAGCATGAGAACGTACTTAAGTTTTTTCGAGAAACCTGGGCCAGATTAGACCTATATCAGGTTTGTTGTTACAAGTAGTTATTAAAGAATATAATAATTTATTATTTGTTTGTTAGCAAAAACGGAGCTCTTGTCCAAATAAACATTGTTGCCGACAAGAAAGTCGTATAATGTACTCAAGGAGAATATTTTAGTTGTTGCATTCAAAACATCAAGGAAAAAAGAGAAGTAAAAAATGCTGCTTATCTGCGAGAGAAATGCAAACAATTTTGATCACCTGTTTCTGTTTTGAGCAATTTTGTAAAAAAAAAATGGCATCTTCATCAACATCTATTTTGTCTACTACAGCAGCTTTGAAATAAAGGAACAATCTGAAATTTCATTGTTTGGAGAATGTTTTAGATCTAATACATTCCCAAATATTGACACTTTTAGACAATCTACAAGAAAAAGTCTTTTGAAAACATCGAGGAAAATGAAAAAAAAATGCTTGTAACAAGCAATTTCTTTATTTTCCACAATGTTTTCAACCCAGAAAGACAAAAAATGTAAAAAATTCATGAACTTGAAATTGTCGTCTGCAACATCTTATGAATTTGGAACAGTCTAAAATTTTGTCATCTGGTAATGGGTTAACCCATTCCCGCACAGTGACACTTTTCTATGTCCCTCAAGAAAAGAACTTGGACAAACATTGTGAAAAATGAAGAAATTGCTTTTCACAAGCAATTTCTTCATTTTCACAAGCAATTTCTTCATTATCCATAATGTTTTCTAACCAAAAATACAAAGTCTTTTGAAATTTCACCAACTTGAAATTGTCGTCTGCAACACTTTCAAATTGGAAAAGTCCAAAATTTTGCAGTCTGGTAATGGGTTAAAGGATAACAATTTACCTGTAATTATGTAGGTAGCAGGATATATGGAAGATAGTCATCGATCGGATGATAAAAACATCGTAACTACGGCTTATCAGACTTGAAGTTACGGTATTTTGGCATCCAACTGATAATATGTTAAATAGTGCATAAACCAAGTAGCTCATCTTTACCCATAAAATCTCTAAAATCTTTTTCCAAAAACAACAAAATTTTAGGTTGGTCCAAATTCGATGGTGTTGGAAATGTGAAAATTTCATGTTTAAAACAGTGGACAATTTGTATTGTACTGCATAGAAAACATTTTCTTCTTTTCTCTCCATGTTTTCCCATGCATCAAATCTTCCTTTGAGACGTCAAAACAAATACTTGTTTGGAAAAGGGTTAATTTACATATTTCGGTTGTCAGGGATGTTCAGTAAAAAATGTTTAATGTGGCGATGTGTCGATGTGTCGTAGAAAGTATTAGTTTACTAGGTTGTTATGATCTCATATATTACAGTAATGGGATATTCTGCATTCTTATCGCAATTTTATTTTTCGTTGCGGAGATACCTTTTATGAAATGTTGGTTAAATATTCATTTGCACTTGCAGGGTTTTTGTGCATTTTGGCGCAGTCTAAACTCAAATGACCTTCTAACAATTATCAACTGGGACGTACATGAAAAAACAATATTACAATAAGTATGACCCTCTACTTTGATGATCAAGGGGACATAATGACCACTCTTAGAAAAAGTCAAGGGAAAACTCTGACTTGTATGATTTTCCAATTATCGTACCACAGTTTTTAGCTCCACTGGCCTTTCAGGCCAGCGGGCTATTGTCATGGCGGTGTGTCCGTCGTGCGTGCGTGCATGCGTCCGTAAACTTTTTCTTTAAAAATCTTCTTCTCAAAAACTACTGGATGGACTTTAACCATACTTCAGAGGAATGATCCTTGGGTGACCCTCTCTCAGATTCCTTCAAAGAATATGGATTGAATCAGAATAACCTGAGTTATCTGCCCTTGAATATCAAAAATAGCAGGTTTTGACTTTAGTTTTCTTCTAAAATCTACAAATATTGAACAATCAAGACAAAACTTTAATAGAATGATGTTGACTACAAGATCTTGCCTTGGTAAAATTTTCAGCTTGATCTGAATTTTACATCATGAGTTATGTGCCCTTGAAATTGACAGAATTGCCATTTTCGGCTGTATTTTGATTTTGTTTTCACTCTAGCAACTACAAATATTGACTAAACAAGACAAAACTTTGACATAATGATGCTGACTATAAGATTTTGCATTGGTAAAATTTTCAGCTTGATTTTAATTTCTATAGCATGAGTTATGTGCCCTTAAAATTGCCAAAAATTGTCATTTTCGGCTCTATTTTGCTTATTTTGACTTTATTTTTACTCTTAAATCTACAAATATTGACCAATCAAGACAAAACTTGGACAGAATATATATAAGCATTATATGCTGCCTGGGTGTAATTTTCAGTTTGATCGGAATCTTACATCATGAGTTACCTGCCCTTGAATTTGACAAAATTGCCATTTTCGACTTTGTTTTCACTCTACCCCTGTGAAATGCTTTGTCATTCTTCATGAAGTATTTAATAGATATTCATGAGCTATTCAAGAATGGAAAAAATGAAATCTTCATGAAGAAGAAGTGAACAGAAAATGGCCCATTTGCATAAATCTTCATAAAAACAGAGTAACGAATTTTTCATGAAGTTGGAAATGCATAATAAATCCTTAAACCATGCAGTTTTGCATTCTGAGAAAAAGGCATGAAGTCTTCATGAATAAATAATCATATAATTCATGAAGACTTCATGCAAGAAAAATACCCAAACGATCTTAAGAAGAAATCATGATTATTCTGTTAACAATGAGTATGGGCCATTTTCTGTTCACTTCTTTTCAATGAAGAATTCATGAATAATAATTCTTTACAAACTTCATAAAAACATACAGGTTTCTCTAAACACAGAGTAATGAATTTTTTATGAAGTTGGAAATGCATAATAAATCCTTAAACCAAGCAGTAATGAAAAAAAAAATCACGTCAAGGTCATGAAAAATACTAAAAAACAATTTGTACAAATATGTTGCTGACAGAACAAAACTTAAGAAACCTTTTGTAGAACAGGTAGTTTCAGAACTGTAATAAGTAACAAGCCATTAGAAATCAATGATTCCTATTTATAGAAGCAAAATAATAATATCCATTTTACAGAATAATTATGTGGGTGGGGAATGGTAAAAAAATAAACATTTAAATTTGTTAAATTTAGTCTAAAGAACACTTACTTACATTGCCTTCCTTGGTTTTATCATTTAGTGAGCTCCTTAATCACTTGATTATAACTAAAAATATTAATTATAACTCTTAACAAAAACATATTTCTTGACAAATAGTCAGACAAGCAAAATTCCCTCCATTATTTTCTAAACCACATGTCATAGACTGGAACATAAATTAGACTGGGAGATCATGAACATTTTAAGAAGATTTTATGAACGGTACACAATCAATTATCAATTCATGATTAGTTCATGATTTATTCGTAATACAACAAAACAAGAATGTTTTATGAAGTACCAGTTTTAATTGCAGTGGAAAATATTCAGAAAAAAATCATGAACAAGTTTCAGGATTATTCATGATTTTTTTTAAATGAAAACTTCATAATAAATCCTTTGCATTCATCATGAAGGTTTTATGGATTTTGTCAATCATTAATATCTTCATAATGTCTTCATGAAGCAATTATCATCATACTTCATGCAGAAAACTTCATGAAGTGTGTTAAAGAAGTGATAATGAGTAATGTATGAAACATTCTTAAGATTCATAATATGTTCATTATTTCATGAATTACATTTCACAGGGGTTAAACAACCACAAATGTTAACCAATCAAGAATTGATACTTGGAAAGAATCTTGTTGACAACAAGATCTTGCTTATGTGTAATTTTCAACATGATCACACTGTTACAATTCGAGTGCCCTTGAAATTGACAAAATTTCAGTTTTCGACACTTTTTCCACTCTTGAAGCCACGAATATTGACTAATATAGACAAAATTTGAACAGAATGATAGTGACCATAAGATCTTGCATGTGTTTAATCTTCGATTTGATTTTAAAATATACATACTGAATTATGTATCCTTGAATTTGGCAAAATCACAGTTTTCAATTTTATTATCGCTCTAACATCCCTAAAATATCAGTCAATCATTTACTTTCTTTTTGCATTGACCACATGATTGCTGCTTTTGACTTTGTTTTTGCTGTAAGAATCACAAGCATTCAAAAGTCTAGTCAAAACTTGGATTTAATATTAAAAGAAATTCAGGCCTGTGGAGCGACTCAAGACCTTCAGGTCTTTCTAGTTGAGGGGACGATCATAGAATGTTAACATTAAGTTTGTAATGTCTCTATGGTCAGCGTTTCCATCTTTTGCCGCAATTTTTTCGGTGCTATATTTTTCATGAATCCCATCTTTATCAACGCCAATTTTGTCATCTGTAGCAGCTTTCATATTGGTTGTTGGTTAAGGTAAGTCTACCCTTAATAAGATTCTCCCGACGTCGGAATTATTCGAGCATGGTCGGAAACATTGGGCGGTGGACCTTTCCACTCCTGAATGTTTCTGACAGTGTCCGAATAGGATCATATATGTATCAACAAAGCTCGAAAAAAATCAAATTTTTTTTAAATCTCAAATGGCCACATTACGGGTATTCTAGCTTTTAACCCTTTCCCAAACAACAAAATTCAAGGGTGATCCACGTCAAAAACTGCCACAAATGACAAAATGGAAGGTATTAAAGATAGAATTTGTGTAATATATGGCATAGAAAATATTGAGACAAAAGGAGAAACTGCTGGTTATCAACAGTTTCTTCTTTTGTCTCGATGTTTTCCCAAGTCAGTTCAATAAGGATCTGTCAAAAGCAGGTCTTGTTTGGGAAGGGGTTAATGATGGTGGTCCAATATGAAAGGAGTTGCAGACTACAAAATAATTGTTCTCAAAAGTAGAAAGTATGTATGTAATAGCTTAGAAAATATTCAGACAAAAGGAGAAACTGCTGGTTATCAGCAGTTTCTTCTTTTATCTCAATATTTTCCAAAGCCATTTCAATTAGAGACGTCAAAACCAGGTCTTGTTTGGGAAAGGGGTAAGATCACAAAATTCACAAGGTCAGAATGAAATAAAAGAAAAAAGAAAAATGATAGAAACAAAACAAGCCAAAGTGATAAGTCACATTTGGGATAATAAAATAGCAACATGCAACACATAAAACTGTCCCACAAGTCATTAGTAGATTTGCATAGGATGTTAACTAACTGCAAACTTACTAACTGATGACGCCTTTAGCCGCCCCACAAGATAAAGTTTGTGACAAATTTTGCTGAATAAGCACTTTTTGACTGTTTTTAAGGCCTTAAATCTTCTAAGGTAGTGTTAATTGACAGTAATCATTTATGTATAGTCCTGCCTTTGCACGGGTGGTAAACAGAGAAACTACCTCCAAAAAGAGTCAACGGTATTTCGTTGCCTCGTGATATCCAGTCTCTACCGAGGTAGTTGCATAGAACGAAAATCTGTAAACAAAGGTAGGTCACGAACACATTTTTTCTACAATTATTTCTTTTACAACGAGTTTTTGAAAAATCCGGCGATGCTGTAATATGAAGAAACGGTCGAAGTTTGTTGTGCACGAGAATATACGTTGTTAGTAAGCAAAGTTTGAATACAATCGTTGAAAAACATTTCAAAATCGAAAGTAAAAACTTTTTTACTTTCGATTTTGAAATGTTTTTCAACGATTGTATTAAAACCCTGCTACTAATACCGTATACTCTCGTGCACAACAAACTTCGACCATTTCTTCATATTACAGCATCGGCGGATTTCTCAAAAACTCGCGTTAAAAGAAATAATTTTAGAAAATGTGTTCGTGACCTACCAATTTTCGCTCTATGCAACTACCTCTTTTTGGAGCTAGTTTCTCTGTTTACCACCCGTGCTTTGGTTAACAAGTTAAAAGTCGAAGTGAAAGTCATGTCCCATCCTCAAAATATGAATTTCAAAATGTTTAATCAAAATAATTCCGAAACAAATGCAGCCATTGAAATTTAGTAGGAAAAGGATAGAAATTGCTCGTTTTGAGCAATTTCTTTCCTTTTCCTACTATATTTCAATCATGGACACATATGATGCCCATCAAAAATAGTAAAAAAAGGTTTTAATCGAAAATAATCAAAATCGGATGAGTCTAACTCCGAATATGTCGAGGTATTTTGACTGCCCCTCTGACTTCGACACAACGAGTGTCAACTGTAGTTATAAGCTTTATGTTATGAGCAATCATAGCTGAATTGAGGTCATTTCATTTTGCACAGAAGTCTTCTTGCCCTGACAAATTGTCACAAATAACTGCATGTTGGATATCTTTGTTAACACCCCGTGACTCGATCTAGATTAATTAGACATGTCTTTCCCAAACAAGACCTGGTTTTGACGTCCCTAATAGAAAAGGTTTTGGAAAATATTGAAACAAAAGAAGAAACTGCTGATAACCAGCAGTTTCTCCTTTTGTCTCAATATTTTCCATGCAATATTTTACACAAATTCTATCTTTAATAACTTCCATTTTGTCATTTGTTGCAGTTTTTGAAGAGGATCACCTTAAAATTTTGTTGTTTGGTAAAGGGTTAATTAACAATGGTTTATCTCATTCATCTTACATTGTTTTGGTGAAATGAGAAAATGCATACTCATGTCAACAGTACATAGTACATTTTAAACTTCTAAACTGTCCAAAACATTATACCCAGTTTAAATTTGACTTTCCTACAAGAATAGGCTTGGGAAAATATAATGAGACAAAAAAAGAAAATGCTGATGATCAGCATTTTCTAATTTTGCTCCAATATTTTCTGACATATAGTTATGTACAATATTAGCGTAGGAAATATTGAGACAAAAGGAGAGGTATATTACAGCTTTTCCTCCTTTTCCTATTTGCTTTCTCAAGCGTTTTCTATTCAGTGCATCTAAAGGCATCAGTGTTTGGGCCTACTGGTCAAAGGGGTAGGTTCACTAACCATCAAAAACGGCCCAAACTGCTGAAATACTATTATTTGAACAAGTTCATCACCATATTTGAAGAAACCTAGTTTCAAAACACAGTCGACATTCATGGTTGCCATGGTAACCAAATTTACAATTTCTCCAAAAAATCTCCAATTTTAGACATATCTATTAACAAATCTTATATAAGTTTGTTGTTTATGTAAAATTATGCTCCATTGGGGGGGGGGGGGGGGGGGGGGGGTACGCAATGATATTGCTTTTGGCGGTTTTTGTGTACCCACCTTTGTGGAGATATTAACTCATGGAATTTTTGAAAATAAAAACGTCATTTGTCCACTGATATTCATGAAATTTTGGTAATAAAAACGTCATTTGTCATTGGACAAATAGACATTTTCAACGAAGCTAGACTCCTTGATTCTTTACCGTTACTCCACAAATGAACGACGCCAGATCGAGATAATCCGGAACCGGATTGGGTGTTGGATGAGGAAATTGACGACCGGTCATTAACGAAACGGAGAGAAGACTGAAAGGAAAAGGGGAGGTCGGATTGTTCTTGTGACCCAAGAACTGTTCGTCTTCTCCTTCTCTTTTGACTCAAAATCGTTGCTATAACTAGATAGAGGGAAGACCAAAGGGTAGAGAGGAGGTCAGATACATTCTTATTTTAGGAATTGCCTGCCCTCCCCTTTTCCTTCAATAAACAAACACAAGCTCGGAGGAAAAGGGGAAATCAAATCTTATATAAGTTTGTTGTTTATGTAAAATTATGCTCCATGAAAATAACAGAGATAAAGGAGAATGTTAGGGTAGATCTAGCATGCTGTCAAGGTTTTATGAGCGTTGTCATGGAAATTATTATATTTCTATGGTAACCGTTTTGCAGAAAAGGCAAAATGTCCAAAACTTGGTTATAACTTTATATTTTTCAAATATATCATTTATATTTTTCAAAAAAAAAAAAAAAAAAATGATAAGGAGAATAAGACATACCTTTATAATGTCTTAGTAAAGTCATTCACCAAGGTCAGTCATTTGTCAATGTCAAATTCTTATTTTTCATTTAAATAGGCAATAATTTGCCAACTGAATGTAAAATAAAAGTCTTGCTTTCGTATTTCAAGTGTTTGTAATTATAAGAAATTATTTCTGAAAATAAAGTCAAGTTATTAATAGAATTCATTTATGTTGCCATGGTAACCATCAACGGTTTCTTAGAATGAAATACAAAAATACTGTTATGAATTAAAATTGGTAGAAATGGGCAGGACAGTATTTTATGGAAGAATGGGTGTACATATTTACAATCTTTGCGCTCTGAGATATTCATTAACCTTTTACTTGTAACTATACAAGATAAACGTAGCCAATACTTGATCTGGCTCATAAGCTGGGTACTTGCAGCCGGTATTCAAAACGTTTCCTGGGTACAATGACTTGAAAGGTGATGAGGACACATCGCAAAACATATTTTCAGTAAAACTGTTACACTTGGGACAATACTTATGACATGAATTGCTCTAAGAAAATCTATTATCTAGTTACAATTCATGTTTGCTTTTTATAATATAGATAAGAACACACATGCATAGGTCATAAGTGTAGTTGTATGCATACTGAAGGGTGCCATTGTCAAAAATTGGTTTTATAAATCAAATGATTTTGTTTACTAACTCCTAAAAGTCTTTTATTTGTTGAAATCATTTATGGTTGTTTTTTTCAACATGTTGTGTTTTGTATTTCCAAGATATATGTGAGTAGCAAAATTAGAAAGGTTAAAGGTGTAATATCATCGCTTTTGAGTGGATTAGTTTTAGTTTCAAAGAGAAAGAAAAATGTAACACTTGGGACAAAAATATGAATTTCATTTGAAAGAGACTCAGCTGTTTCGAAGTGTCTTTGTGAAAGAAATGCGTATATTTGTGGATCACACTTTAAACCTAGTAAACTTATGCTATTCTCATTTTCCTTAAAAAGAGACAGGGTTTCAATATCAGTGATTCATACGACAAAATACAGGCTTTCTAACACATAATGTTACACTTGGGACATTTGTTGGTGTGCATAGACATGACATAAAGGTGCCTTGATTATATAAAAGTAATTGCATAAAATCATACTAATATTGCACAGATGATATTGAGACTAAAAGCATACATAGTTTGAGATAGAAAGATGTCCCGTAGCAAAGTCCTTTGATTTTCCAAGGTATTGTAATTTTATGCTTTTATGTTTTGAGTGTGTGTCATTTTCTAAACATGGTTCGGGGACTATTTATATGTTATTCAACAAATGACTATCTGAAAAATGTTGTATTGTTGCAACAGCTTGTATAATTGTATGTTGTGGAGTCTTTCGAAAGCAGTATTTTTTTTAAGATTAGCACTTTATAAATTGAATTTTAATACAAATGTAACACTAAAAAGCGTTACACTTGGGACAATTTTGGGCACTAAAAATGCTATAAAATTGAAATGAAAATAGATATTCTCCTAAAATTTTGTACACATTTAAACAATAACAGGACACATTTCCTGGTGTAAAATAATCATTTAAAAACCTTTGAACATGCACTATAGAACAGTTTTTAAAAAAAGATGCATTATTTTGAAATCATCAAATTCTGTTCATAAAAGTTAGATTTTCAATGTGGCCGCACACGAGTACCAACATGATATTCTAACAGTGTATCAGAAGTAAGTCAAACTTCGTCCGAAAAAAATATTTTTGTGGTACTCAAATGCGGCCACATTCAATTTTGAACAATAATGCGGAAAAAATGGCTAAAATTGAGCAAAACAGTCAAATACCACATTTTTGTCGCCATTTTGCGGTACTACTAGACAAAGGAGAGAATCAGTAAATGTCTGTTTCTGGCAGTTAAAGGTTAACAGTTATCATATATGGCATTAAAACAATGAAATTATCTAGTTCATTTTTTCTCAAAATTTTAGGCCGATTTCATGGGTTAGTGAACCTACCCCTTTCTTCTTCTATAGGCTTTACAAGACTAGTCTTAGAATTTTGTGTGGGAAAGCGATAATATTTTGAATTTTTTTGTAACAACAGCTGCAGCTTTCACTTTTCAGCAGACATTTTTCACCTGTTACTCTTTCAGAAAATTTAGTTTATATTAAATTTTTAATTAGGTCACCCTAGTTTTGATAACCCCTATATTTTCAAGAATAATCACTTTTGGACACAACTTTAAGTTGCCCATATTATTAAAGAGGAGTGCATTTCACGCCCATAGGAACAGCAGAGGGGGGGGGGGGGAGGGGGCTAGGGGGGGCTAAGCCCCCCAATGTTGGCCAAAAATGCCGAATTTTCTTAATTTTACACTGAAAATTTTGGCAAAATCCAAATTAGCCCCCCCCCCCCCCCAATATTCAGGACAAGGGCTTTAGCCCCCCCCAATATGAAATTGTTTCCTACGGGCCTGCATTTTGTTGCAAATCAAAATTTGCCTGTCGTGCCAATGCCCACTTTTACTCTTTTCCCAAATAATAGATTTTAGACTTGTCCATTTTGAAGATATTGCAGATGTCAAAATAGATATTGATAAGCATGGTATTTGTGTACAATATAGGCTAGCATAGATGACTTTAACCCATTACCAAACATATTTTTTGGACTGTTCCAAATTCGAAGATGATGCAGACGACAATATCAAGTGAATATGATTATATGTTTTTTGGTCTTTTTTGGTAGAAAATATTGTGGGAAATGAAGAAATTGCTTGTCACAAGCAATTTCTTCATTTTCCACAATGTTTTCCAAAGCCTCTGTCTTGCAGAGCGTCAAAAGGCGTGATCATGTGGTAATGGGTTAAGACAAAAGGAGAAATGCTGACTATCAGCATTTTCTTCTTGCTTTTCAAAATGTTCTAGAGTATAAAAGATGTCAAAACCTATTCTTGTAAATTTCTTGATCAAATTTTTCAAAGTTGAACAGTTCAAATTTCGCCCATTTGGAAAAGGGTTAAAATTTCACCTGTTTTTCTCTTTTCAGAATTTGATGAACATTTCAAAGATTGCGGAAATTTGAAAAGTGTAGTGTAAGTGTGTCATTCTCCGTAAAAGTGTTCAAACATGTGGATGTAAATTTCTGAATGTGGTGAAAATGGCAGATTTGACATCAACTGGCTTTGGACAGCGGATCCAAGAGGCGAAAGGTAGGCCTATTTCGTATCATTTTTTTTTTAAGAATTAAGCCGGAATCTGGAAATTGCAATGGCCTCCTATGGGATATGATACCAACATAGAACCAAATAAGCCTGCATGTACGCATTCTGATCTAGCTCCATGTTGTTCTCAAATAGCTTGACATCATGACTAGAAGCAACTATTTAAGAGAGAATTATAATTGCTGATCAGCTTGAAATGTAGGCTTAAATTAGGCTTATAAGCCAACAATACCAGCCTTAAAAGCTTTAACCCTTTCCCAAACGTCAAAATTTCAGGGTGCTCCAATTTGAAAGATGTTACAGACAACAAAATTAAGATTGAAAACCATTGGATTTGTGTAAAATATTGGATTGAAAATATTGAGGCAAAAGGAGAAACTGCTGGTTATTTTGTCTCAATGTTTTCCCGAGCCTATTCTATCATGGGCGTCAAATCCAGGTCTTGTTTGGGAAAGGGTTAAAGGTCTTTTTCCATAACCCTTTCCATTTATTCACCCAGTTTTTGTTGTCCAAAAAGTCCATTTTTAGAAGAAAAGAAAATATGGAAACTATCATGGAATATTTACAGTGTATTTGATGATATACAAAGAAATACTTGTGAAATTTAAGACTTGCTATTCACAAATTATGCAAGTGAAGTTGTAATTGGAGCTTTAAGAACCTGTTTGTATTCATACTGTAATTGCTTCTTGCATTACATCCATGATAGATTGGAGAAACACTTTGGTGAGAAATCACACAAAACGGGACATTCTTAAAAATACAAAATTGATTGTAAAACATTCCCATCAGGTTCAACAATGTTCGGTATTCATACAATCAATTTTCCTTCTGCAAAATGGTAACTGCATGTCAATGACCTGCAGCATTTTTTAGTGTTTTACACAAAATAAATTGGTGCAATGTATGCCTAAATTAGTTACAATCTGTCATCATAAAAACTCGAGAAATACAACTAAGATTTGTATTTAATCATTCTGTGTTATTCAGTGGCAGATCTAGGATTTCTGTTAATTAAGGGGGTTTGAACATACTTCCTTTTCCTACCATTACACAATTTTGACTGAATTTCTGAATTTCTACATGAAAATGAAATAATTAGCCTGAAAATGTTAAAGCATATAGCTAGGCCAGGTGGGTCATATCAATCTATAATGTAATCTCGTAATCTTAATCAAGCTGCTTAGACCGGTTAGTTTATCTGTTTGGGCAAAACAAACAGTGCAACAGATTGCACTGACCTTAACCCTTTCCCAAACGACAAAATCTTGGGATGATCCAATTGGAAAGCTGCTCAAGACGACAAAATTCATGTTAAATAGAAAAGGGTTTGTGTACAATATGGCACAGAAAACATTGAGGCAAAAGGAGAAACTGCTGGTTATCAGAAGTTTCTTCTTTTGTCTCAATGTTTTCCCAAGTTTCCTCTATTTTGGACGTCAAAACCAGGTCTTGTTTGGGAAAGGGTTAACCCAATACTGTATCACAAAATTTTGGCCGCTGAATGTTGAATGGAGCTGGGGGTGACAAAATTAGTCTTGGTGCAGATCATGATTTGTATATAATATAGTGTAGAAAATAATGAGGGATAAGGAGAAATTGCTGATAATCAGCAATTACTTCTTTTGCCACAATATTTGTCAAAGCTTATTCTCATTTTGTCGTCTAATTTAAAGCTTATTTTCGAAAGGGTTAAGCAGACTAAAAAGGACAAGAGAAGGACAGCAACATCATGGGGATTTAGTATCAGTCTCATTTTGTTGAAGATTAACCCTTTCCCAAATGGCAAAATTTTAGGGTGATCCACTTCAAAAAGTGCCACAAATGACAAAATGGATGTTATTAAAGATAGAATTTGTGTAAAATATGGCACAGAAAATATTGAGGCAAAAGGAGAAACTGCTGGTTATCAGCAGTTTCTTCTTTTGTTTCAGTGTTAATTTTCCCAAGCCATTTCGATTAGGGACATCAAAACCAGATATTCTTTGGAAAAGGGTTAACAAGTGTAAACTTTCCGCCTTTGCTTTATTTGAAACATTTGTCACCATAGGAAAAGATCGCTATCTAAAGGCCTGGTCACATACACCATTCCATGTCCACATCACGGCCGGAGTACGTCTATAACAGGGGACCCGTGCAGTATTGATTTGGACGTTATGTGGACGCAATATTGACACGGAATCATATGTGATCGGGCCTTTAACCCTTTACCAAACGACATTTTTTATGGATGTTCAATATTCGAAAGCTGATGTAGATGTAGATGACATTTTTTTTTATTATTGTAAAGATAGGATTTGTGTACAAAATAGTGTAGAAAATAATGAGGCAAAGGAGAAACTGCTGGTGATCAGCAGTTTCTTCTTTTGTCTCAATGTTTTCCCAAGCCTTTTCTATTAGGGACGTCAAAAACAGGTCTTGTTTGGGAAAGGGTTAAGTTTCAATGACAAATAGCTGCATTATAAACTATGTAAAATGAAGTAAATGTTGGAATTATAGTTTCTTGTTTTTCATCAATGTTTTCTAAAGTTTTTGACCAAAATTAAATTGATTGAATTGTCTTCTGAAACAGTTTTTATGCCCAATTGTATTGAAAAATTTGGGGCATATTGTTTTACTCGTGTCCGTCCGTCTGTCTGTCTGTCCAAAAAATTAACATTGGCCATTTCAAGGGCATTAAAAAATGTGTTTCACAATCACATATCTAGTTCTATTTGAAACCAGCTAATAAATCGTTATTTTGTTCATATAAATGAAGAGGGTGTTTTAAATCCATTTTGAATTCATTAGTTGCCTAACAGTTGCCATATTATGCTACTCTAATTATTTCATATCGTAAGCTGATGAAAGGGATATTTCATTCAAGTTTGCCGATCTTTTGTGTCGAGGCTCAATATGTCACCAGGGTTCTCCGCAGAATAATTTGAAGTCGTAGTGGCAAATTATAAGAATGGGCGAACCTTGAAACGCATTGTGTTCATGCAAATAAATATGAATAAAAACATAATGGGAAAAGAAGAAATTGCTCAATTTGAGCAATTTCTTCTTTCCCCATAATGTTTTTATACAGAATTATTACATTTTAATTCATAAGAAAGCATTATTTATCAGTTTTTGGCATGAAATACCTCAAAACTCTCTTTTTGGTGACCATTGTGATGAAATAAAGCTGTGGGAACTTTTGAAGCTGTAGTGGCATTACCCTGGTGTGCATGAAGCTGTAGTGGGGCCGATACAGCTTATTGGCCTGGGGAGAACACTGGTCACCCACACTGA
Source organism: Fragum sueziense (assembly GCA_963680895.1). Lineage (NCBI taxonomy): Eukaryota > Metazoa > Mollusca > Bivalvia > Cardiida > Cardiidae > Fragum > Fragum sueziense. The sequence continues at coordinate 66,291,907 of OY804595.1, read as the reverse complement.
AGCTTTAATCCCCTATTACGGCATGAAGAATTACGAACCCTTTATTGCTTATCTCATCACTTTTAGGCGACTTAATTTTAAATTATTGAGTTATTTGTGCTGAGGATTTGCTTTATAATGCTTTTACAAATTCCCAAATTTTCGATTCACATTTAAAAGAGCCTTTGAAAGAGTTATAACGTAAGTGTATGAAATTCAATTTGCATTTATTTACAACAATCTAGTCTATAAAAATAACTGCTTGCTCATTATTGTATAGTGAAATGGCCAATGTTTCAAAAGCTAAACAAAAAGAGTAATATAAGAATATGCAAAACACTAAGTAAATGCAATTTGTTTGTCATCACAGAAATTAATTTAAAAGATATATATTCAAAACTTTGAACTTTATATATATATATGTGACCTGTCACGCTAAAAGGGACCTTATCGGAAGTGTGGAAAATATCGACCCTAGTCTGTCTGCACAGTCCGCGCAGCCAGACTAGGGCGGACACTTTTCACTTTTATGAAATTTTCTAAATCCACAATGTTTTCCCAATCTTGCTATATGTTCATTTTTCACATATAGCATCTGGTTGACCTGTGCCGAGTCTGACAAGTTTGTCAAAATTTGGACTTTTAGAGTTCGGATAAGGTCCCTTTTAGCATGACGGGTCACAATTATATGCTTTTCCATAATGAACCCATTACCACACAATGACGCCTTTTGACACCCTACAAGACAAAGGCTTTGGAAAACATCATGGAAAATGAAGAAATTGCTTGTGACAAGCAATTTCTTCATTTCCCACACAATGTTTTCTACCCAAAAAGCTATAAAATTTCAAAATTCAATCACATTGAAATGTCGTCTGTATAACTTCTTTTAAATTGGACAAACCCAAAATTTTGTCGTTTGGTAATGGGTTAACTGAAGTTCTTGTAACTTTTAAGTTTCACACCTTGAAAAATTAGAAACATTGTCTGGAAAAGAGAAAAGTTTGTCCACAAGATATTGTTATTTTGGGGTAGGTTGTACACTGACAAGGGAGTGAACTCTATCTGAACTCTGAAAAAAATTGCATGTTGCTTTTAGTGTTGCAAGAGTTATCTTTCTTATAAAGATACAATACCTAATAGTTTTACAAGATACAATAGTAACAATACAATACCTAATAATAATAGTTTTGGCTTCTCTATATAAATTATAATGTAGGAAAATTTGGAGAAAATCGAGGCAGATGAAGACAATGCCGATAGCCAGCACTCATTTTGCTTGAAAATGTCTCTGCAGCTAAAATTGCAGAATACAATAAGTCAAATTGGGTCTGTCTAAAAAATTTTTGTTAGAGAAAGAATTGATATCTGCAGCTGGTACAGTTCATTACAATGAATCAGAAAAAAAATGAGCATGAAATCAAGGAAAAGTCTGTAATTACAGTATATTTTTATAAAGGTGTGAAAAGTTGTTTTTCGTGTGGTGTGAAACTACGATTGTTGACACCTCCATGAGGTATTATGGGAAGATTTTTTGTGGAATGCATAGGGCCGTTAATGTAAGCCAAATATCTGTCAGTGCGAAAACTCTCGGAGAATTTATTTTCTCTGTGAAGAACTATTGGTTTTGTCTATCCCAATCCCAAACAAGACCTGCTTTTGACGTCCCTAATTATAGAGAAGGCTTGGGAAAACATTGAGACAAAAGGAGGAAATGCTGATAATCAGCATTTTCTCCTTTTGTCTCAATGTTTTCTTGGCTAAATTGTACACATATTATATCTTTATTTACATCCATTTTGTCCTCTGTATCAGCTTTCAAACTGGACAACCCTATTTTTTTGGGAAAGGGTAGGGATGGAACGGAACGCTGAAATGTGACTTGCATACTAGTATTGTTTACAAAATGATTGTTGTCTGCAATTGTTAATTCATTACCTCATGTTAACATTTTTAGTCTGGCCAAAATTTTAAGACAAAGCAGATGACAAAATAGATTAATGCCAAGGGTACCTAATAATGTAACACCTTGAGTTTTCTGCTAGGTAGATAATGGATGATCAGACTTGATGCAAAAAGGAAATGTAAAAATGTGCCATTTCAGCATAAGAGGGGTGGTGTATTTAAGGCCCGTAGGGAGCAATATAATGGGGGTGGGGACTAAAGCCCCAGTGTCTGAATATTAGCCCAACTTAGCTCTCTTTATTCCTGCGGGCCTGTATATAGGTTTGAGTTTTTCTAGAATAATCAAAGGGCCAAATTAAAGAGTAGAACTCCTAAGATGCACTTTAATATTTTGTAAACATTACCTGAGGAAACAAACAGGACTGTCTGTTTACATGTTCCCAATTGCTTACAAATGTGTTTTGCTGTTTTCTGAATCACTTGAGCCGCGTGCGATTTAGGCCAGAAGTTGTCTTCTGGAAGAAGAAGATGCAGTTTGGTTCCCGCCTCTGATACACTACGTAGTATTTATTCTACTACGTAGTGTATCAGAGGCGGGAACCAGTCTCTTCTGGAAGAGCTCTACCGGCCTAAATCGCACATCGATGGCTCAGCGCGAAACGGTTGTAACTGCCTATATGTTTATAGGCAGTTACAACCGTTTCGCACTGAGCCATCGACATGGCTTTGGTTTATGGCAGGGCAAATGGGTACTTGATATGGAAGGAAATGGTCAAAATGAAAGAAAGAACTCGGCCAGTAAGGGATGCACTTTACAAGGAGGATTTTAGTTTTATGTTACTCAAAGAAACAAACAGGACTGTATGTTTACATGTTCCCAATTGCTTACAAATGTGTTTTGCTGTTTTCTGACTTCACTTGGTTTATGGCAGGGCAAATGGGTACTTAAATTGATATGGAAGGAAATGGCCAAAATGAAAGAAAGAACTCGGCCAGTAAGGGATGCACTTTACAAGGAGGATTTTAGTTTTATGTTACTCAAAGAAACAAACAGGACTGTATGTTTACATGTTCCCAATTGCTTACAAATGTGTTTTGCTGTTTTCTGACTTCACTTGGTTTATGGCAGGGCAAATGGGTACTTGATATGGAAGGAAATGGCCAAAATGAAAGAAAGAACTCAGTAAGGGATGCACTTTACAAGGAGGATTTTAGTTTTATGTTACTCAAAGAAACAAACAGGACTGTATGTTTACATGTTCCCAATTGCTTACAAATGTGTTTTGCTGTTTTCTGACTTCACTTGGTTTATGGCAGGGCAAATGGGTACTTAAATTGATATGGAAGGAAATGGCCAAAATGAAAGAAAGAACTCGGCCAGTAAGGGATGCACTTTACAAGGAGGATTTTAGTTTTATGTTACTCAAAGAAACAAACAGGACTGTATGTTTACATGTTCCCAATTGCTTACAAATGTGTTTTGCTGTTTTCTGACTTCACTTGGTTTATGGCAGGGCAAATGGGTACTTGATATGGAAGGAAATGGCCAAAATGAAAGAAAGAACTCAGTAAGGGATGTACTTTACAAGGAGGATTTTAGTTTTATGTTACTCAAAGAAACAAACATGACCGTATGTTTACATGTTCTCAATTGCTTACCAAAGTGTTTTGCTGTTTTCTGACTTCACTTGGTTTATGGCAGGGCTAATGGGTACTTTGACTCATTCTCACATATTGATGCCATTTGATGCCCTACAAGATAAGAAAAAATAGATAATTTAAACAAGACTTACCGTCAGGGAAGTTGAAGTTTGAATGGTAATTCATCGACCATAACTCCCGAAGGGGATCAAACAGAGTACTCGCGGCTGTGACGTCACGGAAATCAGTCTTCAGAGCTCACGCGAAGATATGATCAATTGCAATTATAGCAAGTGATTCATATCGATAGCAACATTAAAAAATCTCCCAATAATTAAGGGTGGGTGGGAGCGGTGTTTGATCCCCTTCGGGAGTTATGGTCGATGAATTACCATTCAAACTTCAACTTCCCTGACGGTAAGTCTTGTTTAAATTATCTAATTCATCTCCCATTAACTCCCGATAGGGGTCAAACAGAGAATTTAGAGCGGATTTTTTAATGAACACTAACTTTGTACACAAAAATTATTTAGTGCAACTAAGTAACTTAACTATATCTAAACCACAACTAAAGAATCAACATTGTTCAACCATCCAATACGGCCTGCTCTACAGTTTCTTTAGAAACAACATTTTTCTTATAAAATTTGTAGAAAGTTTTTGCATTTGACCAACCAGCTGTTGACCTAATTTTCTCAATTGACACACCTTTGGAGTGTGCCAGACTTGTAGAAACCGATCTAGTACTGTGGGTAGTGTATGAAGTGTCTATTCCTGCGTTATTTAAAATGCGTTTTACCCATCGCGCAACTGTAGATTTAGCTACACCTTTGTGTGGCGCCTGAGTGCTTATCAATAATTTATTTTCTGTCAATGGCCTAAGAGACGCAGTGCGTGACAAAATATTCTTTGAAAGTTTCATAAATACATAATTTCTTATTTCTTGAATACTTATTTAAGTATATAGGACCCAGGTGATACGAGGGCCTAGATTGCTTTAAAAGATGATTGGTATGAATTATGACTTGGTGGTCAGTGAATTTCACATCATCTACATGTATTACATGCAGAGTTTGGCACCTTTGTGCACTAAGCAGCAAGAATAAAAGAGACAATTTACATGAGAGAAAAATCAAAGAATCATCATTATTTTGACATAAAAAACTAAAAACAGTATTTACATCCCAAACTGAAGGGTGCTTTGGAAATTGTGGTCGGTTGTTAAATACACCTTTCATGAAGTTCTTTAGAACTTTATTGCCACTATAGTCTAAGCCAGAGCACATAAATGTATATGCGTTTACAGCTGCTCGAGCAGTTCCAAGAGCACTGAAGCTCAGTCCAAGAGAATACAAATATGTCAAGAATTCCACAACTTCATGAACTGCTGGTTGAATGTGACAAGTTTTTGACTTATCACAAAACTTAAGCCATTTGTTTATATTACTTGCATACTGAGTGCGTGTGGATGATCTCCATCCATTAATGATGAGGTCAGTTGCTGCTCCAGAGAAACCCTGCTTCTGAAGGGCTTCCCGGATACACGGAAAACCGCCAGTTGCATTTTCTTTAACGGGTGACGAAATGTCGGTTTGTGCGGTAGTCGCAGAATCAACTGGGGGTTTGGCAAAAAGTAACCCGGCTCTGTAACTAATGTAGTTAACTTTGGCCACCAACACTGAGTAATCCACACCGGCGTTACTAGAATGGCCTCCGCTTGATCCTCCAACAATTTCTGCAGTATCCGAGGAAGTAAACTGAAAGGAGGAAAAATATAATTCAGCGACGATGACCAATTCATGGAGAATGCGTCAACTGCGATCGCATTAGGATCCGGCAATCGTGACACATAGTCCTTTAATTTGTAATTCAGGCGCGAAGCGAATAAATCTCTGTCCGGTGGACTGAATTTGTTGCATATCATTCCAAACACAGTTTCATCTAGGGACCACTCTAGATCATCATTGAATTTTCGCGAAAGATTGTCAGCGTCCACGTTCTCAACCCCAGCAATATGAGCTGCGCTGAGATGAATTTTCCGATTAATGCACCAAAACCAGATTGAACGTGCTATTTCGTTTAGATCACTGCATTTTCCTCCAAAATTGTTAATGTAAGCACAACAAGTTGTGTTATCGGTATATATGCGAATATGCTTACGCGTCATGTCCTTGCATAAAGCCATTAAGCCAATTTGACACGCCTTTATTTCTAAAATATTAATGTGTAGAGTTTTTTCCTCTTCTGACCAGATACCATTAGTCTGTAAATCAAGGCTTTTGATACATGCCCCAAAACCTAATAAACTTGCATCCGTATGCAATTCAATATCTGGATTTCCATGAGACACTAATTTTACACTCTGGTGCAAATTATCTATCCACCAACGTATGTGAACCTGTATTTCTGGGGTGACCGTCATGAAGGATGCAAAGTTTCCTTTCTTAATTCTAAGCATTTTCACTTTAATTTTCTCTAAAGGTTTATAATATAAGGGTGCATATTCTACACCAGGTTCTGTAGCTACCAAATGTCCTATAAGTTGAGCAAATTGCTTAATTGTAATTCTCTTTTGACCCATAACCGAAATGCACAAATTTATTATAGAATTGATTTTCTTTAAGGTCAAACGAACAGTCATTGTACTAGAGCATAGAATGAAACCAACAAATTCAATTTGTTGAGTTGGAATAAGATGAGATTTTTTAAGATTTATAGTCAGTCCTAAGCTATCCATCAACGACACAGTATCATGAATGTTTTGTAGACACCCATCAAAAGTCTGACTCTGAAGGCAACTATCATCAATGTATGCAGTTGAAATATGACCTTTCGCTCGCAACGATGCAAATACTGGCTTTAATACCTTTGTAAAAACCCTAGGCGCAGTCGAAAGACCCATAACGAGAGCGGTAAATTGCAGTTTAACTCCTCTGTACAGAAATCGGAAGTATTTCCTGTCCTTCTCACAGACTGGTATGCTATAATATGCATCTGAGATATCAACCGATCCGAAAAAACAATCACGACTCATTAAATTAACAGCTGTCTTTAAAGTTTCCATTTTAAAATGTATAAACTGCATGTGCTTGTTAAATGTTTTCAAATTCAAAATAACTCTAATGCCTCCATCCTTCTTAGGTCTAATGAAAATGTTAGAAATAAATTCATCTTTATCAACTGAAGTGACTGGCTCAATTATCCCAGTGTCAATAAACCGTTTTATTTCTATGTCAATTTTATCTTTTTCCAAATCTGAAAATTTTAGAGGATTAGGAACAAATTTTTGAACAGGTTTTGAGTCTAATTCTAAGTTGTAACCACATATTGTTTTGAGTATCCATTTATCATTTGTTAGCTTCAACCATTCATTGACTTTACCCTTTGTTTTCCCCGCTAAAAAGTTTTCTTTGGTATTACAAAGTTTAATGTTAAAACCATCAACAGTACTCACAGCTAACTTTTGTGGAAATTTTTCCCTTTGTTGTGGCCCGACATGTTTGCTCTTCCCTTTTGGTATTTCCCTTGGTTTGGTTTGGGGTTTGGAGGGGTGGCAGTCCTTGTTGGGTTGTTTGACTTGTAGTTGGACGACTTGTTGTTGCCCCCCCTCCCTGTGGATAAAAAAGACTGGTTGCTTGTTAGCTGGATGTTTTTGGACCCATCCAGATTTTTTACCAGGTCCGCTACATTGTCTCCAAGCAGCCCTGTATCTGTAGTTTTGTTGTCTTCTGCGCACAACTGCTTGAATTTAGGGTGCAGTTCCCGCTTGACAGTCTCCCTGCGTTGCATGTTTATCATCTGCACAGAATGGCATAATAACTTAAATGAATCCCAAATGTAAGTCTTCAGTTGGTTCAAGTCTTGTTTTTGTGCACTGCAGGCGTTATCAATGGCCAAAACGAGAGGGACAGCTGCCCGATTAAGATGTTTGATGGTGTTGGCCCGGCCAATGTCAATAGACCTTGTGTTGTTTTTCAGTTGTGGCCACAAAATATTTGGAATTGTTGGACATTGTAATGCTGTGACATTTTCGGGGCGTTTGTATTTTTGTTCAAGATTTTTTATTTTATCATCCTGAATCCGTTTGGTCGGTCGAAGTGAATTATTCAATATTTCGGCAACTTTGGTTGAAATACCTGGCCCGGTTTGCTGTTCCGACGAGAAAAAATCGTCATAATCCGCAAACATTTCGGAGAAATTTGGATCTTCTTCCGTATCAGTATTCGGATCCGCCGATCCGCGAAGTAAACCGTCGAGATCCGAAGTTTCATCCTCTGATTCGGCCTCGGAAATATTCGCCAGGGTCGATTGTTGTTGTTGTTGTTTTTCCTCAACGTGCTTTGGACGCTTAGCGGAAGTCGCTTCCGCAGGTGCCCGCTCTGCCGGACGCTTCAAAGATTTTAACTCGTCCCTGATTTCTTTCATGTCTGACGACAACGAGTTGATTTTCGATTGTTGGGCTGTATAAGTTTTCATGTTATTGGCGAAAGTCTTAAGCATGCTCTCGCTTTGTTCCATAAATTTTTGGATTTGAGAGTCAGTCAGCCTCGTTTTCGATTGTTTGTTTTCTTCCGGTCCTGTCACATGACCGCTTTGTATAGTCACGTGATCCGATTTCTTTTTCGCGGGACTAGAGGGCCCTGGCGTTACCGCGTGACTGGTTTGTGGTGTCACGTGACTTTCCGAATGACTGCTTTTATCCATTCTGGACCCCCCCGTCTAACTGAAAGCCAAAACAGAGGCCCAATTACGAAATGTTCATTGTAATCAAAACCCAGACATTTTTTAACTAGACCACAATCCTAAATTACCATAAAATTATTAGTCCGTAATTCATTAGAACTACAGGATTAAAGAATTCTGTATCGTGTTGAAATATGTGGCAGAATTTGCAATGTGCAGCTGCTTGCAGCGTGCTTTCTTTGTTCATTAGAACACGGAATATACAATTTTTGTATCTTCCTTCCATTGGGAAATGACCAGATCAACAATTTGTCGACCTGTATGCCTATTAAGGCTGCGCAATATTTTCAGCGCAAGTCATTAGACTATTTTGTCATTAGGTAGATAGTAAAAGAATCCAGCATGATTTTCATGGTAACTGGAGTCTGATACACGTGGTCGAGTAACACAAAGGAATTACTGATAAGCCTTAGGATAAAAATAGAAAAAACACAGAAATTGTACCTTTTTCTCCAAGTAATCTCTGATAAAACTATCACAATATTCCAGAAGTATTCGTAGATCGTCGTTTACACCAATTTAACCTCTATAACAACAAAAATTAATTAAAAAATTGAGCTCCGAATTTTTTATGACTAGACTTCCAGGGAACAACCTCGATATGATTTCCGTGACGTCACAGCCGCGAGTACTCTGTTTGACCCCTATCGGGAGTTAATGGGAGATGAATCTCAATTTTAACAAGAGGATTTTAGTTTCATGGTACTTGAGGAAAAAACATGACTGTATGTTTACATGTTCCCAATTGTTTACCAAAGTGTTTTTCAGTTTTCTAACTTCACTTGGTTTATGGCAGGGCAAATGGGTATTTTAACCAATTCCCATGTAATGGTGCCTTTTGACACCCGATAAGATAACCAAGACAAGCTGGAAAGCATGTAGTTGAAAATGAAGAAATTGCTTGTCTCAAGCAATTTCTTCATTTCTCATGATGTTTTATTCAAAGAAACAATCACTTGAAATTGTTGTCTGCAGCACCTAGCTTTGAATTTAGAATTTTGGTATTTTGCCGGCTGGACAGGGTTAAAACTGCACAAGTTATTAAAACAAAATTGTATTGATAGATTTGAAATATTTTTAAAAAGCTGTTTATTTGCAAGAAAAATCTGTCTTACCTGTTTTGATGCACAGTAACTTTAACAGAAGAATTTGTAAGAATTTCTAAACAAGATGGAAAATAAGACAGTTTGACTCTGTGTTTACATGTTTATGTGTTCTCAATGCTATCAATCTTGTAAGGTGGGTTCTGAGAGTGTTTTTCTGTTTCTGACTTCACTTGGTTTATGACAGGGCAAACTGGTACTTTAGGTTCAGATTCTAATGGATTCAAAACAAAATAAGAGAGTTGAATACCATAATTTATTGACTTCATTCTTTCATCTTTCATCATCTTGCTGATTATCAGCATTCGCTTCTTTTCTTGCAATGTTACCCAAAGATATCTCTACTAGTCACTGCAGTCTTGGGTTATGTCCCCTTTGAAAGCTGACCATAATGTACTCATTTCAAAGGTGTCTCACAGGCGGAATTTGCCCTTACTGTATAAGAATTCATGTAGAGAAAAAGCAATAAATCTTTTACTATTTCCAGCGAAATCTTCAAGATAGATAAAATTTAGATTATAAGACATAAAAGACATGTTTTCATGAAAAAAAAAAGTTTGGTACATAGAAAAGCTGTGCCTACACCTGATAAACTTTTAATGGCTGATTATCAACTGGGCCCTTTATTTTCTAATGGAGCATTTCCGAACTAATTCCTGAATTTGATGTCCCCTTTAACAACCAATTATAGGAAGAGCAGAGAGCCTAAGAAATCATTTAAACAAAACAAAAAAAATGTTGATAACAGGTCCAGCATATGTTCGTTTTGTCTTAATGTTTCCCCTGTCATTACACAAATTCATCTCTGTTAAGGACAGATCCTCCATTTATTTCCTACGGTAAGATTTTTTTTATTTTTTCTGTACTGATATTTAAATATATGACAGGTAAAAAAATGACTTAAAAGCTATAGGTCACCAAGCGAATTAAAAAGTTATTGGATTTCAAGGGAGACTACTCTTGTCTAAAATTGCAAAAATGAGGTGTCACTTAAATACCCACAAAAAAGGTCTTCGAAATGACTAGGATTACATAAATAAGTCTTTATTGTGTTCAACATGTTTTATTATGTCTAAATGAGTATCAATTTGGGAAAATTTAGTGATAATTTTGAAATTTTTAGTAAAGCATTCTTTCAAAAGTAGCTGAAATTGCTCTTTTTTCGCAACGTTTCTGATAATAAAAAATATTCCAGCGGTAAGAATTTTTTCTTTTTTGGTATAAACATAGTGTTTGGTCATACCTACAAAAACAAAAAAAGAAAAATATATCAAACCAAGCGTTTTTCTTAGTTATAAGTAAAATTTGGTTTACTTTTTGCAGCGCTGTCCGAAATTGTTTCACTACTTTTATCCATTTTCTTCCTTATTACCAGCTCTAGATAATAAAAAGTGTCATCCTTTGTGTCCGTCTGAAGCGGGCTAGCTCATAAAGACACCACTTTGCTTTTGTTTGCCCCGTTTCCTATCGCTAACGCCACATGTTGAACGCGTAATAGAAAGCGAAATGTACCATCCGAGTACTATTACACTTTAATTGACCAAACAGAGAAAATTGAAATAACCGAAAAGGGTCCTGTCATTTATCAACCAAACATTAACTAAATGTAAAAAATACATTTGCTGAAAAGGCTAATTACGGAAACAGCTCTATTTCGTTATTTAGGATATGCGCAGTAAGTTGCGCAGTAACAACTGGAGGATCTGTCCTTAAGTGACTTTATTTTCATTATCTGCATGAATTATTGGTCAAGTCAAAGAATTATTATGTTGTTTTGGAAAGGAAGTCTTTCTTCTGCTTTTAAAAACATTTCAAGAGAGATGAATCCACATCACTGGTATTGCTCATGATAAATGGCCTGACAGAGAATCTCTTACTATTAGCAAGAGACACTCTAGCTAGCTGCCAGGTCATTTATGATGACCTATACAGTAGCTGGCAGCGAAGAAAAAAATGTTTTCATGAAAAAAAGTTCTGTAAACAGAAAGGCTGTGTTCTGTCTTAGACACCTGATAAACAATTTTAGGTCGATTTATCACTGATTGAAATATTTATCTGAACTTATCATACTCTATCAGATTGACGTCAGATATTTCCAGAAAAACACAGAAAATCGTTGCTTTTCAATGAAAACGTCGTAACTGCAGCTTAAAACAAGCTGCAGTTATGAGGTTTTCGCTGAAAATTTAGAGCAAAATGTTTTTGAGTAAGATAATTTATGTATAGTGACCAAACCATGTTTTTGTCTTCACTAAGATTGTTCCTAAGTGACCATTATATTAATCTAGTAAGATGTTGATATATCACTGATTTAAACATTTATCTGAGCTGATCAGACTGAAATCAAATACAAAATGTATGATTATCATTCTCAGAATGCTTCAATTGAATTGTGTCTGTTGGTCCCTACGTATTTTCCATCACTGGTTTATCACCAGACACAGCTTAAAATGCTTCCACCAGCGTCATTTCAGACTACTATATGTTTGCTGAAACATTCCAAAGAATCATAGAGAGAATAAAGTAGCATTTGCATTCACTATTGGTAACAATAAAAATGACAAGCATGGCAATATTATGTTGCAGAGACTTAAAATTCTTTCTGCTATCATCAAGAGTGCATTAAATGCACATTAATAGTGGTTATCTAGTGTAAATTATATGGTCCCATAATATTCCTATCAAATGTCATAGAAATAGATGGAATGGCAGAAATCTGTGGCATTTATTATCTTGTGGATTTTCAGAAACTTTAAGGCAGAATAATAAAAGATGAATCACATATATAATATGTCATGTGCACTATCAGTGTTTGACTTAAGATGGTAGAAAAATATTTGTCTTGAAAACACTATTGGTAACTAAATGGTTTCTTTTCTTTTACCTATGTATTTGATGATTATCTAGGTATCTAAGTTGGGAAAAAATTATGACAAAGACAGATAGACAAATAGGCAAATGTAAAACAGCATTCTCTCCATCTTTTCAATCCAAGGAAATATTCTACCATATTAGTATATAGTGGAACAAAGTGGAGGTAGAATCCTTAGATTGCAAAGATGCACTCTCAAAATATTTTGAAAGAAAGGAACAAAAAGAATCTCATTAACTTTTGTTCTGACCTCTCACAAAATTCTAAGGTAGAACAACAAGTGATAATTGAATGCCAGAATAAAGGTCTGGAATATCATCAAACCTTTTTAAAACAACTAGAAACAATTCTGTAAGCAAGCCAAGGAACAGATACCATATTTCTACAAATTATCTAAACTCTCTCTACTAATAACTTATTTCCCATTCATTAATTAATGTGTCAACTATATATGGATCTTGTATATTTGACGATCAATCATTAGTGACTTAACTGTGCATCTTTTGAAGAAATTGCATGATTTTTTCTCATAATTAAAGAGCAATTCTTACTTTGATTTTATTTTTTTCACTATTTGAAAGACAAAGTTTGATATTCAATCTCTTAATTGAGAGTATAATTCATAAAAATACAACAACATTGTTTCGGACTTAATAATAAGTTCTCAAAATTGAGGAAAAAGAATAGTAAACATAAAGGAAGGCTAACTCTGTTGATTGTAAAAAAAAATGCTTGGTAAATGAAAGCACCTATAATGATTTTCATAGTTTCTTAGAGCCTTCATTTAGAGAAATATGGTATAAAGTAGAAGATCTATTACAATTACCAGACATACATTTGTGGCATAACCACCATAGTTTATCAGGGGGGTTGGGCATATAATGATAATAATTGTAATCTGGTATCAAAATTTCTAAACTACCTATCTCTCCTCTCTCTATCCTTCCCATTGTGTCATGGTATTTAGAATTTCAGATATTTCAAGACTTTAGAAATATCATAATTTGAGTATCATAACATTCATATAGTTAAGAATTGTTTTCCTTTGCCCTTTCAAGTCTGAAGGTTAATTTGAAGTTGATTTATTTAAGTCAAAATTGGACTCAAATGAAAGTGAATGGCAATCATATTTTTCTGTGGCAATGCATGGGTCCCAGGGATTCAAATGTTTTTTATGCAAATGGAGACACTGTTAGTGCAGTGGTAGATCTAACATGCTTCCAGGATGGTTTTGAATCTTCCTTCAAATATTTTGCTGTATGAGTTGTTTGATCAATTAAATTTACCATGCTAGAATTGGGCTTATCATCTGACATAAAAGCAAGCAATGGCTATCATTATGTTCCTATTAAAGGTGTCGATGCCCTATTAATTGTTCGTGAAATAAACAAGGTCAAAATATTTATACCACTTTGAGCAAATTGTAATATGTTGGACTGGAAAAATTCCAAAGCCATTGTGTAGAAAAAATTGCAGATGATACTGTATTCACAGAATTTGTATTTTTCAACATTGAAAACAGTGGGAGAAAAGGAGAAAATGCTGCTTATCAGCATTTTCTTCTTTTCTCCCCATGCTTTCCAAATATTTCTTGGTAAGGTATTTCAGAATCTAGTATTGTTAGGGAAAGTGTAAATCCAGAAATCACTGGCTATGATTATATTTCTAACTACAGGTGCCAATGCCCTATTAATTGATCATGAAATAAGCAAGAGAAAGTTTAAATGACCACATTGTGTACATCAGGTATCAAATTGTCGTTCATGAAGCCTTGGCATCAAAATATATGGTTTTCACTTCCAAGAAATACAGTATCTGTAAGATCTACAAATACAATTTTTTTGTAGTGACTGAATACTTAAAGTGACATTTCACAATTATTTTTACCTAAATTTCACTTTTATTCAATCTGAAAGAGTATGTTTTCTTATGAAAATTCTGAAAATTTCAAGCCAAAATATTGAACCGTTTACGAGAAATATATATTTTTGTGCTAAAATTAAACAAATTGTTGTGGACAACAGTTCAGATTTATATAGAATTTGTCATTTCTGTCTCAACTTTGAAGGCGTATTTTTCGCTTATAAATAACAACTTCAAAAAACTGATAGCATTTCTACACATTATAATAAACAATCTTTGCATCAAGACAAACTTTTAATCAAAGTACTGAAAGTACTGTTAGAGAGCATGTTTGACACAACATGAAATCTTGTGACAATATTGCATGGTAACATAATTCATGCAAAACAATCCATGAATATAGGTGGAGCTGTATTAACAAAACATTTTAATCCAACAGCAAAATTTTAGACTGTCCCGAATCCAAAGATGTTGCAGACGACAATTTTAATTGAATGAAATTTTACATGTTTCTGTCTTTCTATATATAGAAAACATTGTGGGAAATGAAGAATTTGCTTGTCATAAGCAGTTTCTTCATTTTCCACATTATTTTCTGAGGCTATTTTCCTGTGGGTGTCAAAAAGAGTCACTGTGTGGTAACAGGTTGAAAGAAAGCCCACCAAAACGTCACCAAAACATGACTTCATTCAAAAGGCTGCATAATGAGGAACTGTCCATCATAGTTTCTTACAAATTCAACCATAAATGGAGGAATGTGTTAAAAATGTATTGACAATAAAGTGAAGCCTCTTTTTCTGTGATGCAATATTGTATCACCAAACCTATCACCATTTTCTTCTTTTACCTCAATATTTTCCAAAGCTTGCTCTTATAGATACATTAAAACAAAGTTTTGTTTGGGAAAGGATAAGTTCAAATCAATTCATTCATAAATGTGTGAGAAGATGAGTTAATAGGAAATTTACTCTAATGCCCCCTTTATCCATGACACAACATACTGTCACCAAACAGCACAAGCTTTACAATAAATACACTCAGATAGACACCCACTAGTAGAATTTCTGTCTGTGGAATGTGATTCTATTTTTGGACCATTTGTACTGTCCAAAATTTAGGCTACATGACTTGACCGCATGACCTGCATGACCCAATTGTGAATGGCAAATTACTACTCAGATCTCTTTTTTATTTAAGACTTGTTTAATACTTGATTTTTTGCTTAGATCATACATGCCATCTATTTTATATTATGACACATTTGACACGTAGACTATTCTATTTGTCATTTAGATCTTTTTGTCTTGTTTGGGAGGAACTATTTTCGTTGTGCGGTTTGTAAAGTACATCTAAAGTACATTAAAGCATGATAAAATAAGAGAGCCATGCTCTCTAAAAAATTATAATTTGCATTACACTTTTTAACCACTTCAAAACTGTAGATGATAAACTTTGCTGTTGCAAAAAGGACAAAGTTTGTTTATACTACTGTGAAATTTGGGGGCATTTTATTGTGCCAATAATAGAAGTTTTGAGCATTTATTCTCCTAGACAGGCAGGTTTCTTAAATAATATTGATGGCATATAATGAAAATAGTCAGAGTTAACTAGGCTCATCCCCCAATTAGATTCATTTCTTCCTGATCTGTGTAAAACAATAATTTACATTAGAGAGTAGATTTGTTATTTCGGTGTAGAGAAAGATAATTGTGTGGGTAGAGTAGTGTAAATATCCTGTCATTCAGAAGTCTAACAGGATTCAACAAGACAGGCATCCATCCTCTGGCAGTGGGGAATAATTACTGGAATCTATAGGGTGATTTAGCAAGTGATTTGTGCTGCTGTTATTTTAGGGTATAAATTATAATGGATTTTAATTTTCTAATTTAACTCGATCTTTTCCAAATTATAATCAGCATTTTCTTTTTCTCTATGTGCATTCAAAAGCTATAATTTTGATTCCATACAAAAAAATCAAAATATACTACTGTGAAATTTGGGGAAATTTAATTCAGCCAATATTAGAGGAACTTCAGGGGGATATACTGGTGATTTGTGCTGCTGTTGTATTAGGGTATATATTATCATGGATTATAATGGCTTTAATTTGAATTTGAATTAAAGTAAAGTTTAGAACATAATGATGGATTTAACAGGCAGGCAATATAGAATAAGATCAGTCTTTGCCTGTATTTGATCTAACTGATTTTGTTCCACATACTCTGCCTGTAACAGTACTGGAGGATTATTCTTTGAACAACTTGACAATCAAGAGTCAATTGATTAAAACAATTGGTGGAATGTTAAAAGGACATTTCACTCCGATTTCAATTTTTTAAAGTTTGTCTTGATGCCAAGATTGGTTATTCTAATGAGTATAAATACTATTAGTTTTTAGCTCACCTGAGCACAAAGTGCTCAAGGTGAGGTATTGTGATCGGTCGTTGTCCGTCGTCCGTCCGTCCGTCCGGCCGGCCGTCCATCCGTCCGTCCACAATTTCTTTAAAGATCTTCTTCTCCCAAACCAGTAGACCAATTTTCTTGAAACTTGGCAGGAATAATCCTTGGGTGAAGGGCTTTCAAAGTTGTTAAAAGAATTTGATTCCATCAAAGACTCTGGCTGCCGCGGCATGAGAAAAGGGGAAAATAGCCAACTCTTTTAAAAATCTTCTTCTGCCTAACCAGTGGGCCAATATTCTTGAAACTTCACATGAATGATCCTTGAGTGAAGGGCTTTCAAAGTTGTTAAAAGAATTTCATTCCATGAAAGACTCTGGCTGCCGCGGCATGAGAAAAGGGGAAAATAGCCAAATCTTTTAAAAATCTTCTTCTGCCTAACCAGTCAGCCAATATTCTTGAAATTTCACATGAATGATCCTTGAGTGTAGGGCTTTCAAAGTTGTTAAAAGAATTTCATTCCATGAAAGACTCTGGCTGCCGCGGCATGAGAAAAGGGGAAAATAGCCAAATATTTTAAAAATCTTCTTCTGCCTAATTAGCAAGCCAATATTCTGGAAACTTCACATGAATGATCCTTGGGTGAAGGGCTTTCAAAGTTGTTAAAAGTATTTGATTCCATCAAAGACTCTGGCTGCCGCGGCATGAGAAAATAGCCAAATCTTGTAAAAATCTTCTGCCTTCAACTAGTTGGCCAATATTCTTGAAACTTCCCATGAATGATCCTTTGGTGAAGGGCTTTCAAAGTTTTTGAGAGACTTTGATTCCATCAAAGCCTTTGACTTCCGCAGCATGAGAAAAGGGGAAAATAGCCAAATCTTTTAATCTTCTGGCTTACTACATGTAGTGGGCCAATATTCACATGGATGATCTTTGGGTGAAGGGCTTTCAAAGTTGTTATAAGAATTTGATTAATATCAAAGCTCTTAGTGCAGTGGCATCAGAAAAGGGTAAAAGAGCAAACACTTTTGAAAAGGCTGAATTTTGTTTCATTCTTTTGAAAAACTAAGGAAAAGGGGCTTTATTGCAAAATTCTTAATTTGCTGCTATACAGGTCAAAACGTTTATTTCAACAAGGCAAGAAATTTCAGGTGAGCGATCTAGGGCCATCATGGCCCTCTTGTTTTAAGTTGTTGCCAATAAGCGAGAAACACGCATTTAAAGTTGAGACATAATCGATAAATTTCATATAAATCCGAACTGTTGTCCACAACAATTCGTTCAATTTTAACACAAAAATATAAATTTCTCGTAAACGGCGCAATATTTTGGCTTGAAATTTTCAGAATTTCCATAAGGAAATGTGCTCTTTCAGATAAAAATAAAAGTAAAATTTATGACAAAAAATTCTGAAATGTCACTTTAATGAAGTTGGACATTCTTTCTTTTTAAAGAAAATAATTTAATTCATCAGAGTTTAAATTGATTTAGTAGGCATAACAAAAATTAAAGAATGTGTTTTAGATTTAAAAAAAAAAGATCCATGTGAGCAATTTCACCTTTGAAAAGGAGATAAAATTTCAAGCTTCTTGGTTTGGTTGTTGTACTTTGTTAACACACTCATATTGCACAAAATGGGGACTTGAAGTAAATACAGATAAAACCAAAATAGTTGTCTTCAGGAAACGTGGTAAACTTAAAACAAAGGAAAAATGGCTCTATAACAATAGCGAAATAGAAGTGGTAGACAATTTCAATTATTTGGGTGTTGTTTTTAATTATACTGGCAGTTTCATCCTTCATAATCAATATGCAGCAGGAAAGGCCTTAAAGGCCATGCATCTGTTAGTAAGTAATGTTTTTAAATACAAAGTAAACGCTAAAATAGCATTAGAACTGTTTGATTCTTTTGTTAGTCCAATTTTGAACTATGGAAGCCAAATTTGGGGATTTACAAAGTCAAAGGACCTCGAACGAATACACTTAAAATTTTGCAAAATGATTCTAGGAGTTAAACAATCTACAAGTAACGCAGCCGTTTATGGTGAGCTGTGTCGGTATCCATTACACATAAACAGGTGCATTTTTATTCTAAAACAGTTCTTTAAGGTATCCAAAACAAATAACATCCTTTCAAAAACAATTCACAGTATAATGCTTAATGATATTTCACTTGGAAAAGCAAATTGGTTATCAAAGGTCAAGACCTTGCTTGCAGAAAACGGATTTCTTTATGTCTGGGAACACCCGGAAAAAGTTAACGAGAATCAAGTTATAACTTTAATTACTCAAAGACTGAAAGATAACTTTATACAAAAATGGCATTCAGATATTGTCAATAACAAAGTTCTTGAACCTTTCTATAGCCATTTCAAACCTGAATTCAAAATTGAGCAATATCTTGTAGACATCACTCCGAAACGACTTAGAAATTGTTTGTCTAAAATCCGTACATCTTCTCATACACTTAGAATAGAAACTGGACGTCATGGACGATCACGTATACCAAAAAATGAAAGAATTTGTGAACATTGTAACTTGAACAGCATTGAAGACGAGTTTCATTTTATAATCGAATGTCCGTTCTATTACCAATTAAGAATGAAATATATTAGCAAATACTATTATATCAAACCAAGTATGTTCAAATTTTTAAAACTTTTACAATCAAACGAGTATAAAACAATCTTAAACCTGAGTAAATTTGTCAATTCTGCATTTTCAATGCGAAACAGTAATTAGTTTTTGTCAGTTCTATAACTATTTAACTACGAAGTTTTGTTTTCTACATTTGCAGACGACAGAATAGTTAGTAAATTGAAAGCATGATTTATAAAGGAGAAATGCAAAAGTTCTGCATTCCTCCTTTACCAATATGCGATATTTGATTCACATTTAGTCGTCAAATTCGAATGTATTATAAAGAGTTAATACAATACTATTTAGAGTTAATACAATACTATTTCGTCATCTTCCGCCTAAAATGTTACCAACCTTTATTCATTCAACATTGTAACTTTATTTTTCAGTAGATATCTACGCCTCTATGTTCACGTCACTGTTTGATAATGTATTATTGTCTTTGTAATTGTATTTTTGTAACACAATGTACTTTTGTTGTACACGTGAAATAAACTATCTATCATGAAAAAGTGCATATGATTAGAAAAAGTAATTAAAAACTCAAAATAATTACTGTTGAAGCATTAATTTAGTTTTAGTGTATACATACAACCATTGAAGTTTTGAAGAGAAAAGAATAGAAAAAAACAACATTTTGATATAGTACAGAGAGGTCTGTATGCCAGCCAAGATTTATGATTCCATAATTAATTTTGTTACCTGTTCTCATTTCTATGGTAATTTTCATTGCCACTTCATAATTTTGACATGCTTGAAATTGATGCCACATGTTTTCAATTTTAATAGACAGTTGGGTGGAGTCATGGATTTTACTTGTGTGGAATCTGTTGATTATCAAATTATTATAATGATTTTTAAATTATTTGAATGTCTTATTATTATTTTTTTTTCATCTTTTACATTATGGCAAAACAAATGCACATTTTAGAAATAAGCCTTTTTATATATTTTAGAATAAAAATAGTTATATATATAAAGCTGTTTTTTCAGAGCCCCATACTTCAGAAAAACATAATTAGTTGGTAGGAATGACAAGCTCTGTAAAAAGATATTTGGAGCCTTCTAAATTTCTAATGGTGCATTTATTTATGGATATAAAAAGATATTGCAAACTATGCCAATGGTATTTATCAAAGATGTATTTTCATTGAAATTGTGTTGATTTTTGTGCTGTAAACTTCAGTCTTTGGTAAATATATTAAAGTTGTTATGCATTTTTAGATCATAGACAAAATTTTATTAACATTTTTTAAAATTCAATGTTGATTTTGGTAATGTTGTTGCCATGGTGCGCTATTTAGTATGTACTAGAATCTTGCAGAGAACTTTCATGTTTTGTAAACAATCTTGAGTACATAAAGGTCAGATTGCTCTCAGAGTAGGTCAGATAAATAACTGATTGCTATCAAACATGGTGGAAAGCATGGAAATGCATGCTAAGAAACATGTCTATTTGTATGTTATCAGGCAGAAATATCATGTTTGTGAGATTGTCTTGATCTGTTTACCCAAGTCAGAGCATTAACAAGAGAATGCCAAATCTGTTATTTCACAACAAAATAACCTAGGTTGTTCATTTACTTAACCCTTTCCCAAACAAGACCTGGTTTTGACGTCCCTAATATATTAGGTTTGGGAAAACATTGAGGCAAAAGAAGAAACTGCTGATAATCAGCAGTTTCTCCTTTTGCCTCAATATTTTCTATGCTATATTATAAACAAATTCTATATTAAACAAGGCCCATTTGTCGTCTGCGGCAGCAGCTTTTGAATGGAAATTTTGAAAATTTGCCGTTTGGGAAAGGGTTAAATGTAACATAATTATTGAAGCTTTGACCTATAAGAATTTGTTGATTATATGTATTTTGGGATACAGTACAGCTTGCATGTTTTTTGCCTTAAATACACACAAAAAAATTTGTCTGGAAAAACGTGGTGGTTTGCCATTATCACCGGGGGGATATTTGTCAAAGTTATTGATGGGATGGAATAAATAAATCTAAGTCCAAATTGTTCTTCCAAAAAAACCAAATTATTATTATCTCTAAATTCTCTAAATTGTTCACATGTAACTGTCCATCCTTGATCTTACTATTTCTCAACTTATTTCAATATCAGTTTCAATTACAATTTCTAAACTTCAATTTCAACTCCAAATTTCTAAAATCAATCTTAATTTTGTTGTTCTCAAGCCAAAGGTAAATTTCTATCTGATCTCAATCTTCCCTCCAAGACTCATGCATCACATGATCATCATCTTATCACACAACCAATCACAATCATTCTTACATACATTCATCATAATTAATTTGTCTCACTCATACCCATTGGTCAACCACACATTCCCGCCTTTTTAATGTTACATCATATCATCAAAGGAATATTGCACCTACATGTGCTAATTAATCCAACATAGATACCAAAGGGGGTTTAACGAAATAGTTCCGCTAGCTTATCCTAATGACACTTTCATAAAGAGTCTAATTGGTTCCAAATGTTGACTGTCTCTACTGTCTGTGATGCTTAGGTAATAACACCTTAACACTGATAAAATTACAACACTATTTTTGCCTCAATTTATCATTTCATATTCATATTTCAGATTAAGTTATTAAATATTAATTTCATAATTCTACAAACAATGCCTTCAAAACTTGCTGGGTGACACATGCAACTGCCCCAAAAAAGTTTGCTCCGCAAACTGGGCATAAGATTTTAACAACTTACAAATGAAATTTTTGTGTGTAACAACTCTCACTCTGGATGGACAGTTAAAACCCAAATACAATGTACATTTTAAGTTAACAATTTACAATGATGCATTTAAGTTAACTTGTCTTCGCGTTCAAATTTTCTCTTTTTCTGTCAATGTTTTACTCTTTTTTTTGTATTTTCCGCATTAATTAACTTATTTCTTCACTGATTTGACTATATACACTTTTGTTGTACAGTCACATTCTATACAATGTAAATTCAAAAATGCCTTGTGCTCACTACAACAAACTACCACTATTTTCATTGCATTTACTTTCTTTCCATGCACTGTGAAGCTGTAACTTAGGGACTAACGATATGCATTGCCCTTTTCCCAAATCTCTTAAAGTTAACATAAAAACTTTATACTCTGAAGTCTTACCTAAGTACTTATTCTCAGGGTTTGTCGATTAAGATCAGTATGCACAATAGTCAAACCTAGACTTTTAAATATACTGACTTAATCCTTTTAACATACATTATATTCTGTACAAACATATTTTGCTTATTATGCTAATTACATAATCTCTCCCAGCAGAACCTTAATAGTAAACATAGGTATACCATTGCAATTCTACCATCTTGCAAAGTTGAAAATGATTAAGAAAGGTTAAAGTTTAAATATTGAATTGTTTTTGCCCAACCCCCTAAAATAGTTAAAATACCTGCAGGATAGAATTTTGAATTTTGTCATAAAACAAATTCAAATTTCATCTAACCTTACTTGAGCCATTTAACACCTTACTTATGGATATTGCTGTATTGACTTCTTATCATAGCATTCACTATAATGTGCAAGATTGCGTAATTGTCTACTGTAGTGTAGTTTGTGTATCTGAATGTGCAAGTGTATTGTGCTTGTGTATTATGCTGAGGGTTTGGGTGTGACTTTCTTGCGTCTTTTCCCTGAAAATGTGTACCTAATGTGAAAGTCCTTCCTTGTGCTTAGCGGTATGTCCTCAGCATAAATCCATTCTGTCTTGCAATTCTCACGGTTCTTCTGTCTAAACTTTACTTTGTATACCATTCGTCCTTTGTAATGTGATGCCTGTAGGATTTTCTCAATATCCCAGTCATCAGGGTCACGGTTAGGAGTTGTGGTATTTTGGGATTCCTTTTCCCTTTCTTTCTGATTCTCTGTACTTGAAGTACTTGCTTGGATGTCTCTTTGAGACGCTTGATTCTCTTCCTGAGGCGTTTGCCTGTCTTGCTGATCTACATCCAGATCAATCAGCTCGGGTTGTCGCTGCCTGTATGCCTCTGGTACATTTGTCGGTCTGAGAGTTGGATTGTGATATGGTTTCAACCTGTCGGAATGGACAACACTCTTCAAAACTTTGTGGGTTTTCTGATCCCTCAGCCTGTAATTGGTAGGTCCTGTTTTCTCGGTGATGTAGTAGGGTCCATACCATTTTGGTGTTAGTTTTGGTGACAGTCCGGGTTGGGTCCTAGGGTTGTACAGCCATACACTGTCTCTGACCTTAAAATCTGGTGTGCCGGCCTTCCGGTCATAATTCTTCTTGTATTTCTCCTGAGCAGCTTTGATGTTCTCTTTCACAAGCTCTCTACACACTGTCTGATGTTCTATGATTCTACGTAAATGCTCCTCTGCTGTCGTTCCTGCTGTCTCGGTTGGAATTAGCGCTGTGTCCAATGGAAGTCTGCATTCTTGGCCAAACAAGATGTAGTATGGTGAGTACTGAGTTGAGTCTATGGCTGGAGACATTCTGTAACTCATCATGATGCTGGGAAGTAGTTGTGGCCAGGCAGTCTGTTTCTTGTTGCAGTATATCCTGAGTTTCTGTAGAATGACACTGTTCATCTTTTCAGCTGCTGAGTTGGTTGCGGCATGGTATGAACTGGTGCTAATCTTGTTAATCTGGAATATACTGCAAAGTTCCTTCATCAGAGCTGACATGAAGTTACTTCCTCTGTCTGTCAAAATGGAACTTCTTTCGCTTCTAACGAATACAATGGATATGCCTCGCACCATTTCGAGAATGAGTCACAGACAAGAAATACATACTTGTACTTGTGCTCACTCGTCGGTAGCGGTCCTAGCAAATCCATGTGTACTCGAGAGAATACATTGCCTACAGGTAACGGTTGAAGTTGGGCCTTCTGTGGATGATTGTATCTTTTGGTACGCTGGCATTGCTCACAAGATTGACAGTAAAGTTTGATGTCCTTGTACATCGATGGCCAAAAGTATTTCATCCGAATTGCTTCATATGTCCTCTCTATTCCGTAGTGACCTGCACTTAGTGCGTCATGGTAGGATTTCAGCACTGCATCTCTCAGTATGTGAGGAACAGCAACTTGTTTCTTTACATCTGTCCATTTGTGTCCTTTGGTGCGTGGGTAATACAGATGATACAGAACACCGTTGTCAATCTCATAGAATTGAGATTCTGCAATTAGCCTGTGTGCTTGATCCCTCTGCTCTGGAACCTTGTCCTCTTCTTTGTAGGCGAACATTGCCGTAAAATCGCTGTCTGCAATTTGGGCCTGCCTAAGTTTCTCTGAAGTCATGTCGCATATTTCCTCTAAGTAGCTGATGGGATCCATGGTGTTGTAGGTGTCTATGGCATTTATCATAGTGGTCAGGGAATTCAACTTGGGACCTGAAATTTTACTGTTTACCATTGCCAAATCTTTCTCTTGAAAATGTAGAGTGTACTCAGTGTAGACTTTGGGGATGGTGTTCGTAATTGAACATACTTGGGGATCAATTTGCGGATCGTCTGTGTCTGCCTGTCTAACTGGGTCCTCACTTGGGTAGGGTCTACGGCTCAGTGCGTCAGCGTTTCCATGGTGTTTTCCACTCTTGTACACCACCTCGTACTGGTAACCCTGAAGAAACACAGCCCATCTACCTAATCGTCCTGTAGATCTGTTCTCTTTCAAAGTTCGCAGGGCTATGTGGTCTGTGTAGACGGTGAAGGGTCTATTGGCTAGGTAAGTGTGGAAATACCGTATACCTTCTACTAGTGCTAAGCCTTCCAGGTCGCTGATTCCCCAATTTTTCTCAGCTGGTCGAAGAGATCTGCCTGCATAGCCAATCACTACTTCTCGTCCCTCCTTGTCCTTCTGTCCGAGTACATAGCCGATAGATTGGTTACTAGCGTCTGTGTACAGCAGGAACTGGGAGTTGTCCGAGAAGTCGGGAAAGGCTAAAATTGGTGGGGATGTCAATCTTTCTTTTAGGGAATGGAAGGCTGCCTCGCAATCTTCTGTCCAAATGAACTTTGATTCTTTCCTTAGCAGCTGGTTCAAGGGTCTAGCAATAGCTGCATAACCTTTGACGAAACGGCGGTAGTAACCTGAAAGTCCAAGGAAAGCTCTAACTTCAGTTTGGTTCTTTGGTGTCGGAAAGTTGACGACTGCAGTAATCTTGTCCTGATCCACTCCTATTCCTTCCTGGGTAAAGCGATGTCCTAAATACTTGACCTCCTTTGCTGCAAAATGACATTTACTTGGCTTTAACTTTAAATTTGCCTGTCTAAACCTGTCAAAAACCTGTGAAAGATGGACAAGATGCTCCTCAAAGTTTTGGCTGAAAATAAGACAATCATCAATGTATGTCAATGCAAATTTATAGCTAAAACCACGCAATACTTCAGTCATTACCATGGAGAAAGCCATTGGCGAATTCATAAGCCCAAATGGTAATCGATTGAATTCCCATACGCCTTGGTGCGTAACGAATCCTGTCTTGTGTTTCGTCTCCGGATCCAAAGGTATCTGGAAAAACCCTTGAGCCATGTCGAGAACGGAGTAGATGCTGGCTTTTGCTTGTCCGAGGCAATCAACTACATCTTGGAAATGGGTGATTGGGAAGTTGATTGGGTGGGTCACTTTATTCAGGCCACGAAAGTCTACAGCAAAACGGTATTCACCATTCTTCTTCTTGACGAGTAGGACAGGTGCTTGCCACAGGGTGTTTGACTTGGATATGATCCCATGCTCCTCGAGATCTCTGGTCTGCTTTTCAATTTCTGCTTTCTGTTCCGGCGTTGTCCTATACTGAGGTCTTCTAACAGGGGGAACATCTTGGGTTATGATTTTGTGAGGGTACAGATCTGTCTGGCCTAGCTCAGCTGTGCAGGTCGCAAACACATCTCTATTTTTCCCTATCAAAATCATAAGCCTCGTCTTCTGCTGTTCGGTTAAGTTGGAATGTGACAAGTCAACTCCCAGTGTTTTGGCTATGTCTATGTACTGAGTGTCAGTGTGTACTTCATTAATGTATGGAATGTGCGTGTCAGTGGGGGTGTTGGAATGGGGTTGTGTATTGCATGATTGCGTATTGCTGATAAGAGTGGAAACACTGTCAGGAGTACAATCATCAATCTCACACAAAATAGCACTTTTCTCAAACGATTCAATTCTAGCAATAGGTTCATTTGCCTTCAAATATAACCATTCATGTGTTGGATTTAACAATTGAACACATGCCTGATTATTTTGAATATTAGCTATGGATCTGGCTCCTATAACACTGTGTTTTGACGGTAAGGTTCTAAGTGGCTCAACTACAGTTATACCTTTGACACCAGACTTTCTGACCTTGACATTTGCTACCGTAGCTGACCGTGGTGGAATGCTTATTCTATTGATCAGACGTGCTAGACTGGTCTTCTGAGGTGCAGAAAACATTTGCGTGACAACTAATCCTCCTTGGATCTCTAGAATATCACGGTCAAAGTCAACGTGTGCTTTTTGCTCTTTCAGAAAATCTCTTCCAAGTATCACAGACTGGTTCAGTTTCTTGAAAATGTAGAAAGTCTGAGTCAAAGATAACCTACAAATACTTAAAGGAATGTTAATTTTGCCCAAAATTTTCATGTGGCTGCCATCAACGGTCTGTGCTGCATGTACATCTGAAATTTCGAGCGGAAATTCTTTGGCTAGTCCACTTCTCTTATAAGTATCTAGACTCAAGCAGGAAATGGACGCGCCAGAATCAAGCATGGCTGCCACAGAAAATTTTCCCAATCTGACATCCACTAAATTCTTTTCTTCACCTAACTTGTAAGCTTTTCCGATGCAGATGTCAGTGTCTGCCAAATTTTCCCTTTTGTGCCCATCCCCAGAAGATTTAGGGATAGGCGCGAGTCCCTATCTCCTAAAATAAGGGCGATGCATACGTGCAATATGGCCTATCTCGTGACATTCATAGCACTTGGCATTCTTAAACTTACAAAATGTAGAAATGTGACTGTACTCACCACAATGCACACAAGCTTGGTCAAACTTCCTCCTCTTATTCCTTCCATTATTATTAGCACTATTATAATTTTCACTTTTATTTTCAATGCGCTTATTTTGAAAGTTTCCAGAATTACGCCGTTTTCCACTTTGATTGTCGGGCTTCTGCTGATTGTCAGTTTTAACGCTTGATACCTCTTCTCTCTGTTCATTGGTCAGCAGCGATTGTCCCATTTTTCCGAATCTTCTCACGTCCTCCAACGTCTTGGC
Organism: Fragum sueziense; assembly: GCA_963680895.1. Classification (NCBI taxonomy): domain Eukaryota; kingdom Metazoa; phylum Mollusca; class Bivalvia; order Cardiida; family Cardiidae; genus Fragum; species Fragum sueziense. The sequence continues at coordinate 66,264,526 of OY804595.1, read as the reverse complement.
CTCTTTCATCAGGACAAAGTTTCTGACTTCCTTCCTTAGCCCGTGGATGGCTTTGTCCAGGATTTCTGTGTCAGACTTCCCCAACGCACGTCCGCAGTGTATGACACGTTCTAGGTATTTGTCCACGTTGTCTGTCCCTTGGTTCAAGTCCAAAAATTCAGCATAGCTGAAAACACGACTATGGGCACTGTCAAAACGTTCTATGAATGTCTGTTTCAGCTGGTTGAAATCGTTCTGGATTTCGGCACTAAGTCCTTGATACCAAATTTCACACTGACTGCCTAGGGACAAACAGAAAAATGCGCACTTTTCGTCGTCAGTCCACTTCTTCAATACAGCTACTCTCTCGAATTTACTGAGCCAAAAAGTGGCATTGCTCCCCTCTTCAAAGACTGGCACATTTAGTCCATTATGTCTCAACTCGCTTGACTTCGCCATTTTCCGTATTATTTATAATTTCACTCAAATCACTAATCAAAATCCTTCTTCAGTATCGTACCGGGATTCCTCCACCATTATATCACCGGGGGATATTTGTCAAAGTTATTGATGGGATGGAATAAATAAATCTAAGTCCAAATTGTTCTTCCAAAAAAACCAAATTATTATTATCTCTAAATTCTCTAAATTGTTCACATGTAACTGTCCATCCTTGATCTTACTATTTCTCAACTTATTTCAATATCAGTTTCAATTACAATTTCTAAACTTCAATTTCAACTCCAAATTTCTAAAATCAATCTTAATTTTGTTGTTCTCAAGCCAAAGGTAAATTTCTATCTGATCTCAATCTTCCCTCCAAGACTCATGCATCACATGATCATCATCTTATCACACAACCAATCACAATCATTCTTACATACATTCATCATAATTAATTTGTCTCACTCATACCCATTGGTCAACCACACATTCCCGCCTTTTTAATGTTACATCATATCATCAAAGGAATATTGCACCTACATGTGCTAATTAATCCAACATAGATACCAAAGGGGGTTTAACGAAATAGTTCCGCTAGCTTATCCTAATGACACTTTCATAAAGAGTCTAATTGGTTCCAAATGTTGACTGTCTCTACTGTCTGTGATGCTTAGGTAATAACACCTTAACACTGATAAAATTACAACACTATTTTTGCCTCAATTTATCATTTCATATTCATATTTCAGATTAAGTTATTAAATATTAATTTCATAATTCTACAAACAATGCCTTCAAAACTTGCTGGGTGACATTATATCACCGGGGGATATTTATCTCTGGGTTGTTGTTGTGGGATGGGATTAAATAAATCTAAGTCCAAATTGTTCTTCCAAAAAAACCAAATTATTATTATCTCTAAATTCTCTAAATTGTTCACATGTAACTGTCCATCCTTGATCTTACTATTTCTCAACTTATTTCAATATCAGTTTCAATTACAATTTCTAAACTTCAATTTCAACTCCAAATTTCTAAAATCAATCTTAATTTTGTTGTTCTCAAGCCAAAGGTAAATTTCTATCTGATCTCAATCTTCCCTCCAAGACTCATGCATCACATGATCATCATCTTATCACACAACCAATCACAATCATTCTTACATACATTCATCATAATTAATTTGTCTCACTCATACCCATTGGTCAACCACACATTCCCGCCTTTTTAATGTTACATCATATCATCAAAGGAATATTGCACCTACATGTGCTAATTAATCCAACATAGATACCAAAGGGGGTTTAACGAAATAGTTCCGCTAGCTTATCCTAATGACACTTTCATAAAGAGTCTAATTGGTTCCAAATGTTGACTGTCTCTACTGTCTGTGATGCTTAGGTAATAACACCTTAACACTGATAAAATTACAACACTATTTTTGCCTCAATTTATCATTTCATATTCATATTTCAGATTAAGTTATTAAATATTAATTTCATAATTCTACAAACAATGCCTTCAAAACTTGCTGGGTGACACAATCGCGATCACGTTGTTTTTCCACTCGAAATTTCCGCCCATCACCGTGAATTATGGCCATTGGTTGAAAATCGCGGTGATTTGGCGCATTTGGGTGGAAATGGCAGTTAAGTCCAATATTACCTATCCACCCAAATCACCACAATTCGAGTCATTTGCAGTAGTCAAGTGGAAAATGGCGGCAATACCCGCAGATTTGAGTGGAAAAATGTACTCGCCACGGCCATCACCTTTTTCCACCTGAATGCATCCAAAATCCAATGGGAGTGATGCGTGGAAATAGGCAAAAAACGCATGAGTACTACTGAACCATCACTATTCGATAATAGAGCTCTTTTGATATGTTATCTGGCAGCAACATCATGTTTCTTTAGATTAGTTTGACCTTTGGAACTTCATTTGCTTCTTGCCAAAACTTGTGATGCTTTATGATTCAAATATTCTGCTTAGTGATTGCAAATGTTTGACAAAAAGAAAACATTTCAACCTTTCTTTTCCTTTGTGGGTGGTTACTAAAAGCTTAAGTTCGAAAGGTTTGATAGGCTGTTTTAATGACCATTGCAAACACAAAAGCATATTTGATGAAACCCTTAGACTGACTGAACCTTCTGATCAAATCAAATACACATTTACAATTCAAGTAGAGTACATCCTGACAATGCACATGTTTCTTACAGATATTGCACTATGTACAAAGTCTTTTAATCAAAAGCAAATTATTAATGGGTAAATAAAATTGGATCATCAAAATAATGAAAGTCGGTTTTAGTACCATGCTTCAGCATTCCATAGCAGCTCTCTTTGACATATTAGCTATTCAATTCACTAGTTCTCTATACATGTATACCTATGGATCATGCAATTACTTTTCTTTAACATAAATGGCAGAGATATGGATTTGCTGCAATGGTTGCCTGGGCTATGTTCCTTTCTTTTTGTCCCATGATAATGTGGTACACCAGCCAACTTATGAATATGTATAACAACACCATACATATTAATGGATTTGTGGACTGCCTATAATAATGTTGTTCTGATGCTTGAATCAATTTAGACTGTGTCCTATTTATAAACTCTATTCAATCAATTAACTCTTTCAAATTACGGTATGTCATTTGGTGGAAGTTATCTAAGAAATGTATCTTATGCAACTAAATATATCCTGAATCTGACCTAAGTCAGACCTAATTGCCCTAATTTGCTGTGATCGCATTCATTAGTGGCAGGCAAGGTGGACAGAACATGGCTTATTAGCTTAAAATAGGTGAATAATTGCCGATGTAAGTGCCAATCATTGTCAGCAATTAGGCAAACCAGTCTACCCAATTATGAATGGAATTATGATGATATAGCTAATTTTCTACTAAAACCTTGTAACTACAGCTTTAAACAAGCTGTAGTTACAAGTTTTTTGAAGAAAAGTGACAATTTGCTGAACTGAGCAGTTAAGATAAGCAAGGGAAGAAATTATATCAATGCTTTATTTTAGTTCTAAACCCTATATTGTTGGTATTCATTAGCATCATCTCCATGACAAATGAATTGATTCTAATGAGTACTCTTGAAAAATTATTTATGACATTCTGTGCTTGGAAATAATTGCTACCCCTTCTAAGCTGTCGCTATGCAGTGATACCATTTTAGATATGAATGGAATCTCAGACATTTTTGTGGCCCATATCTCTTACACTGGCCTCTTGTCATGCTTCTCTATGATAAATTATGGTGACAGAATTTGGTCACAGAAACCTTTGTTGGAAAAACACTGTGACATGATGATTTTATACCAATGGTTTTGTTGCTGCTACATGATTCTTAGATGTAGTAGCTCTGCAGTGATACCAGCTTGTAGATATGAATCTCAGACATTTTGGTGGCCCATATAAATCACTTTGGCCTCTTATCATGCTGCTCTTTGATTATTATTATGACAGAATTTGGTCGCAGCAACCTTTGTTGGAAAACACTATGTCTTAGATTTTATACTGCAGCTTTAGTTGCTGTAACCCTTTCTTAGCTCTTGCTCTAAAGTGATATCAATTTGTACGAGATTGGAATGGAATCTGAGAGACATTTTGGTGGTCCATATAGTTCACACTGGCCTCTTATACTGTTGCTTTATGATAATTATTATGACAGAAATTCCGGTCACAACAACCATTGTTGGAAAAACATTGTGTCTTAGGTTTTATACTGCTGTTCTATGACACACATTTAGGTTTCTGCCACTTGTTTCATATATGGTACAATCTGATCTATATGTTGGGCAAATGTTTGGCTTTTAAAATGTTTACCAAAGTTTGACAGATGGTGTTCCTGGTGTAATGTAATGTGTTTCTACTTGTCTTAAGATTTCAGCCGAGCATAATGATAAAGTGATTCTTCATATTGAAAGATCAGGGCATTTTGTTTTAATCATGTCTGTCTCTCTGTTTGTCCGTCCATCTGTCTGTCAGTCCGAAAACTATAAACATTTTTGGGGCATTCATGTTTCACGAACTCATCTTGTTTAATATTTTGTCGGACCCCATAGAGTACATCCATTTCATTAATGTCTAACCATTCAAGGCAAGGGCTCAGCGCGAAACGGTTGTAACTGCCTATATGTTTATAGGCAGTTACAACCGTTTCGCTCTGAGTCATCGAAATGTTAAGTTGTTAAAATGTTTACAAAAGTTTGGCATATGGTATATCTGGTTCGATGTAATGTGTTTCTACTTGAGCAAGATATGATAGGAACACATTATAATAGCATAACAGGTTGATGCTTAAAATAAGTACAGAAAATTTTTGAATTCTGCTCTAAAAGACCCCTACACCACAAGAATATCGATATCATTTGTTTGATTTATTTGTTTTCCTTTTAAGTGCGAACTCTGAACAATTTATAGCCAAAATTAACTGAGTGAATTTCAGCGAAATCAGAGATTTTTGGTGTTATTGCAAAAACTCAAATCTACAAATTGTTTTAAGGTATCCAACCCCTCAAAAGCACCAAAGACCCAGATGCGAAATTTAAAAAGTGCCAGTAATTTCTAAATTGTGTTACATTTCCATTCCAAATACAAACATAAGCATTTTGAACGGTTTGTAATTTTGAATTAATGCATATTTATAGAGATATTTGACAATAATGTTCAAAATTACCTCCCTTGCTTATGGATAAAGACTAAAATACTATTTGTAAATTGTTTTCTTCCTGAAGCAAAGTCTTGAAATGCGGCACAGGTAATAAATTTATTTGAAGCATATTTACAAGTGTGTGTAATTTGATACAGTTCGCATGGCTTAAAGTGGTGATTTTTTGAGGGTCTGTAAACCTTGAGCTGTAGATATGAGGTTTTGCAATAACACTGACAAGGTATTCCTTGTTAGGTTCTCAGTATATAATTTGTATCCTAGAATAAGTGTAGTGATCAGCCAAAAGTTACAATAACATTGCAAAAATATCACTGAAAGCATTGACAGGTAGCTGACCCTGCCTACTGACGTATTTCATATCTCTGTTGATTTGTATTTTGAAATTTGTCCAACAGAAATATATCATGGTTATTGATATGTAGATCTAGACCTATGTGTCAGTGAGTGACCTGTCATGGTGAAAAGGAATTTTCTGGGAATTTCGAAAAGTTCTGACCTAAGTCAGTTCTGCTCTGAAACTCACTGTGCAGACTGCCTTTAGTCAAAACTTTTTGCTCTAAAGGTAATTTTCTAGATTGATTGATTGATCTAGATTGATTTTCCCTTAGCTATAAATTCTTTGGGGATTTTCAAATACGACAATAGCTGTTTGATTCCTGCCAAGTCTGATCTGTTTCCCCATGTTTGGTTTTGTGAACTATACTCAGAATGTCCCTTTTAGCATGACAGGTCACATATGATGACGATTCTGGAGGATCTACATAAAAAAAAAGAATGTTTGAATTAGTGCAAAACAGTGTTAAATGCATATGAACTTCATAACGGTCTAACATTAGTTTTGCACTAAGTTCTTGTAATATCGTCGCTTTTCAACAAAAACCTTGTAACTGCAGCTCAAAAGAAGCTGCAGTTACAAGTTTTTTGTTGAAAAGCATCAATATGCTTTTGTAGATCAAGTGGTTATAAACTTTTATGATTTGCTTTGGCACTGTTGGTAATATCTCAGCTTGCAATATTATCTTTTCCATTATTATCACCATTATGCCAGAATTAAGTGATCTACACCTAGAAATTCATTGTTGCAGACTTTTGGTACTATAATGCCTCAACATTGGGGTCAGAAAAAATGTTGTGCCAAGAAAATGGTTATCAGACGTTGCTTCATGAGCAATATGTCCAAATAATGATGAAAATCAAATAAATCTTATTCTCAATTGGTTACTTCAATCACAAATAAATGTGTTGCAATGAAATTTGGTGTGATGTTTTCCTTCAATTGATAAGTTCTTGTTAACATTATTGCAATTATTTTTCAAAAAGAAAATGTCTCTGATCACATTTTTGTGAAGTAAAATAAGCATCTGTTACTAGATTGTATTGCAATAACACAATTAGCGGATCAAAGCATGTTTTTAATTAGTATATCTTTTGAGAATCTGCTTTAATTAGTATTTCTTTTGAGAATCTTCTTTAATCCGAAGACACTTTGTTCAATTTGCTTAACATCATTACTTAGCAATTGAATTAGAAAGTTAAACTTAATGTTCTGCAATTATAGCTCAATTAAGCTTCTCCCAAACAAGACCTGGTTTTGACGTCCCTAATAGAAAAGGCTGGGAAAACATTGAAACAAAAGAAGAAACTGCTGATAACCAGCAGTTTCTCCTTTTGTCTCGATATTTTCTGAGCTGTATGATCCCCTGTGAAATGTAATTCATAAAATAATGAACATATTATGAATCTTAAGAATGTTTCATACATTACTCATTATCACTTCTTTAACACACTTCATGAAGTTTTCTGCATGAAGTATGATGATAATTGCTTCATGAAGACATTATGAAGATATTAATGATTGACAAAATCCTTAAAACCTTCATGATGAATGCAAAGGATTTATTATGAAGTTTTCATTTAAAAAAAATCATTAATAATCCTGAAACTTGTTCATGATTTTTTTCTGAATATTTTCCACTGCAAGTAAAACCGGTACTTCATAAAACCTTCTTGTTTTGTTGTATTAAGAATAAATCATGATCTAATCATGAATTGATAATGGATTGTGTACAGTTCATAAAATGTTCTTAACACGTTCATAATCTCCCAGTCTAATTTATGTTCCAGTCTATGACATGTGGTTTAGAAAATAATGGAGGGAATTTTGCTTGTCTGACTATTTGTCAAGAAATATGTTTTTGTTAAGAGTTATAGTTAATATTTTTAGTTATAATCAAGTGATTAAGGAGCTCACTAAATGATAAAACCAAGGAAGGCAATGTTAGTAAGTGTTCTTTAGACTAAATTTAACAAATTCAAATGTTTATTTTTTTTACCATTCCCCACCCACATAATTATTCTGTAAAATGGATATTATTATTTTGCTTCTATAAATAGGAATCATTGATTTTTAATGGCCTGTTACTTATTACAGTTCTGAAACTACCTGTTCTACAAAAAGTTTCTTAAGTTTTGATCCGTCAGCAACATATTTGTACAAATTGTTTTTTAGTATTTTTCATGACCTTGACATGATTGTTTTTTGTTTTTTTTCATTACTGCTTGGTTTAAGGATTTATTATGCATTTCCAACTTCATAAAAAATTCATTACTCTGTGTTTAGAGAAACCTGTATGTTTTTATGAAGTTTGTAAAGAAATATTATTCATGAATTCTTCATTGAAAAGAAGTGAACAGAAAATGGCCCATACTCATTTTTAACAGAATAATCATGATTTCTTCTTAAGATAGTTTGCGTATTTTTCTTGCATGAAGTCTTCATGAATTATATGATTATTTATTCATGAAGACTTCATGCCTTTTTCTCAGAATGCAAAACTGCATGGTTTAAGGATTTATTATGCATTTCCAACTTCATGAAAAATTCGTTACTCTGTTTGTATGAAGATTTATGCAAAATGGGCCATTTTCTGTTCACTTCTTCTTCATGAAGATTTCATTTTTTTTGTTCCTGAATAGCTCATGAATATTTATCAAATACTTCATGAAGAATGACAAAGCATTTCACAGGGGATCATACACAAATCTTATCTTTATCAACATTCATTTTGTCGTCTGCAGCAGCTTTTAAATGTTTTGTCATAGACCTCTTACGGTAATTTTGATTTCTATGAAAATGCAAAATAAATTATTAAACAAAGATTTGTGATACAAAGAATTTCCAAATGCTTGTATACAGCTCATGAATTATGCATTTGCATTTTTTAAATGATTACTTCCAACTTTAAATATATCAGTCTTAAACTAAAGCCATTATATTACAATACCTTTACTTTGGTGATTTTTCATTAATCCTTCGTTAAGGTTTTATAAAACCGTATTGCATTTTTCATTTCCTTCTCATTGTTAATGAAATGTGAAAGCAGCGTAATTATATGATGTTGTTCTCCTTTGAAAAAAGTGCCTTTGGAAGAACTTTAGGAGGATTAAAGTCAATGTCCTGAATTCCTGAATTCTGAATTATTCATTCATGAACATTGTGGATACACATGCGCGGATCCAGGTATTTTTCCCAGGGGGGGGTCATCCGATCTTAAACCCCTTTTTTCGCCAAATTTCAGGGGGGGTCAGGAGATACATGTCATACCATGAAGGACTAGATATAACAACGGTTTGTCGTGGCACACAGGGACAAAAGACGCCGCTTATTTGGGACATAACCAGTAATCATTTTGATAACCCCCATTTTTGCCAAATTCCATGGGGGGTCATGACCCCCTATCCCCCCCCCCCCCTCTGGATCCGCATGATACATATTTTGTATCTTACTGTATTTTACAAAGGGATCTTTAACTGTTTCAATGTTGTTGAGTTTAAAAGTTTCATAGAATACCCAGTCTTCTGTCTGTCTTGGCAACATCTATTATAAATCTGGTTATTTTTGTTGAAATCAGTATTTTAATCCCACATGCCACTCTCTTTCTCTCTCAGGCTTTTCAATGAAATAATTTATTATTCACATAAAGCTTTAAAAGATTTAGTAGATTCTATTCTGGTAGATATTTCCAAAATCTTATCTTTTCGTTCTAAATTTTTTACCATTATTAGTGAGATTATTGCCAAAACCATTGTATGTGCATATAGTATTAAGAACACTTACAATATTTTGGAATTAAATCTCCTAAATTTCTGTCTGTTATTATCAGTTATATGTTTTTGAGAGGCTGGAAACCAGATAAAAACAATAGCTTGTGATTGTGCTCTTCAGTGAGTTTTGGCAGGGTACCAGCCGAAATGTGGGGTAAACTGTTGATCCACTTAATGCTCTACATCGGAATTAAACTCATAAACATTAACATTAATGGCCTTTTGATTCCTATCTACCTTCCAAAACTAAGACCTTTCAGCAAATGTTGCTTTTCAACAAAAACCTCGTAACTACAGCTTGTTCGAAGCTGTAGTTATGAGGGTTTTGTTGAAAGCAACAATAAGTTCCTGTTTCTCAACATTTATAATCATTTCTTTCATAGTTTTGTGAATGAGAAGATGGCTAAATAACCAATAACAATTTGAAAATAGGACATACAGTATTATAAATTCAGTTTATGGACTGAACATTTCAGAATTTTAATTATTTTTGAAAGTTGAAAGTTGAAAAATAATTCTGAAAGACTCATTACATAATAAAAAGGCTTGCAAAGTCATTTAACAATTCAGAATGTAAACAGAATAATGGAAGTTTTAATCGAATGTTTAGTGTGAAAAGATTGAATTCCACAACTAATGAAGTGACTGAATTATTATTTGTTATTTAAAATGAATGAATGTTTCTTGGAAATATTTAGTTGGACAAAGATGGAGCCATATTCGTGATTTCTACTTCTGTTGACTTTTTCTGGATATACATTCTTTAATCAAGGACAAAAATAGTGCATTTAGTGTGTTTACATTATGAGAACATCATTTAAATTATCTGTAAAGCTCTTAAAGTATTTCCTGAGTAATTCTACAAGAGAAGATAGAAAAATTAATTTTAGAACTGATAAAATTTGCAATAACAAGTAAGAATGTGATGTATTGCCAGATTTTGAGCTAATAGGAACTACCCGCGGTACATACAGAGCTTCAGATTGACGGTGCGCCCGCGCCAATCCCGCATATTTTCAAAATATGACGCATGAAATTATGTCGTGGTGCGCCAGCCGGGCGCACGAATTTCAGTAAAAGTATGATCATGAAATAGTAGATTTCAAACAATATTGACCTTCGCATAAAGCACACGTAATCTGCTATACATTTACATCAAGCTAAGTGACCTATTTGATAAACTTATTTTTAGATTATTTTAATGACCTTACTTGATCAACCAATCATATCCCATATTTCAAACAGTAAACAAGCAGTCGGCCAATCTCGGGCGATCTCCGTAGCCTTCACCTTCGATTCGTTAACCTTCAACACTTCTTTATTTAATTCGAAAGATAGATTGGCTGTCTAAATGGTCGAGTAAGCACACCAGTTCAATATGTACAAATAACTGTTACAGAATGCTTTGTGTAATCGCGAGTCGGCATGACAGAAAGAGACAACGCGTTAGTGTTAAAACCACCCAACGTCAGGGTATTTACTTCGCAGATAGCGTTTTGTTTTCATAGCTTCATCCCATTTTCCCGCGCTTTTACCGGCACGCGCGACTTATATAAACAAATCGTAGTAAAACGTAACCTTATTTGGCAGCGGGAAAATCACGTGATTATATTGAAACTGGAATGACTACGTCATCAGTTGACTGCGTTTGCGGCGTCTTTGATCTCGCTTTACTCATTGCATATGAGTAACACAGATTTACTCTAGTTTCTTTGTTTAGTTTCACTTTCGGGATTGTTAATTACTGGCATCTGCGATCAGCATTCAGAAAAATAAAAGTTTATTCTGCCGTTTTTGAGAAATGAATGTTACTAGCGAGTGTGAATTTAGTACAAAGCAGACGACATGCACATTTCGTTTATCAAAAAGATAAAATTCGAGTGTTCCAATTCGCTACCATAAATGCTCTAAAAATAGGTTGACGGAATTCCCTATTGCAAGAAATCTGTTTTGGTTGTAAAAATATCTCTTTTCTTGCTTACACCTGAAGATGCTGATCAAAATTTTTGTGTGTAAAATCACCTACGGGACCGTAATTTTGTACGTTATTTCTTTCAATTTGGCGTGAATGGAAACTTTGATTTCTGTTGGGTTTTTTTAGGGTTTTTTTTTTCAATCAAAAAGTAGACGGCGCAAACCGGCAGCATAGACGGCGATATCGTTGGCCGCCGGCTGATTTTGAGAACGCTGTTAAAAATTAAATGAAGTGAAATATTCTTAATTTTTACAATGTTTATATGCATCCACTCAAATAACAACAATACGATGATGAATTCACAGCAAATAAGTCATTTACTCCAATCCCAAGTTTGGATATGAACGCTTAACTGTGGCCCATTGTTTTGGAAATTGACCCCTCAAAATCCTGTGTGGTGGGCCCTGTGACCCACAGGTCTCTGAAACAATCTGAAGCTCTGTACATAATTGCAATTTGCCAGCTACACAATTCCCAATAACTGGAAATAATCTACAATTTCTGGAAAAAAGACAAAGCTGAAATTGACAAATAAGAATATGAAAGTTTTAAAATTTATGTAAAATAAATTATGAAGCTTTCAGACTTTAATGGTTCTTAATGTTCTAGCAGTAAAATTGTTTACATTTTACAGGATTTAAATCAATCACTTTTAAATTATTTTTAGTTTTTTGTTCATAATTCATTTCTGAGGCTAAAGTTCTGAATACTGGATTCTCTGAGAAGGTTTTGGCTTGGCTTATAAGTTGATCTTTTTCAAGACAAATCAAAATTTCAACCCATTAGCAAACAGCAACATTTTAGACTTGTCCAAATTCAAAGATGATGTGAGCAACAATTTCAAGTGCATATGATTTTACATTGTTTAATCTTTAGTGGTAGAAAACTTTGTAGGAAATGAAAAAAAAGTTTGTCACACCTAAGTTACAAAAACACTAAGTTACATAATTCTAAACAGGCTAAATCATTATAGGACATGGTTCCTGGGAATGAAATGAAATTTAGATTGGTTAAATAAATTGTAACTTCTAAAATTAATGTTCAATAAAATAAATGTACCTTCAAGTTTTTATACTTCTTTTAAGTTCTAGTCGTAAAATCATTTCCATTTTCTTGGATTAAAATTGATAGTTTATAAATTCTTTATTAATTTTCTGCGTTTGAAGTTTGAACATTGATTAATTTTCTAAAGCTGAAAGTTTGGAATAAGTGGTGTCACTGAGAAAGTTTTTTGGCTGAGCTTATCAGAGAATCCTTTCCCTGAAAATACATTGCTTTCACTGTTAGAGAAATGATTGTAAATCTTTGAGGCAAAAGATGAAATGCTGATTTACCAGCATTTTCACCTTTTCTCTCAATGTTTTCCTTAGTATAGCATTTTCTTTTTCTGCTTTTGTTTGGTTTCATTTTGTCATCTGTCGTATCTTTCAATTTGGATCAGTCTAAAATTGTGTGGCCATGGAAAGGGTTAAGTTTTGTATACACCTATTTCTTGGCATTTATCTTCCTGTTACCTAGTAATTGTAGAAGATGAATTGCATTTTTATCTGGATTGCTTTCACTGTGGTTTGTAAAAAATGGTAAAAAATAACTCCACCGCCTGGGGATTGTCAAATATCACTCATCCAATGATGTCATTCAGGTAATGAATACTAAGACAGAACAGATCATTCTGCTTAATCCATGCTATATTCTGCATAGCTGTAATAAATCAGTTCATTTAGGATTGCATGTTTCTGTTACTCTATTCATTCAAATTTTCTGTGGAATTTCATATGGTATTGGAAGTTGCGCATCTCTTCTCTGGTGTATATAGATATATTCAAAGGTGAAATTGCTCGAGTTAAAGTACCCTAATTGCTCACTTGCACTTTTTTTATCACATTTCTAGTATCAAAATTTGATACAATAGTGTGTCAATAGAACTTTATCATGATGTATGGCTAGGAATTTGTCAACTGGGAATAAAGGATAACCTACTGGGTAATATACAATAAAGTGATTGTGATCTTTTTTCATCCAGCACTTCTCCTTATTGGTAAGGAGAAACAAACTTTTCTAGCCATGTTTGCCAAGATGAGCAAGATCAGTAAACTGTTTGGGTTCAGAAAAGATAAACCCACGGAGAGCGACACGGAAAGTGTGTCCTCGTACGAAACTGTGCCTGAAGAAATGTCACCTGATAAAACTCGTAAAAAACAAACTGGGAAGTATGTGGAGATTACAAATGATAGAAGCAGTGATGATGCTTCGTTTGATTCCAGTTCAGGGTTATGTAATGTTGGATCTGATAATGGTGTGGAGAACATTGAAGAGACTGAAGTATTAGTACAAGGAATAGACCATGTTGTGGAACATGTCACTGTAGAGAGAATTTATTTCATTCCAACCGATCAGGATTTGAGTCATGTAAGTTACGGTGCTTATAATCCAAGTGATTCAATTGAGCAAGGTGATTCTGATAAAAAGAACAGGACTGAAAGATCTTCTGGATCGGACGATACTTTAGCATATCTGGAATCTGATCCACAACTTGGATTTTTACAATCGGAACTTTTACAAAGATTACAGCTTGTTCGCATGGACTCTGCAAAATCAGATCCAGAGGAAAACGAAGACCGAGACAGATCAAGGTCTGATCAGTTAGAAAGGATTTTAGAAGAAGAAATCATTGGTGAAATAAATGATAAGACTCAAAATGTCAAAACAGATATTGTGAAAGGAGATAAACAGTTACAATATCCGAAAGTGGAATCAGTGAAACTTTGTGATGCAGTGACAGAGAAAACTGATCTACGGTACCAACCTTTGACTTCTCCATCTGGTAGTGAAGGATCTATTGTGATAAATTCTGGATTATCCGACGACGACGAGTATCATCGTATCTTGGCGATGACGGACTTGACGCCGAGTGATAGTGGTGGACTTGCTAACTTGGTACCAGGTTCGGATATCGAGAGTGAAGACAGCCTTCCATATATGACTGACAGCTGCTATAGTGAAGGTATTTAGACTTTTTATAAGTTTACACTTTCCTAAATAGCAAAATAGACTGATCCACTTTGTAAGCTGCTGCAGATGCACAAAATAGGTGTTGATAAAGAAAGGATTTGTGTATGATATAGTACAGAAATTATTTATGCAATAGAAGAAAATGCTGCTTATCAACATTTCCTTCTTTTGCCTCAATCATGAATGTTTTTACAAGCTTTATCTATAAGGGACTTCAAAGCATCTTGTTTTTTATACAAAATGATAATAAAAATAAAAAGTTAATGAACTTAAAAATGTGTTTAATGTGCTTGAACAATATCAAGACATTAGTTGAAATATATTTTTACAGAATTTGTTTTGAAGTTTTAAAGTTAATTGACTGAATGTTTTTGTGTGTTTAGTTGATAGATGTTTTTCTTTATCAGAATTGACTGAATTAACCCTTTCCCAAATGGCAAAATTTTTGGGTGACCCACTTGAAAAATTGCCATAAATGACAAATTGGATGGTATTTAAGATAGAATTTGTGTAAAATGTGTCATAGAAAATATTGAGACAAAAGGAGAAACTGCTGGTTATCAGCAGTTTCTTCTTTTGTTTCAATGTTTTCCCAAGCCTTTTCTAATGGGGACGTCAAAACCAGGTCTTGTTTGGGAAAGGGTTAATAATAAATGTTGTAATTTTTGCCGATGTTACAAGTAGATATTGATGTTTTTTGCTGTGCATTTTCTTCTTTTTGAAGCATGACAACTTCATATAAAATTCATTATAAAAATATATCATACATATTGCTGCATCTGTAGAAGTTTTTGCTTTGGTGTTACATTACTAGTACAACAACACTTCAGTTTGAAACAATCATTCCATCATCAGTTCTTGTGAAATCTGTTGAGCTCATTGATGGGGAATAGTTGCTGTTCTGGTAATAAACTACACAAATAATTATTCTTAAGCTAGGGGTTGCTTTCTCCATCCATTTGCCTTCATAAGGTTCAGTGTTCAATCCCAGGCTGTGGGGAATAACCTTTGTCGCTCAACAGTTTATAGACAATCATAAACTTAAGTGGGCTGAGTAGCTTGAGGCTCCAAATGGATGCTGTGGTAGTACGTACCTGTATACTTGCATCATCCAAATTCATGCAAAAGAAGAAAATGTCACAGCAAACTTATCATTGACAAAGGCACTAAACTTGACATGGAGCTTAATATTACTTTAATTTCAGTGAAAGTGAAATCTCAACAGAACTCAAAAAGACAAGTACCCACCTGACAGAAACTACTGGCAAATTGTACAAGACATCTTTAGTGCTAAGTGATCAGACCATATTGCAGTAATCCGATAAAGAGACTTTTGATATGGAATTAAGCATAATAGTATTATGTGAAAAAGAAACTAAGATTATACAATTTGTGTATAAAAAGTTGTTGAAAAACTATGCACAAACTAGATCTAATATAAAAGTACATGTATATGTGGTATGATTATCCTGGTGTGCAATATTAATTTATATAAAAAATTCTTCGTTTATTAGATACAGATTTCCATTTTTATTATGACATCGTGTTCATGATTCTAAATGTTACGTTGGACGTTAAGTTATTTTGTCACCTTTGATGACTTTCTGTTTGGATTGGTTTGGAAATTTTTGTCCTCTATCAATAATCACGGTGGGGATTGTGCATGATGGGATGGATAACGAATACAGACAAAATAATCTCGATTCTGGTAATATTTTCTGCAATAACTTCCTTATTTGTGCGCCAATTTTCAAAAGGTTTGTTGCATGTACCCCGCCTTACCGAGCTCTTTCATCGGATATATGACATATTAGATAACTTGTGGTACTTTTTCCAAAATATTGTCCCAACCGACCAAAAAGCGAAATGGTAACGACTACGGCCAAATTAACCATGCTTCAGGTAAGCATTTGTGCAATAACTTTCTTATTTTAGAGTCAATTTTCATGCAGTTTGTTGCATGTACTCCGTCTTACTGAGCCCTTTTCTCAGATGTATTGCTCATCGGGAAACTCCTTGTACTTTTCTCAAAAATCGATCCCAACCGACTAGAAAAATGACCTGGATTTTTTGTCGTTTTTCTGATCGGTTGGGATCAATTTTTGGACAAAGTACAAAGATTCTACAAACAAGTCATATATCTGAGGAAAGAGCTCAGTAATGCGGGGTACATGCAACAAACCGCTTGAAAATTGACGCAGAAACAATTATTGCACAATTTCTTACCTGAAGCGAGGCAAATTTGTCCGTTTTCGTTATCCATCCCATCATGCACAATCCCCACCGTGATAATACATTGTCTGAATAATTATTTTCATGACTGATTCAATAACGAGCTGATTGGTATAAAGCTGTAGGCGGCAGGAAAGACTAGGTAACAGTCTATAATGTATCTAAATCTGTTGTAAGCCTTGATACTATGAATAAATGCTGAGAAAATAGCATTAAAAGTGATGCAAGTTCCATGTTTTTGTGAAGGTATGGAGAGGCAAAATATGACATTGGACGACGCCCAGTAATATCATTATCATTCTTGAAATGATTGCAGTATAACATGATTGTTAACTACGATGGCTAAATCTGGCCCCAGTTTCTCGAAAAAACTTAAGTACGTTCTCATGCTCAAATCTGAGCGTTGTGCTCAAACCGCACAAAAATCCATATGAACTTCAATCGAATACCCTTCAATGTTGGAGAGTATCCCTTTGAAGTTGAGCATGTTCTTATGAGTATATACTTAAGTTTATTCGAGAAACCAGGGCCTGTTCTTTTGAGGAAAACACAACTATTGCACAATTTGAAGCCCTTCTGACTCTTTATCATTGGGAAGTCCCAGGGGCCTGTTTCATCAAAACATTTAAGTCGTATTTTTGACTTACCAATGTCTTAAAAATCGCTTAACCCTTTCCCAAATAAGACCTGGTTTTGACGTCCCTAATAGAAAAGGCTTGGGAAATCATTGAAACAAAAGAAGAAACTGCTGATAACCAGCAGTTTCTCCTTTTGTCTCAATATTTTCTGAACCATATTTTACACAAATCCTTTCTTTAACAACATCCATTTTGTCATTTGTGGCAGTTTTTGAAGTGGATCAGCCCAAAATTTTGCTGTTTTGGAAAGGGTTAAAACAACAATCGCATAACCCAGGTTTTGATAGAATGGCAATACGCGTTTCTTACCATAAACTTGTCGTAAGTCGTCAGTAAGTCAAAAGTACGTCTTAAATGTTTTGATGAAACAGGCCCCTGGTTTCAAAAATAAGCTTAGGCAAATTTCCTTTCCTGGCATCTAGCTAAGCCTAAATTCAAAACTATGTAAATTATAGAAAAGGGAATGCACTAGTGATAACACGGTGTATAATTGCGTGATGCAATAAATACTGAATATCTTCAATAACTTTGTTAACGACAAAATTTCATGGTGGTCCAAATTCAAAGAAGTTGCAGACAACATTTTCAAGTGCATGAAATTTAAAATATTTTGGTCTTTTGGAGTAGAAAACATTGCAGGAAATGAAGAAATTGCTCGTTACAAGCAATTTCTTAATTTTCCACAATGTTTTCTCATGGCATTATCTTGTGAGGAGTCTAAAAGAGTCATTGTGTGGTAATGGGTTAATACGGGACC
Organism: Fragum sueziense; assembly: GCA_963680895.1. NCBI lineage: Eukaryota > Metazoa > Mollusca > Bivalvia > Cardiida > Cardiidae > Fragum > Fragum sueziense. The sequence continues at coordinate 66,246,702 of OY804595.1, read as the reverse complement.
GATTTGAATTCGGTTTGAAGCAGAGAATGTGGACAGACGTCACGCATTAGATGGACGTGGTTGATTTTTGAAAAATCAACTGATAAAAAGTTATTGAAGATAAACCAAAATTTTGGTTTATCTTCAATAACTTTTTTATCATTTGAATTTTCAAAAATCTACCAAGACCATGTTATTTCTGATATTTTTCCACCTTCTCTGTTTCAAACCGAATTCAAATTGGTCAAGTATTGACAAAGTTATTGAAGATTATCGGAAATTCTAAGTCACGTGATTATACACCATGGATAAGTGCCAGATATAAGATATTAATGCAATCAGATAATTATAGTCTGGTAGAATTCCTATGGACTTTAGTAATCAGTTATTTGACTTCTGGTTTTCGTCAATCTGAAGGAGCAATACTCACTGGTGGTGAACTCGGCCAAAGCGCGGGACGTTTTTCCGTGATCATAGTATTCCGTCGATAAAGCCGTAGTTACGAGATTTTATAACAATACAGACAGCTTGTCAATACATATCGGTAAGCCTGGTCTATTTTTGGAACAAATTCATTGTTATTAGAAAAACTATACAATCAGATCTTTGAACTCACATTTAACCCTTTCCCAAACAGCAATATTTCAGGGTGATCCACTTCAAAAACTGCTACAAATGATAAAATGGATGTTATTAAAGATAGGAATTGTGTAAAATATGGTATATAGTTAGGCAGATATGGCATATGATCGTTCACTTTTTCAGGAAAGCACCAAATTTGGCACACATGTAGTATAGACCCATACAAATGATTTCCTAGGTAGATCCCAAAATCTGACCCCCCTGACGGCTGCCATATTGATTTCCAATATGGCCGCCAACTTTAACCTATTATCAGCAATATCTCCCTTATTATGGCAGATATCGACTTAATTTTTGCGTCTACACATATGTTTTATGTACCTGCGGATCTAATGAAAGCATTTATAATTTCATTTGAGATCGCCATTTTGGATTTTAAAGATGGCCGCCATATATAAATCAAATTATCATATCTCTGTAAGTAAAGTAGCTATGATCATGAAACTTTATGGGTAGATAGATCTCACTAAGAAGAAGTGAAGTGTACAAGGAGCATAACTATACCTTGCATATCTCATGAGTTATTGCCCTTTATTGTTTTTCAGACTTTGATACTGTCAGGACCATATCTCTTAAAGAAAAGCAGCTATGATCATGAAACTTTATTGGTAGATAGATCTCACTAACTAAAAGTGCAGTGTACAAAGAGCATAACTCTACCTTGCATATTGTGTGAGCCCTTGCCCGTTGTTGTTTTATTTTATCAGGACCATATATCTGAAAGTAAAGTAGTAGACTGCAAAGATCATGAAACTGTATCACACTACGGAGAAGTGCAATGTACAAAGAACATAACTATACTTTGCTAATTTTGTTAGTTATTGCCCTTTGTTGTAGTGAAAGCGGGGGTATCATGTCACATTCTGTGACAGATCTAGTTTTATATGCATGAAGGGTCATATTTTAGTACGACCCTGGTCGTCTTTCTGTCTGTCCGTCCTTCCGTCCGTATTTGTTATGTGTGCAATTTCTCCTTTAATTTCCACTAGAACTTGATCAAACAGGTCACGATGAATCGCAATCATGATAGTCTAGTTGTGGATGCCGCTTTTGAAATTCAGATAAGAACTGTTGTTCTTGAATTATCAATCTCTGAATTGAAAAAATGCCCATATCAGCTGTCATTGAATGAATCGAACAGGAATAGTCTACGAGGAATGATCAATTGGTGTCTCGATTTTGATGTTGCATTTGTATTGGTGTGACAAATGCAACTCCAGGGATAAATCTAAACAATTGGAAAAATTAATTCGGATTCAATCTGGAAATTAAATAGTGGTTACTAATTAACAGCAATCTTAGGTTCAAGGGAAACATTGGCCATCGCATCCACACAAGGAAGTACATGGCAGATTAGCCTTAAAGCATTTACAGTTGCCTTTGCATGTTGATTTGCAGTGACAGCTGATTAGTTCTGTGCATGCTGCTTGCACGACAGGCAGTTTTGTCCAGTTTGGGATCCAGCTTCCATCGGCATTTTGTTTCCAACCAAATAATGCTGGTGGCGGCAGTTCCTGTTGGCAAACTAATGCTTGGCCCCATACGTGACAAGCTTGATAAACTGCACGTTTAACATGCTCTTCTAAAGCATCAGCTGTCGGAGGGATGTTCTCAATTTCTCTGGACTTCTGGGCAAACAAGTGCTTCCTTACTTTGTTGACGGATCCCGAGTCATTTGTTTTGTCATATAAGATGCTTATGAATCGCTCTAAATTATGGTGCTCTGTGTAAATGGAGGCGGGGTTTAACATTAATGAATGAAAGCAAAGAGTGATGTCTGGTAAAACTTCCCAAGTCTTCCAAGCTGAAAGTTTTCCTTTATTTGCGAAAAACGCTTCTGATTTCCGTTTGCCTAGCTCATTTGCAATTTTGTGAACAGGAATGTAACGGATACTTTTACCAGTTCCGAATGCTACCCACAATTCCTCTGCTTCTATAGAAAAGAAATGAGCTATGGCCAAAACAACTACGTCAGTATCAACTGTTCTTATTAAAACCTTGCTGGCTCCCTTTCTTCTTGCATCAAGTGCGTGTAAAATCACACGAGAGTCTGCCTCTTCATGGTTGCAGGGACTCAGAATGCTCATATCAGCATTTGGGTCGGAGGACAAAACAGACTCTCCACTGGTGCTGTAGATATCCTTCCCTGTTATGGATGTTTTAACAGCTTCATTAGACAGGTACTGGAATAGCTCCTCTTTGTTTTGGTCGTTTCGCAAAAAACTTTTCCAATTTCCTGGAACCTTTGTCTTAGGTGCTACCCTCCTTCGTGTTCCAGATCCCCTATCACCACGCACTTGGGACTTTAAACTATCTGGCCGGTATGAGTCCCATACCACATCTACGCGGTTGGTAGATTCCAGTTGTCCCATCAGATAGGGAAGAAAGATGTCTTGTCCATAATCATGGAAGGTTTTTCCGGGAGTTCCCTGAAGAAAGTTTATGACAGCTCCCCCGTCAAAAACTTTAGCATCTACAATTGGGGCAGTGTTCTCAGCAGGAGACAGGGTCGCTAAGCAGTGTAGAAGATCAGCTTTATCGCCTTGCCTAATTTTCCCATTCTTACTGAGTGATGGTGGGTAGGGCTGATTTTCATGACTGAAAAAGGTGTCAAGGTGGCATCCTCTTTGTTGGCTAGCGATGTAGAGTCTAGAGAATAAACTGCGGTCACTTTTCAGTTCAGACGTTTTCTGTTTCTCTGCTGACTTTACACTGTGCTTTGGGTTACTGAAAAGAGGGATGTTATTTCGATGTATTGTTGCATCAACTGGCTGATTTCGTTTTGACAAACGCTCTTCGACGTAAGCTTCATATTGTAAGACCCCTAGATTCCGCACTCCTGCCACAGATTTGCAGGCATAATGTCCTTTCCATCCAAAGTTAATAACTCTTTACTATCATCTTTGAATGGGTTACCCATATCTTCAATGACATCAACGAGGGAACAAACATCTCTCACAAAAGATTCTTGGGTGCTGGGTGTCTGATCATGGTGCAGATCTGACACATTCCTCTTTCGAAGAGATGATTCAAATTCCTCAATCATCCGGGCGATTTCAGGACCTTCTGTCATCCATCTCTGTAGCCCTATCTCATTCTCCGTAAGACCAACGGCTCCTCCGTCCCCCTTGACAGTAGCATTCAACTGCTCGTGGGCTTGGTCGAGGGCAATAGAAGAAAATGTACGGTTTGTCTTATTCGATGTAAAAGCACCGTTGCAGAAGTTGTTGTAAACTTCAGGACAGGTCTGAGAGAGGGCCAACATATCGCGGATATGTACCGGTAGCCAACGAGCGTAATTTGTATGGTCCAGTGCGAAGAACCATGGCACCAATTGACCCAATGACTCGACGTAAAGCTGAAAGTTGGATGTACGAATAGATCGAATAAATGTCAAAATTGAGTTCTCAAAATCCAAGACAGTAGACCAGTAAGAAAACATTGGATGTTCGCCAACCTTTACCATACACCAATTAACAAAATCTGTTGGTTCCTGAGTGCATTCACTGATATACTGGCCATATGCCTTATGTTGAAGAATGTATAAAGCAGCAGCAGTGACCTGGTGAGCATGCCTTGCTTTCATTAGGTTTGACCCATAAATTAAGGCATCTGCCGTCCCAGGCGACTCTATTTCAGCTTGTGCAATAGCATTTGTCCATCCGCATCCTGCTACAAAATCGCCAATTATCTTGAAGAGAGCCATTTCAATATGCAGGGGTCCCATCATGATAACAAATTTATCTTCACCAAATAGATTTGGCTGATGCCATTGAACACGTTTCCCTAAGGTGAACAAAGGCTGATCCATAGTTAGGACTGGTATTTACCCTGGGTTTACAAGATTAATGGCCTCCTCCGTCACTTTCATGACATGCGTGACCATTGCTATGGGAGCTGATTTCTCTCGGAACATGGGCATCAGCGCAGAAATAGTTTTCAGCTTTACTGTATGATTCGACTCTGGGTTTGAGGCATGCCATGCAGCCCATGATATGAAGCTGGTTTTGTCAAACTCCATAGCATCATAGCGATTCCTCAAATCATCAAGCCATGCATATTCTCGATCTTTCTCCTTGTGCCAAATAAGCACAGGATGAGTTGTTGGGCCTTAAACTGCAGGAAGAACAACACCCTTCTTTACAGATTCTGCTGGCAAGATATTTGTGTATGTGATTGGGAGCGGTTTAATCTTCTTTTCGGTGGTACCCAACAATGAAAGGCATGTAGCGTTTCTATCTACACCCTGAGTATCATATCTTGGGTGCTGAATAAGGGAGATAGCTGTTCCATGGAAGGAATCTTTAGCGGTAACAGAACTAGGGTTATGATAAATGTTATCTGCTTGGGCCGTGGTAAAAATACCTGTGAGAAGACTTGGGGGCAAACAACGCCTTCTGTTTCAAACTGCTGTATTACTGCATTAGCTACACTTGTCGAAATACCAAGTACACGATCATAGGATATACATAATCCTAAACTGAAAAGTTTATCAATAATACCCCGTTTGCGAGTTTCAGAATGAATTTTCAAAGCAACATAAATGGGAACAGGTCCCTCACCGTCCTTGCTGCGGCGTATAGATTCTTTGGCTTTGTGTGCATACTTGACACAGTTGAACATCAGCAGCTGAGCTATAGACTGTACTGTTGTATTAGCTAGCTCGTCCCTCTTAGTTTGATCAATGATATTTGGACCTTCCATGATCATTGCTACCAGTGCAAGCAAAGAATCGGGCACATGGCCTTCATCAAGCTTACCATTAAAGCTATATTTCTCTGCGAATATAGCTTTTCTCACAATTTGTGCAGCCTTTGCCAAGACAATAGCTTCTGCATCTGAGTCAATATCACATGCTTTCTTCAATGCCTCGCCTACGTCAGTATCAAAAGCAAGAAGAATATCCTTTCCCTTTCTACTGGTTGATAATGAAGGACAATTAGCCAGCAGTTTATCTTTCAACCGTGTTGAATTAACCTTTATGTCAAGTCCCAGGTCCATCAAGCGTCTTTGATACATTGATACTAAATCAACCAGCTTAAACACTGGGGCGCTGCCTTGTGATGCGCGATCTTCCTCAATGTAAGAAATTAACTCTGCTAATGCAATGCTATGATATGAAGAGTAAGGGTCACTTGTATCATTCGACTCAGACAAACACCTCGCAGCACGATTATAGAGGTCACTTAGACAACGTTTATGGTAATGCGCCTCAATTGCAATCATATCACCTGCAGACAATTTTCTTAGCAATACCGAATCTTTTAAAGTTGTGGCATATCGGCGTACAGTACTATCCAAACCCAAAGTTGATGCTTTGTGGAATCCTTCGGTTCCAGCTTCTTTATCACAGAAGAAACATACGCCAGACAGGTTTGGGCATGATTGAAAACTAGTACTTTGTCTACGAGTTTTTACTGGACTACAAGTTCCCACTTCAGTTTGATTGGACCGCTTTTTGGCAGAGACATACCTGTCCATTTTAGAGTCTGAGAGTTTGCTTCTACACGATTTATGCCAGACAGCTCCATTAGAAATCAAGGTGTTTCCTATTCCTTCGCCATCATCAAATCTATGAAGGTCTATGCTCGTCTGAAAGGGGTTGTACCCTTTTTCTTCCGCACTATGAAGCAAACTAGCTACTAATTCATAGCCGATTCCAACATCTGTCCTATTACCCCTGATGGGTTGCGTCAATGTTTCTGACGTAACTTCTTGACAGAAAATGCATTTTTCCCATACTGTTGTATGTACCAAAGCACAATCATCTCCAGCAGTGCTGGTGGATGGTTGAACCAGGGAGAATTGTTTTGACATTATAATGATGTCTGGTAATCAGAAGATTAACAGGAGGATGCTGATCAATTATGCAAGACACTCACCTTTGGCTATCAAATCTTGATAGTTTGAAGTGTATTATATATGATTTATTGGTTCTTTATTTAAATTTTGCAATATACAAACTGTTATTAAAACATGTATGTATCGAGCAAGGATTCGGGAGTGAATGAGACCACAAAAATGAAATAATCTGGTTTAATGATTATGTTTCAATTCAATAAGCATGACGCTGCTTTTCAACAAAAACCTCGTAACTGCCGCTTAAAACACCAGGGGGGGGGGGGATTTTCCCTAAATTTTCGGTGTAAATAAGGAAAATTTGGCATTTTCTTCCAACTTTGAGGTGCTAAGCCGCCTGGCCCCCTGTTCCTACAGGCCTGCAATATAGTTAAGATTTCGGTCCTACACAACACAGGTTGGCCTAATATTAAGATAAAAGGAGACAATAATGACTATCTGCATTTTCTTCTTTTGTTTCATAGTTTTCCTGGGCTTTCACTATTAGGTGCTTGAAAAAGCTACACTGTAAAGAAACTGTTCAAAACTTCTTTTCGTCGATTCAATTGCAAAGATAATACATAAAATCCTATAAGAACGGCGGCCATCTTGAAATTCAAGATGGCGGATGCTAACACAACTAAGATTTTTACTTCAATAAATTCGTTGACCCTTAAAACATAGGGTTAGACGTTAAAAGTAAGGCTTTATCGCCTGTAATAATAGAGATATTGCATAAAATAGGTTTTATTAGCCGGCCATCTTGGAATTCAAAATGGCGGCCAACGGGGGCCCAGATTTTGGGATCTACCTAGGAAATGATTTATATGGGTCTATACTATGTATGTGCCAAATTTGGTGCTTTCCTGAAAAAGTGAATGATTGACCCCAAATTTTGGATATATCTGCCTAACTAATAGAAAATATTGAGGCAAAAGGAGAAACTGCTGGTTATCAGCAGTTTCTTCTTTTGTCTCAATGTTTTCCGAAACCATTTCTATCAGGGACGTCAAAACCAGGTATTGTTTGGGACAGGGTTAAACGCAAAATATCTGTACCTTGTTGTAGCGAAAAACGTCCCTCGCTTTGGCCGAGTTCACCACCAGTGATACTGCTGCTTTTCAATAAAGAACTCTTAACTGCAGTTTAAAACAAGCTGCAGTTATGAGGTTTTTAGTTGAAAAGCAACTATAACCTTTTTCCAAAACAATGAACTAGTCCAAATTCAAGAAGGGTTATACATTTTTCAAGAGTATAAAAAAATGATGGCAAAGTGGAAGAATTGCTATTAATTAGCATTTTTATACTCCACACCTATGAAGTAGAGGGGGGCTATATTGGTTTCACCATGTCTGTCTGTCAGTCCATCCGTCCATAGACTTTTTCGTTTCCGTGCTTTAAGTCAAAAACCGTTTGACCTAGGACCTTGAAACTTTACACACTTTTTGCCCTTGACCTAAGGAGGTGCCCTATTGTTTTGGGGTAATGTAGTTTAAAGGTCAAGGTCACCATTTGACTTTCCGTTTCCGTGCTCCAACTGAAGAAAAGTTTGACCTATAGCACTTTTTCAGTGACAAGGTGCTAGTGGGAGGTATTATATATATAATCCACTTTGGGACAGTTCTAGTCTTTCAATATTTTCATGGACAGCGGCTGCATGGGACATCAAATTCAATCATTAAAGTGACATTTCAGAATTTTTTGTCATAAATTTTCCTTTTATTTTCATCTGAAAGAGCATATTTCCTTATGAAAATTCTGAAAATTTCAAGCCAAAATATTGAGCCATTCACGAGAAATTTATATTTTTGTGTTAAAATTGAACAAATTGTTGTGGACAACAGTTCGGATTTATATGCAATTTATTGATCATGTCTCAACTTTAAATGCGTGTTTCTCGCTTATTGGCAACAACTTAAAAAAAACTAATATTAGAGAGGTTTCGATTTCAAACTTGTACGTGTACGTGTACTTGTAACTACACGTACACGTACACGTTTCTATCTAGGGAAGGTTTCGATTTCCAACTTGTACGCGTACGTGTACTTGGGATTTGGGAAAGGGTTAAAAGGGTTAAAAAACTGTACCTGTTTCAAAACTAGAAGTGTTTTTGGAAAGCACTGGTCAGCGGAAAAGAAGAAAATTCCAGCATTTTCCCCCCAATTCCAGATCTACCCTTATTGAAAAACTTCAGCAAAAAATATTAAAAATGGTCAGAATTTCCTTCGGAAACTTATCTGAAAATGACAGTAGATCTATAAATTTCAGTTTAATAAACTTGATCTAGATCTACTAAGTTTGAAAAGGTGTCAACTGCATAAATCCTATGCAGGGTTAGTGGGTAAATACTTGCGGTACTGGCTCTATGTACTGGCATAAATTGGGTTAGGAAAGGTCGTTGATACGACCTGTATTAAACACGCTGTAACTTTCAAACTATTCTTGTTAGGATACCACTCACAAGTATATTCTCATTAAAAAATGCATGAATTACCTCATGCATTCATTTAAACACCTAGAAACTGTACCAATTAAGAATAAAAAGCTACAAGTTTTTACTTACGTGTAAACCGGCCTCTACAAGTTTTCGACGTGTAGCGAGAGTGATAAATAATCACAAAGTGATGACGTCATAGTGACGTTTCGCACAAAAATTACTCGTACACGTAGAAGTAGGCGTACAAGTTCGGAATCGAAACCTCTCTATTATTTATACTCATTAGAATAAGCAATCTTGGCATCAAGACATACTTTAAAAAATTGAAATTGGAATGAAATGTCCCTTTAATGTTTGGGAAAGCCCTTTCCAAACATTAGATAACAAAGCCATTGCAGACAATAAAATGGGTATGGATGAAAATGGAATTTGAGTACAGAAATAGTTGAGGCAAATGAGAATTATAGGAATGTCGGGGACTCAGGAATGTCAAACCAGTTCTTGTTTCGGATTTATATGATAACCCATTTGCATAAAGTGATACTTTTTGATGCCCAACAATATAAAGGCTGTGGAAATCATTGTGTTTGATAAAGAAATTGCTTGAAATTAGTAATTCCTTCATCTCCCATCATTTTTTATAACCAGAAAGACCATAACTATAAAAGCTAGCTAGTTCTTTAGCTTGAAATTATTGTCTGCAACATCTTTGAATTTGGACCAGTCTAAATTATTGCTGTCTAGCAATGGATTAAACTATATCACTTTCCTAAACAATACCTGCTTTTAATGTTCCTAATAGTTTAAGCTTGGAAAAAGATTTAGGCAAAAGAAACCAGCATTTTCTTCTTTAATTGCCTCAATATTTTCAGTGCAAAGATATCCATAGATTTCAATTTGTCATTATAACCATTTTGTTGTCTGAAGCAGCTTTCAAATTTGAACAGTCCTAATGTTTGCAGTTTGGGAAAGGGTTAAAATGCATGTGCATTGTACAGGTGTTAAGAAAATGTTTTCTACTTTCACCTTAATTAGTTATTAACCCTTTCCCAAACAGCTTTGTTAAAGACTAGTCCAATTTGAAGGATGTTAAGGAGAGACAAAATGATCGATGTTAAAAATGAAAAAAATGAGGATGTAAAATCAAAGAAAATGTCAAGGGAAAATGGGGAATTGTTGAATATAAGCAATATCTTCTTTTCTTTTAACATTTTCCAAAAGTATTTTTACTGAAGACATCAAAACTTTAGTCTTATTTGGGAAAGGGTTAATTAGCTTATAATCTCCTCAGCCAAAAGTACAAATTTCAAAGGAATGATTTCGTTGGTGTTATTGCAAAACCTTGTATCTACAGTGTGATTAAACCTGTAGATACGCGGTTTTTCGATAACTCGGACAATTTGCTACTGCCTAAACATTTCTTTGAAATTTTATTTAACAACATGTTTTTGAAATTCTTATCATGTTTTTAACCTTTCCTCATTTACCACAATGTTTTCTACCCAGAAAGACCAAAATATGTAAATTTCATATGCTGCAAATTGTCGTCTGTATCATCTCACAAATCAGCTGTCTTGGTTAACAAAGTCGCCTCAAACACATTTAGAATCTTAAAATACATGTATTTGATTTCTTCTACACAAAATTAATACTGGAATTTTCGAAAATTATTATATTCAGCATCATTATTTGATTAGTAAATGTATGATTAATAAATATGTATGATATGATTAGAAATGATTGTTGAATGTTCTCATATTGTTTCTCCCAAATTATTCAACCCTTTCCCACTTTACATCCTTACTAGAAAAGGCATTGTAAGAAATTGAGACAAAAGAAGAAAATGCTTTCAAATTGGGCCTCTCTAAAATGTTGTCATATGGGAAAGCCTTTTAACCCTTCCCAAACAAGACCTGGTTTTGATGTCCCTAAAATAATGGGCTTGGGAAAACATTGAGACAAAAGAAGAAACTGCTGATAACCAGCAGTTTCTCCTTTTGTCTCAATATTTTCTGTGCCATATTTTACACAAATTCTATCTTGAATAACTTCTATTTTGTCATTTGTGGCAGTTTTTGAAGTGGATCACCCTAAAATATTGCCGTTTGGGAAAGGGTTAAGGTCATACCTTCATACCTTTCCTTGTTTCTAGCCCCCCAACACCCCCCCCCCCCAAAAAAAAAAAATGAATATGACAAGTCATAACACACCTAAGAAACAATTGAAGAAAATGCTTAAATACTCAATTGTGCCTAGCTGTCACAATATAACCGATCTTCAACCCCAATTTATCAAATAAGCGCTATATAACCAATGTCATTTGACATGAAAATGTGTCAACTCTTCAAAAATGACGGATTCACACTTTCTAAACAAGACCTGTCTTGGCGTCACTAGAATAGAAAAGGCTCGGGAAAATTTCAAGGCAAAAGAAGAAATTGCTGATTATGAGCTATTTCTATGTTTCCGTCAAACTTTCATATTTTCCACCTTTTACATCAATAGTTTTGTTGTCTGCTCTTTAACTTTCAAGTTGGAATTGTCTAAGTTGCTGTCGTTTAGGGGAAAGTTTAAAAGGATTATAGCTCAAGCAAATTCAGAGTCAATTATTATTCAGACATTGTGCATTGCACACTGGTCTGAGCAAAATTGTGCAGTTTTGGGGTCGTGACCTTAGATTTTCCTGAGTATCTGCTTAACTATATAATTACTTCATTAGTAATGGTTGATATCCCCTTTCCACAATATTGTTGCTTTTCATCAAAAACCTCATAACTGCAGCTTAAAAAAAGCTGCAGTTACGAGGTTTTTGTTGAAAGGTTTTGATAAGTTACTTTACAGCCAAAAGTTTTCACTTTTTCAATTGCATTTATTCTGCAGATAGCTTAACAAAGAACATTGGTAGGACAAAAAATATGTCTAAAAATATTTTCATGAAACTCAGGCCCCAGGACTCTTGACCAACATGGAACCAGGCCCCAGTTTCTCAAAAAAACTTAAGTACATACTCATGAGTACATGCTCAATTTCAATGGAATACTCTCCAACATGGAAGGGTATGCGATTGAAGATCACATGATTTCGTATGATTTGAGTAGGGTGCTCAGATTTGAGTCTGAGGATGTACTTAAAAGTTTTTTTTCGAGAAACCATGCAGGGCTATAGGGGAGATTCGGTATAACTCGGACACAAAACGTAGTCTCTGTCAGGACACCATGGATATCTCACTCTCTCGGACAGACAAGCTTCTGAATCAACAACAAAAACAATAAAGTATTCCAATATTCCTACACTAATTTCATTGGCTAAAACAGTTAAAATAAAGCCAATGCAGATAATTTTAGGAAATAAAGTATACTATCAAAATAAGGTAAACTCGGACATGCACCGGGGAATCTCGGACGCACCTGTTGTTAGCTCACCTGAGCACGAAGTGCTCGAGGTGAGCTATTGTGATCGCTTTTTGTCCGTCGTCCGTCGTCCGTCCGTCTGTCCGTCTGTCCGTCTGTCCACAATTTGGTGTTTACACTCTAGCATCCACAAATATAAGTCAATCTTGACCAAACTTTGTCAAAACAAGTATGGTCATAAGTTCTCGGATGAGTTCGATTATGGGCCAGATCGGACCAGAAAGTGTGGAGTTATCTGCCCCTGAATGACGAAAAATGCTGTTTTTAACTTTGTTTACACTCTAGCATCTACAATTATTGCCCAATCAATACAAAACTTGGATATAATATTGGAGACTATAGGATCTTGGATGAGTTCGATTTTCAGTCAGATCAGATGAAAAAGTCAAAAGTTATGTGCCCTTGAATTTTTCAAAATTGCCGTTTTCGACCGTTTTCGACCTTGTTTACACTCTAGAATCTACAATTATTGACCAATCAAGACAAATCTTGAACACAATGATGGAGACCATAAGATCTCAGATGAGTTTAATTTTCAGTCTGATTAGACGAGAAAATCGAGAGTTATGTGCCCTTGAATTTGACAAAATTGTCGTTTTTGACTGTTTTCGACCTTGTTTACACTCTAGAATCTACAATTATTGACCAATCAAGACAAATCTTGGACACAATGTTTGAGACCATGAGATTTCGGATGAGTTCGATTTTCAGTGTGATCTGACAAAAAAGACAAGAGTTACGTGCCCTTGAATTTGATAAAATTGTCATTTTCGGCTGTTTTCGACATTGTTTACACTCTAGAATCTACATTTATCAATCAATCAAGACAAAACTTTGACACAATGTTAGAGATCATAAGATCTCATATGACTAGAATTTTCAATCTGATAAGACAAGAAAGTCTAGACTTATGTGCCCTTGAATTTGACAAAATTGTCGTTTTTGACTGTTTTCGACCTTGTTTACACTCTAGAATTTTCAATTATTGTCCAATCAAGACAAATCTTGGACACAATGTTTGAGAGGATAAGATTTCGGATGAGTTTGATTTTTAGTGTGATATGACAAGAAAGACGAGAGTTATGTGCCCTTGAATTTGATAAAATTGTCTTTTTCGACTGTTTTCGACCTTGTTTACACTCTAGAATCTACAATTATCAATCAATCAGGGTTGGCAATCGACCGGTCACCCGGTTTTAACCGGGCGGTTTTAACCGGTTAAAACCGCCCCGGTCAATACTCCAAGTGGTCAATTGGTGGTCGATTGGTGGTCGATTGAGAAAATCTAATGGTCAATTGGTGGTCAATTGAAAAATTTTAATGGTCAATTGAACATTTTTAATGGTCAATTGAACATTTTTAATGGTCAATTGAAAAAATTCTGATGGTCAATTAAAAAAACTTTAATGATAATTTATTCTTTTTGTTTTCGGATTTATTATTTATATTCTTGATATTGAAAAATTGACAGTTATAACCTTTCAATGGTACTCATCAGGTGGCTTTTGACCAGATAGGGTCCTTTGGCTTTACTTTAAAACAACAGTTATTCTTGTTTTGACACTTAGATTAAAAGTCCAGTCTGACCAATAACAGATAGCAGAATGATGACACTTTCACACATCTGAATAAACAAAGGTGTCAGTTTCAAAACCCATATATTTCAGCCCCTATCATTGGTCAACCTTACAAGCTGGACACACCTTCCATAGGTTTGAGTGACAGGTCCAGTATTTTGACAGTTTTGATTGGCCATTCTTAATTGTTTGTCAAAAGGCAATTACTGTTATTAAGATTAAGTCATCCTCTTTGATGTGTTGGCTAACAATATCCATACTTTGAACCAGCAGTACTCTTTGAAGTAGTGTGTCATTTTTGTACAGTCAAATTTTGATGAGTCAATGTTTGTTTGTTTGATTGCTTTTCATGGGCACTTTAAAACCCTTTCTTATTACACTTCTCTTTTCTTCTCTTTTTTTCTCTTCTTCTTTACATGGCAATGTATATATTGAACTAGAACAACCTGAACTGAAAATTGATGAGAATAATTGAAAAGTTTACTGATTCATGAAATGGACCTCTTTGAAATAGCCATTTACATTTTGGTTTTGCAGCTTTGTTTTTTTAGAGTCTTGAACAACAGAAAGTCAGAATCTCAACATCTAATATGCAGTGATATTCTTATATTATGTAGGGTCTATTAAGTAGGGTTATCATATATATTTTCCAACCAACCATTTCAATTGACCAATCGACCACCAATCGACCAGTATTGACCGGTATTGACCAGTATTGACCGGTTAAAACCAGTATTGACCGCCGGCCCGGTCAATACTCATATTGACCGGTCGATTGCCAACCCTGCAATCAATCAAGACAAAACTTGGACACAATGTTTTGGACCATAATATGTCGGATGACTTTGATTTTCAGTCTGATCCGATCAGAAAGTTGAGAGTTATGTGCCCTTGAATTTTAACAAAATAGCCGTTTCTGGCTGTTTTTCGATCTTGTTTACACTCTAGAATCTTCAATTATTGACCAATCAAGACAAATCTTGGACACTATGTTGGAGACCATAATATCTTGGATGAGGTAGATTTTCAGTCTGATGTGATCAGAAAGTCGAGAATTGTGTGCCCTTGAATTTGAAAAAATTACCGTCTTTGGCTGTTTTTGACCTTGTTTATACTCTAGAATCTGTGCTTATTTATCAATCAAGAAAAACCTGGACACAATGTTTGGCACCATAAGATCTCAGATGAGTTTGATTTTCACAAAGTTATTGTTTATAAGTTAGTTTTCAGTCTTAGTCATAAATGTTTATTGAATTGAACAAAAGTGTTGCTCATATCATTTTGGTTCAGGTGAGCGATATAGGACCATCATGGTCCTCTTGTTTTAACACATTCCAAAGGGTAAAGTTTTGCCCACTGCTCCAATTTGAAAGCTGTTGCAGTCAACATCATTTATGTTGCTAATTGGCGCATGAAAATCGGAGAAAACATGGAGAAAACTTTAGTGTCCGAGTTTAAAATAGCTAAATACGATTTTACGGCGGGTAAAGTCGGACTCTACGTCACAGAAATGAGTAAACTCCCCCACACGTCACGCTATATGTCACATGGTGTCATCTTTTCAGGCGCATTCGATTGATGACGTGTTATACCTATAAATACAGCTGATTTTGGGAAATATTTAATAAAGACTCTTTATTTATAAAGACAAACGTCTGGCTGTCCGAGATTACCCACATGTCCGAGAAATCCCGAATCTCCCCTATCTGCATGTGCATGATCGATGTTCTTCATTACTTTATCTTAAACTTTACTAAACAAAAAAACAAAAAATAAAATCTTCCAGTAAGAAAAACATCTTTGATTATAACCCTTACCCAGTGAGGAAATGTTTGAGAAAACATTTAGGCAAAAGAAGAAAATGCAGATAATTAGCATTTTCTCCTTTTGCCTCATTATTTTCTATGCAATATTGCACAATACTCTTGTGCTTTTGAGCATCCATTTTGTGTGTCTGTGGCAGCTATGAATTTGGACATCCTGAAATTTTGACGTTTAAGAAATGGTTAAAACTAAGACCAGTGCTGTATATCATCCAATAAATTGAAATGCAACATACAAAGTATGCCTAGATTATGATGATAATGCAATTAGCGGGTCATGACCTCACATTTCATTCAATTATCTTGGAGTAAAATGGTAATTGCTTCATTTGGTGTATGCTAATTTACTTGCTAAATAAGGGACAAATTTTATATATAAGGATAAGTGGCGAAATGTTTTGGCTGTGAACGAAGTTACAGGCAAATAAACATGAATTGTTGTGCTAAAACAGAAGCATAAACTAGCAATGTCCCCTTTTTCCACTCTAAACAATAAAACTTTTCATTACAAAAGCTTGCCAAAACTGACAGAAGCTGGTCATGAGCATTCTTCTTTTGTAGGGTCAAGATATTCTGGGATTACTTGGGCTAAACAAGGGGTTAATAATTATGGATTTTCTGATTTTCTTTTCTCAGACAATGGTCAAGCATGTGGTCAATTGTGTTGGAACATTTGGCCGTATATTCCCTTGATAACCCATTCCCATTCCATTTAACACCCTACAAGAATTAACAGCTTTGGAAAACATTGTGGTAAATGAAGAAATTGCTTGTGACAAGCAATTTCTTCATTTCCCACATTGGTTTTGTTTTACGGAAAAAATTATAAATTTCATTCATTTGAAATTGTCGTTGGTAACATCTTGGAAATTTGGCAAGTCTGAAATTTTGTCACCTGATTGATAACTTATCTTCTTGATCATCATTGTGTCTTTACAATTGGCCGCGGCCATGGCGCAGTTGGTAGCGCATCTGCCTCTCATTCGAGAGGTCCCGGGTTCGATACCCGGCCACGGCAAATACTCTTACTGACAAAAATGTCACCCATCAATGGTTTGATATCGTGAACCTATGTGGGGGAGCAGCTGGAGACTCGGTAAGGGTGTTGTGGTAGTACTGGTATGAGAAACGCCAGGAATCCATGGTTAGGTGCTCCAGCCGCCGCGATATTAGTAGTTTAAAACGGCGTAAAACCCCAATAAATCAAGTCTTTACAATTGCTCGTTGAAGTGTCAATGATTTTCCATGAATTATAAGTATAACTATCTCTTCTTTTTAATCAATGTTTTCATCAAAACTGTAGAACATTTTTAGTCATGGCCCATTTTGTTGAAAAAAAAAATACAACATCAGAATCGCACTCATGTGATTTAGAAAGTCAATTGGTTCATAAAAAGTAACTGATTTTGTTATTGAAATACCGTAATTATTCTAATAAACACCCGGGCGTTTATTAGAAACATGGTCAATGGGAAAGTAGGGGGTGGGCGTTTATTAGATGTATTCTACTTTTGCTGATCAAAATTTTCGAATCAAGTGTCAATTCATAGACTCGAAGTTCTGCAAATTGAATTTGGCAAAGTTTTGTTATAAGCACTGCAAAATATGATTTTTCAAAGAAATTCCTTCATTCCAAACAGATTTAAGGCTGGACATTCTCTTTTTTATTGCTATTGGAAATGACCTTTGTTTATGACTTACATTATTTTAATCCGGAATCGGGGGATGGGCGTTTATTAGAATAACCCTTTTTCGCTAAAATTGTGCTTCAAATAAGCAGATTTTCAGCCTAGATTTGGGGATGGGCGATTATTAGAATATGGGCGTTTATTAGAATAATTACGGTAGTTTACTATAAAACTCCGTCATTGATTTTCCCATGAACAGTACCCATAAAGGCTTGTTCACTAACTTAGTCCCCTGCAAACATCATTTTCTTAACTTTTTTAGGAAAAATGTAGTCATCTTATTAGCTCACCTGAGCACGAAGTGCTCAAGGTGAGCTATTGTGGTCGCTTTTTGTCCGTCGTCCGTCCGTCTGTCCGTCCGTCTGTCCGTCCGTTCACAATTTCTTTAAACATCTTCTCCTCCTATATCAATAGGCCAAATTTTACCAAACTTGGCAGGAATGTTCCTTGGGTGACCCTTCTCAAAACTTGTTCGCGGATTTTTGATTCGTCAAAAAATGTGGGCGTGGCAGGGCGGGGCTTATCAGACTAAGAGAAATCAAAAGAAAATTCTTTAAAAATCAACCATTGGGCCAATTTGAACCAAACTTGGCAGTAATGTGCCTTGAGTCACTCTTCTCAAACTTTATTCACAAATTTTTAGATTTGTCAAAAAATGTGGTCGTGGCAGGGAGAAAGGGGCTTATCGGCTTAGAGAAACCATAAGAAAATTCTTTAAAAATCAACCATAGGGCCCAATTGAACCAGACTTTGCAGGAATGTTCCTTGAGTCACTCTTTACAAAATTTGTTCACAAATTTTTACATTTGTCAAAAAATGTGGCCGTGGCAGGGAGAAAGGGGCTTATCGGACTTAGAGAAATCAGAAGAAAATTCTTTAAAAATCAACCATTGGGCCCAATTGAAGCAGACTTGGTAGGAATGTGCCTTGAGTCACTGTTTTCGAATTTATTCACAATTTTTTACATTTGTCAAAAAATAGGGCCGTGGCAGGGAGAAAGGGGCTTATCAGACTTAGAGAAATCATAAGAAATTTTTTTAAAAATTAACCATAGGGTCCAATTGAACCAGACTTTTCAGGAATTTTCCTTAAGTCACTCTTTTCAAAATTTGTTCACAAATTTTAACATTTGTCAAAAAATGTGGCAGTGGCAGGGAGAAAGGGGCTTATCGGACTTAGAGAAATCAGAAGAAAATTCTTTAAAAATCAACCATTGGGCCCATTTGAAGCAAACTTGGTAGAAATGTGTCTTGAGTCACTATTTTCGAATTTATTTCACAATTTTTTACATTTGTCAAAGATTATGGCTGTGGCAGGGAGGAAGGGGCTTTGAGAAATCATAAGAAAATTCTTAAAAAATCAACCATATGGCCAATTTTAATCAAACTTGCAAGGAATGTTCCTTGCGTCTCTCTTCTCAAAGTTTGTTCACAAATTTTTACATTTGTCAAAAAATGTGGGCGTGTCGGGGAGGAAGAGGCTTATCGGAAAAGAGAAATCATAAGAATTTTTTTTAAAAATCAACCATTGGGCCAATTTGAAAGAAATCTGGCTGGAAAGCTCCTTGTGTGACTCGTTTCAAAATTGTATCTTGTAATTTTTATTTCCTTAAAAAGTATTTTGGTATGGCAGGGTAAGGGAAATTCCATGCATTGAAAATTATACTGTACTGTGGGTTGTAATGGAGATACTTAGTTTTTTTCTAAAGTGTTTGGCCTAGAACCTTGAAATTTTGTGTAAGACCTAATTTCATGAATGGCTTCCAGAATACAAGAAGCTGAAGATAAGAGGAGATAATTGCTTTTCAAAAAGCTATATTTTGTTTCAATATTCATGAAACCCTATGTTGTTGGTGATCATTACAATCATCTGCTTGAAAAAATTAATACATTCTTCATTGGGTTTTGATATAAGTAATAAATTTGGAAAGCTTTTACTATTTCTCTTATCTATTTCGGTTATCAATTTCTCTGGCTGGCCCCATTTTTTAGCTCCACTGGCCTTCAGGCCAGCGGGCTATTGTCATGGCGCTGTGTCCATCGTGCGTGCGTGCGTCCGTCTGTCCGGTCGTCAACTTTTTAGCTCACCTGAGCACGAATGTGCTCATGGTGAGCTATTGTGATACCGCTGTGTCCGGCGTCCGTCGTCCGGCGTCCGGTGTCCGTCGTCCGTCGTCCGTCGTCCGTCGTCCGTCGTCCGTCAAACTTTGCCTTGTGTGCACTCTAGAGGCCACATTTTTTGCCCAATCAACCTGAAATTTGCTCAGAATGATTGTCTTGATAAAATCTCGGACAAGTTCGAAATTGGGTCATCTTGGGTCAAAAACTAGGTCACGGGGTCAAATCTTTGAAAAACCTTGTGTGCACTCTAGAGGCCACATTTTTTGCCCAATCAACCTGAAATTTGCTCAGAATGATTGTCTTGATAAAATCTCGGACAAGTTTGAAATTGGGTCATCTGGGGTCAAAAACTAGGTCACGGGGTCAAATCTTAGAAAAACCTTGTGTGCACTATAGAGGTCACATTTTTTGCCCAATCAACCTGAAATTTGCTCAGAATGATTGTCTTGATGAAATCTTGGACAAGTTTGAAATTGGGTCATCTGGGGTCAAAAACTAGGTCACGGGGTCAAATCTTAGAAAAACCTTGTGTGCACTCTAGAGGCCACATTTTTTGCCCAATCAACTTAAAATTTGCTCAGAATAATTGTCTTGATAAATTCTCGGACAAGTTCGAAATTGGGTCATCTTGGGTCAAAAACTAGGTCACTGGGTCAAATCTTAGAAAAACTTTGTGTGCACTATAGAGGTCACATTTTTTGCCCAATCAACCTGAAATTTGCTCAGAATGATTGTTTTGGTGAAATCTTGTACAAGTTTGAAATTGGGTCATCTGGGGTCAAAAACTAGGTCACGGGGTCAAATCTTAGAAAAACCTTGTGTGCACTCTAGAGGCCACATTTTTTGCCCAATCAACCTGAAAATTGATCAGAATTTTTGTCTGGATAAAATCTCGGACAAGTTCGAAATTGGGTCATCTTGGGTCAAAAACTAGGTCACTGGGTCAAATCTTAGAAAAACTTTGTGTGCACTATAGAGGTCACATTTTTTGCCCAATCAACCTGAAATTTGCTCAGAATGATTGTTTTGGTGAAATCTTGTACAAGTTTGAAATTGGGTCATCTGGGGTCAAAAACTAGGTCACGGGGTCAAATCTTAGAAAAACCTTGTGTGCACTCTAGAGGCCACATTTTTTGCCCAATCAACCTGAAAATTGATCAGAATTTTTGTCTGGATAAAATCTCGGACAAGTTCGAAATTGGGTCATCTGGGGTCAAAAACTAGGTCACGGGGTCAAATCTTAGAAAAACCTTGTGTGCACTCTAGAGGCCCCATCTTTTGCCCAATTAACCTGAAATTTGCTCAGAATGATTGTCTTGATGAAAGCTCAGACAAGTTTGAAATTGGGTCATCTGGGGTCAAAAACTAGGTCACGGGGTCAAATCTTAGAAAAACCTTGTGTGCACTCTAGAGGCCACATTTTTTGCCCAATCAACCTGAAAATTGCTCAGAATGATTGACTTGATAAAATCTCGCACAAGTTTGATATAGGGTCATCTGGGGTCTAAAACTAGGTCACAGGGTCAAATCTTAGAAAAACCTTGTGTGCACTCTAGAGGCCACATTTTTTGCCCAATCAACCTGAAAATTGCTCAGAATGATTGGCTTGATAAAATCTCGCACAATTTTGAAATTGGGTCATACGGGGTCAAGAACTAGGTCATGGGGTCAAATCTTAGAAAAACCTTGTGTGCACTCTAGAGGCCACATTTGTTGCCCAATCAACCTGAAAATTGATCAGAATGATTGTCTTGGTGAAATCTCGGACAAGTTTGAAATTGGGTCATCTGGAGTCAAAAACTAGGTCACGGGGTCAAATCTTAGAAAAACCTTGTGTGCACTCTAGAGGCCACATTTTTTACCCAATCACCCTGAAAATTGATCAGAATGATTGTCTTGATCAATTTTCAGACAAGATTGAAATTGGGTCATCTGGGGTCATAAACTAGGTCATGAGGTAAAATCTTTGTAAAACCTTGTGTGCACTCTAGAGGCCACATTTTTTGCCCAATCAACCTGAAAATTGATCAGAATGATTGTCTTGATCAATTCTAGGTCACGAGGTCAAATCTTAGATAAACCTTGTGTGCACCCTAGAGGTCACATTCTTTGTCCAATCAACCTGAAAATTGGTTTACAAAAAAAAGTTATTATATCAGGTGAGCGCTTCAGGGCCAATGGCCCTCTTGTTCTTTAAAAATCTTCTCCTCAGAAACTACTTGATGGATTTCAATCAAACTTCACAGGAATGATCCCTAGGTGGTCCTCTATCAGATTCCTCAAATTAATTCTGATTGAACCAGAAAGTCAGGAGTTATCTGCCCTTGAATTAAAAAAATGCTGTTTTGACTTTCTTTTCACTCTAGCCACTACAAATATTTATCAATCAAGACAAAATTTGGTCAGAATGTTGTTGCTGATAAGATCTTGCCTAAGTGCAATTTTCAGCTTGATCTGAATATTATGTCTTGAGTTATGTGCCCTTGAAATTGGCAAAATTACCATTTTTGACCTTATTTTACTCAAACAACCATAAATATCCACCAATCAACACAAAACTTTCATGTAATCTTACTGGCCATAAGATCTTGCATGTGTGTAATTTTCAGCTTCTTAGGAATCTTAAATAATGATTTTTCTGCCCTTGAATTTGACAAAATTGCTGTTTTCGACTTTGATTTTACACCCTTTTCATCCACAAATATTGAACAACCAGGTCAAAACTTAAACAATATGTAGGTGAAGTTAAGATCTTGCTTAAATGTGATTCTTAGCTAGATAGGAATATAAAATCCTAAGTTATATGCCTTTCAATTTGACAAAATTGCTAATTGTGACTTTTTTTCACTCTAACAGCCAATCTCACTCTAATAAAGACAAAGCTTGGTAACCAAATGATCCTATATGAATGTATTTTCTGCTTTCTAGTTACTTTGTAATTGCTTTAAGAGCAACAAGACTTAGTATTGAAAAATTTAGTCAAAACTTGGACTTGATATTACAAGAAATTCAGTTTTCATCAGCCAATTGCATTAATTTTGGAATATGGTATTTCCCGAATCTATTTTTAGCTCAAATTGTATTTTTAGAAATATGAAATATTTTGGAGTAATCAATGGTCTGTTGATTTAGATCTGTTTGGAAGATGGAAAATTTGAATTGCTAGTATCATCCTAGCTGGAATATTCTACCATTTCCCTTTTACCCTTTCTCAAATGGCAAACATATAGTTTTACTTTCTTTGCTTCAAGAACCATACACTTTGAACAATCTAGTTTTGTAACTTTCTTTTTGCTCTATGAAACACAAGCATTGAACAATCTAATCAGAACTTGGATTAAATATTACATGAAATTCAGGCCTGTGGAGCGACTCAAGACCTTCAGGTCTTCTAGTTATCTTATGTAAACAAATAAGAAGGGATTATAAGCCTAACTTATCAGATGGTTTGTCCTCATTTCCCATATTCTTTCAAATCACATACCAAATCTTGCTCATAATATCATAAATAATCAATTTTAACAGATCAGTATGCTTTGAAAATTCGCCCTATGTTGTATATTGCAAAAATAATGAAATAATTATGAAAAAAAACTCAACCATTATGCTAATTCATACCCAACTTTACAGGATCGATTGGAACAAAATTATTACTTAATTGTTTCCAAACAGAAAGTCCTTATAAGTTTCATGCTTTTGAATTTGACAAAATTGCCATTATTAGTCTTGTCATCTTGATTCAGGTGAGCGATTTAGGACCATCATGGTCCTCTTGTTTACTAAATAGATCCCCGGTGACAGAGAAAGTGAATTACTTAGTTCAAAATAGTAACGGATTTTGTCAAGCGGAATTATTATTGAATTAGTTCCCCATAGAATGATGTCCATTGATTTTCCTATGAACAGTAAGTTTGTTTACCAACTCTGTCCCTCTGCAAACGTTTTGAGACGAGCCCCGATATTAAGGATTTTTAAAGTGTTTGCGGTCTATTCAATGAGTGATTTATACATCGTTGACAATTTGACTCCGAGAGCCAGTGACACGATAGCTGGATTAGTATACTGTAACTAAAGACTCGGGGCATGAGATATGATGGCGTAATTTTCATTCTAATTTTGTAATTGCAATTACAAACCCTATGTTATTGGTACTCATTTGAATCCTCTCAACGAGAGGATTCAAATTAGTACCCACAACATAGGGTTTAATTGAGAAATATTGCACATTTGGCCTTTTTGGGTGAATTTTTTTGTCATTTATCTGTAGCTCCGAGTCGGAAGCTGAATTGTTGAGATTGTTGAATTTGTCGTCTGTTTCCCTTTCAATTTCACTGGACTCGGTGATCTAGGTCACTCAGGTGGAACTATAAGTGTTCCTTATGTGGATATAAATAGTTTGTCAAGCATTTTTGTGACATGGATGATGCATTGAGTGGGAGTGCATTAAAAAGGGGGAAAAAAATAAAGTTTGAAATTTTTATTGTGGATTTAATTGTGGATTCAATTGTTTAATATGTGTACCAGTTTTTATTAAATGTTAATGGATTTTATTTGATGCATTGGTATACAGGCAGTATGAATTTGCACTTAAGTTAAGCTTTTCTTATTGCAAAATGTACCATTGACTGTTCCAAATTTAAATCTGCTGCATGATCAATGACAAATTTAAAGATGACAAAAAAACAAAAACAAACAGAAATGCATTTGTTGTTACATAAAGATAATTATGTTTTATGATAAGAAAATGTACTGGGACTTTTCTTCGAGCAAAAAATTAAAAACAAATTTTACAATGTTGATTTTTCAACCATCAAATTTCCTCCCCTCTTTATTCAAAAAGATAAATTTTGAAGATGAAAAGGCTGTTAAACATTTTTCATTGAAATTTGAAATGTTTATCATAGTTTAAATTGATAGGGATGATTGTAAACAGCATGAAATAAAACATTTTGATTTAACACTTTCCTTCAAGGAACTATTAAATTACTTAGAGATTTACTTTATAATAATTCTTCCCCAAACTGCAGTAGACCTCACTGGCAGAAGTGGCCTAGGAAAACATTGACACAAATGAAGAAATGATCAATAGTTATAACTTGTTTTGCCTTAATATTTTCTTTGCTTCAATGTATACAAAAACCATCTTGATCAAAAGGATAGAAAGGCTGATTGACCTGTCAGATGTCCAGATGTTTAGCAAATGCTTCTATGACCTTTTTTTGTCAAATTTAAAAAAAAAATTGCTCTTCAACAACTTTTAAAGGGACATTTCATTCCAATTTCATTTTTTTAAAGTATGTCTTGATGCCAAGATTGGTTATTCTTATGAGTATAAATACTATTAGTTTTTAGCTCCACTGGCCTTCAGGCCAGCGGGCTATTGTCATGGCGCTGTGTCCGTCGTGCGTGCGTCCGTCCGTGTGTCCGTCCGTCCGTCCGGTCGTCAACTTTTTCTTTAAAAATCTTCTCCTCAGAAACTACTGGATGGATTTCAATCAAACTTCACAGAAATGATCCTTAGGTGGTCCTCTCTCAGATTCCTTCAATTAATTCTGATTGAACCAGAAAGTCTTGAGTTATCTGCCCTTGAATTAAAAAATGGCTATTTTGACTTTGTTTTCACTCTAACTACTACAAATATTGATCAATCAAGACAAAACTTAGTCAGAATGTTGGTGCTGATAAGATTTTGCCTGGGTGCAATTTTCAGCTTGATCTGAATATTACGACTTGAGTTATGTGCCCTTGAAATTGGCAAAATTACCATTTTGACCTTATTTTTACTCAAACAACCATAAATATCCACCAATCAACACAAAACTTTCACATTATCTTACTGGCTATAAGATCTTGCATGGATGTAATTTTCAGCTTCATAAGAATCTTAAATCATGATTTATTTGCCCTTGAATTTGACCAAATTGCTGTTTTCGACTTTGATTTTACACTCTTTACATCCACAAATATTGAGCAATCAGGTCAAAACTTAAACAAGTTGTAGGTGAAGTTAAGATCTTGCTTTAGTGTGATTCTTAGCTAGATAGGGATATAAACTTCTCAGTTATATGCCTTTCAATTTGACAAAATTGCTAATTGTGGCTTGGTTTTCACTCTAACAGCCAAACTCACTCTAATAAAGACAAAGCTTGTTAACCAATAGATCTTATATGAATGTATTTTCAGCTTTCTAGTTACTTTGTAATTGCTTTAAGAGCAACAAGTACTGAAAAATATAGTCAAAACTTGGACTTGATATTACAAGAAATTCAGGTTTGATTAGTTATTTGCATTAATTTTGGAAAAGGGTTTTCCCTGAATCTATTTTTAGCTCAAAATCTATTTTTAGAAATATGAAATATTTTGGAGTAATCAATGGTCTGTTAATTTAGATCTGTTTGGAGGAAGGAAAATTTTAATTGCTAGTATCATCCCAAGCTGGAATACTCTCCCATTTCTTTTTACCCTTTCTCAAATGGCAAACATATAGTTTTACTTTCTTTGTTCAAGAACCACACATTTTGAACAATCTAGTTTTGTAACTTTCTTTTTGCTCTATGAAACACAAGCATTGAACAATCTAATCAAAACTTGTATTAAATATTACATGAAATTCAGGCCTGTGGAGCGACTCAAGACCTTCAGGTCTTCTAGTTTTAAGTTGTTGCCAATAAGTGAGAAACATGCATTTAAAGTTGAGACATAATCGATAAATTGCATATAAATCCGAACTGTTGTCCACAACAATTTGTTCAATTTTAACACAAAAATATAAATTTCTCGTAAACGGCGCAATATTTTGGCTTGAAATTTTCAGAATTTTCATAAGGAAGTATGCTCTTTCAGATAAAAATAAAAGTAAAATTTTTGACAAAAAATTCTGAAATGTCTCTTTAAGAAAAAAAATAGGCTGAATTTTTACAATGGAATCCTTAAGTAATTTGACGCTGGTTCATAGTACTACATGCCTTTTGAGGTTATAATAGTCACTTGAACACCTGGCTCAAATTTTGCTAAGGCCAAAACATTTGGACTGCAAAAACTTCAAAGCAGCCCTATACAATAGGCATACATGTGTGCTCTCAGATTGAATGATTGTGGGGATCGACTGCGCTTCATACTGCAACTCATACTTTGATTATCGCTTATCTGAACCCTATGTTGTGGGTACTCATTTGAATTGATTTAAATAAGTATCCACAACATAAGGGTTGAAATAGACATTAAAGATTAAGATATTTTCATTCATTTGTATCAAAAGCACTGATGGGTGTTCCCTTGTTCAAATTAATCAATGGGTTGATTGTTCGAGGTGTCAAATAGCCCATATCCCTCTTTCAGTCTCTTTCAATAGACATCCACCAATTTTACACTCGTTTAAGAATTCATCGCTATTTTCAGTACTTAATGGCAAATATTATAACATACCCTTTTGCAAGTTAAAAAGCAATAACCTAAAACGTAAAGATGGAATAAGAGGTAGCGAATATTTGTCCTAACAAATAATTGTAGTGAATTGTTTTCTAGTTCATTTTTTTTGCAATTTCTCAAAAATATACTTCATATCATTCTGTATGTTACCATCTAGGTAGCATGTTCCCAGGTTTGTTAAAAGTCTTTGCAGAAAACCTTCTTGTAGCAGTGCTATCTGTTTCTGAAAACTTAATTGTGACAAAATTTTAAGAAAAACAACATTGAAATTGGAATGAAAAAAAAAGAGCTTCTAGGAGATTTTTGTGAAAAAAAACAACAACTCCTTGCATTAATGCAATGGTCATCATCGCACAGCAGAAGCACCTAACCATGGATTCTTGTTGTTTCTCATACAAGTACTACCACAACATCCTTACTGAGCATCAAGCTCCTTGCCCACATAGGTTAACAATTTACAAACCATTAGTGGGTGACATTTTTGTCAGAAAGGAAATTTGCCACTGCCGGAGATCGAACCTAGGACCTCTCAAGTGAGAGTCTGATGCACTGCCAACTGTGCCATGGCCGCGGCCTTGTCAAATTTTAAACTTGGAGTCTTCAAAATAAGCTATGTTGAAAAAAAAAATTGGTCAAATTCACTGTAAACGAAATATCAATTCAATTAAAAGCATAGGTTAAAACTATGTCATAGTTTTGTTTGAACTTAGTTTGTCAATATATTTAAAAAGATAAAACATATCTGAAGTAGCTACTTTGTATGCAAATTCATAAAAACCCTCAAGGTCATTTTTCTTGATGAAAAAATATTTTTTGTATAAATATTATTATAATTAATTTTTTATCCAGTCTAGAAAGTTAAATCGCACAACAATTTTATGTTGATAACAAGCAGATCATGAAGAATATATAGTTAGGCTGCACAGGCTTAGTAAGTTATATAATTATGTAATATGTCATACATACATGTACAATTAACAAAATATCAATAATAAGAAATGCATGTGACCAATTATAAATTTCCTTCCTTTTCCTACAATATCCTTTTCACTTTCTTGTATCAAATCATCATAGAACCCTATAAATAATTAACCCTTTCCCAAACAAGACCTTGTTTTGACGTCCCTGGTGGAAAAGGCTTGGGAAAACATTGAAACAAAAGAAGAAACTGCTGATAACCAGCAGTTTCTCCTTTTGTCTCAATATTTTCTGAGCCATTATATTACGCAATTTTGATATGAATTTATACCAATTTTGTTCTTTACAGCCGCATTTGAATTGAAAAAGTCAAAAGTTTGGCCGTTTGGGAAAGGGTTAAAATCGTGTGTCTCTTTTTGTCATCTTTAAATGTTCAGTCTCTGTAGCAACTTGATCAAATTAAACTGTCATGTGCCGCAGATTATGTAATATGAAAAAATAAAAAATTAGCATGTGACTAACATAGGAGAATATATTCTTTGTTAATCTTCAATGTTCACAGAAAGCAGAGCTTGAAGTTAGAATTGTTTGATAGAGAGTTAATTTTTGTCATCTATAAGTGTCGATTTAGTTGCCATTTGATCTTGTGGTTGTAAAATGAAGCTTGCCTTGGTAAACCTTTCCCAAACGAAACATGATTTTGACATTTACAATAGAAGAATCTTGGGAAAACATTGAGTCAAAAGAAGAAAATGCTGGTGACCAGCATTTTCTTCTTTTGCCTCAATGTTTTTTGTAGTGTATCATACACAAATTCTATCTTTAAACATTATCCATTTTGTCATCGATCTGCAGCTGCTTTCAAATTGGGTTAGTCAACAATTAAATGGCTGGTAAGGCTAATAAAAAGCTTACTGTGTTACCGTTGCACTAAAAAGGAAATGTTAAGTGACTGTAATTCGGAAGTGCCATATTTCACTTTGTTTGTTTGTGCATGTTTGGAATAACCTAGTTTGTGCTTCATGTTTTTGTTGTGTCGTTAACGTAACATCGTACATTCTGGAGTATACTTAACTAACGCATGAATTATGGTGTGATTGTCTGCGAACATCGGACATCGTCAAATGGATGCGACCACAGCAAAATTCCATAAATTCAGAGGTTTGTTTTATAAATTGTTGAAACAATTAGACAACTAGTCAACTTCTGCCTGTAGATTCAAAACCTTGAAAATGTCCCTTTTCAAACCATATTCATATCTGGCATGTATATAACAGAATGATCGAAGTTTTTTTGCAATTGTGTGTCACATTGTAAGTGGTATCCCCACAATGCTTTTGTATGACAGATTATCTTACAAGAAGATAGTACTTCGAAAAAATATTGTTTATTTTGTAAAAAAATGCCTATACAACAGACTTTTTCTAGTTGTAAAAAAACACCTCAAATAAATGCTAAAAGAACCCCCTAAAACCAACAAAACTCAAGCAGTGCATGTCACCAATTTTATGAGGCAGGTGTTAGAAAATATTGCCTTGTTTTCTTTAATACTCTCCAACAAAGACCTGGCCCCGGTTTCTCGAAAAAACTTAAGTATATTCTCATGAGTTCATGCTCAACTTCTATTCAATACCAATCAACGTTGATTGGTATTCAATTGAAATTCACGTGGATTTCGTGCGATTTGAGCTCGATGTTTAGATTTGAGCATGAGAACATACTTAAGTTTTTTCGAGAAACCGGGGCCTGGATTAACTTTTGCAGATAGGCTGTCATTTGTCAACCATTTGGTGTAAAAGGGTCTTATTTTGAATGCAATTTTTCATGCTGAATTATTGTATTACCGGGATATTTGATATTTGTATCCATGCACTCTTGAATAGAATAAAAAGATAAATGACACTGTACTGTACAGTGCATGCTGTAGTTCGTCAACAACATCTATATTCCTGTGCACATATTGAACATGGATCCCAACTCTATCAAGATCCCTTTTGTTGTCTGCAGTAGTTTTCAAATTAGAACATTCCATTTCCAAATTCTTGTTGTTTGTTATTATAGACTGAACTATCCAACAATAATCTGATAAAGTAAAAAAAAAATTAGACAATTGAAATTAATGTTGCCTCAACACTTTTCCCTGAACTGAGGGAAGAGTTTATTGAAGCCGTTTGAAATGTGATCTGATGTACCTGCTGTTAAGAAGCTGAGGTAACATATCTCTTTTATGATTATAGACATACTCTGTGGAAAATAAACTAAATTTGATGTGAAATTAATCCTCACGTCGAGTATGAAAACTTGAAACTGGTTGAACTTCAAATAATTATGTTGCAGATTGCAAAATCATAATTGCTAAAAACAAAGAGTTTTGAAAATTGAATTTTTGGGCTTATAAATCAGGTTGCATGAGATTCTGACTGAATATACAATCATATTGGACCTGTCAATATGTCTATATAGCAAAGAATTTTGTGCTAGAAATGGAATTCAATGGTTTACCATTATGTTTTGATAAAACATTGTTGTTGTTATAAAATCTCATAACTAGGGCTTGATTCAAGTCGTAGTTGTGAGAGTTTTTAACAACACCTACTAAATACTGTTGAATGTCTGAAATTACGTCACAGTTAACTCGATAAAATCGCTCCCTATTCAAAAGTTTTGAAAGCAGACAATGAAAGGGGAAAGCATAAATGTAGAGCAAAGTCTTTCAAATTGTGGTAAAGGTAAAGATCAAGTTAATTAAAATTTCAAAAAATTCGATAGGGGTGTTTACATTTTTGTCGAAAACAGAAGTCCATTTTTCTATCGTCTTTCATTGAAGTTACTTCAGCTCATTAGCAATTCAAATAATCAACATTTAAAAACTCCTTAAACTAAATTCTGTGTGAACTCTTTTTCACATCTACTTTCAAAGTGCTGGGTACATTCCTTAAGCCTCTCTTACAACCTGTCGTGCGTCAATATAAATCATGCTTCTTCGGAGATTCTTAAAACATATGATTTATAAAGATGCACAACGGGTTGTAAGAGAGGCTAAAGAATTGTCCCGTCCATTCTTTGCTGTGTGCAGACCTTGTCGTGGTTGTGTCCACCAAAATCATATGTTGCATGTGCGTGCATCACACAACTATGCCTATGTTTTAGACGCAGACCGCACGCAGGAGCACCTACGACCGGATGGAAGAGAGGCTTTAATCAACTAGGAGATCTCTGTAGTGCCTTGAATAACAACTTAAAATATTGTGAGAAAAGAAGAAAATGCTGATAATCAGGAAAAAGGAGGTATTGATTTTCACCGAGCCTAGCTTTTCGATTGAGGACGTCAATTCAAGGTATTGTTTGGGAATGGATTAAGAGAGCTAAAAACCTAGAAAACAGTTAATTAAACATTTTGCATATGTTTGGAGCATTGAACAGAAAAAAGATGCTAAAACAAAATAAACATTGTACAATATGTTTGGAATATAGTTAATTAAGTGCCTTTAGCCTTTAATTAATGCTGTTTACAGGGTATTTATTTTGAGATAATTTGATCTAATTATGTTTATTATCATTGATGAAATACCAGTTATTCTGGAAAAAATCACTGGCTCCTGTAACTGGTATTTTTCTTGTTTATTAATTAGTACCTTGTTCTTGTCTAAAAGCATTATGCCTTTGAAAGTAAGCTCAGGAAGGATGTCATGCTAGAAATAATAAAAAGAATGACGGACAGGAATCCATGGTTAGGTGATCAAGCCACCATGATTTTACTGACAAACTGTTTAAAATGACACTAAACCCTTACATTTTCTTCTTCAAATTGTCATTAGAATAGCCTGTCAGTGACAATGCATTTAAATGTACCCATGTTACATTATCGAAAATAAAAGTCACCCATGTTACATTATCAAAAATAAAAGTCGCTAAAAAATATTTTCAGAAAATGTCATATGGATTGGTCAACCTCACTTGCACTTTGCCCTATTTTACACTTCACACAAGTCACCTAAGCAAACTTTCACTGTCCCCATGATGTTCAGATGGCTAAGATATCTAGCATGGGTCCCTTTAAGTTGTTAGAGAAAGAGTTGATAATGTTTCGGTGTTCCTACAACAATATATGTCTAAATAAAGCCTCTTTATTCTCCCTCTGGTTCGACCTCGCGGATTAACAATGTTGATTTTCCAATAAACCCACCAGAACACCAATCTATCCCTTCTCATGGTGTTTGCGTCGTATCTCGTTTGTTAACAAATCTTTGGCAGGCAGTGTAGCCTAAGATCAGACTGCACAGATGTGCAGTATGATCGTAGCCTACACTGCCTGCTTTGTACTACGGTGCTATAGCAAAAACTAAGGACAAACTGATTGAAATGTCTCTTATTTGGCAATTTGTTTTAAGCGTAATTTAAAGTCAGCGGGACAAGTGCTATAGTGAAGAGATACAAAATGGAATGGCACTTGTGGGAAATATCAGGTTTCTTGGCTTTTTGATCACACATTCTGATACTATCGACCATATTTGGTCAATGATATGGAATTGGCTATATTGCTATTGCAGGTCACACATTACTACAACGGATGTCAACTAAGTGACTTCTTTTTATACACCAGTCTATGGCCCTAGACCCTGTTTTACTAACAAACTTACGATCATATTTTTGTGTAAACTGTGTAACAAGGCATCTGATTGCACAAAAAATCTGATTAGGCCAATCAGGTTTGTTGTTACAAGTAATTACGCAAAAAATAATCGTACGTTCGTTAGTAAAATGGGGCCCTGGACGTCTGTTGGTCCATCTGTCGGTTGCCGATCTATTAGCAATTTCTTGTGTGCACAAGTTCTCCAACATTTTCCCTCTGCGGCCATAGCGCAGTTGGTAGCGCATCTGCCTTTCACTTGAGAGGTCCCAGGTTCGATCCCTGGCTGTGGCAAATATCCTTTCCGACTTAAATATCACCCATCAATGGTTTAATATCGTTAACCAGACGATGTGGGCGAGCAGTTGGAGGCTCGGTTAGGGTGTTGCACTAGTAATACTGGTATAAGAAACAACAGGAATCCATGGTTGGGTGCTCCAGCCGCTGCGATATGACCATATAGAAGTTTAAAACGGCGGAAAAAAATCCATTAATTTAAATCATTAAAATCTCCAACAGTTTCCATTGGAAGCTGATCAAACTTGCCACAATGAATTATTTTCATGAATTGCAGACTATTATAAGGATCAAAAGTACAAAATTTTGTACAAGAAATTATGCTACAGTTTCTTTAACCCTTTCCCAAACGGCAAAAATTTAGGATGACCCACTTCAAAAACTGCCAAAAATGACAAAAGGGAAGTTATTAAATATAGAATTTGTGTAAAATATGGCAAAGAAAATATTGAGGCAAAATGAGAAACTGCTGTTAATCAGCAGTTTCTTCTTTTGTCTCAATATTTTCTCAAGCTTCCACTATTTGGGATGTCAAAATCAGGTCTTGTTTGGGAAAGGGTTAATGAGGAAGCAGATTCATTTACAAATTGAGCAGCATAAGAAACCAAAATTAGTATGGATTATGTCACTCTTTAATAGTTTCACCCTTTCCTCAATTACACCTGGATTTAATGTTGCTGATAGATGAAAGCTTTGGAAAATTAATTGAGGCAAAAGAAGAAAATGCTGATAACCAGCATTTTCTTCTTTTGTTTCGATATTTTCTCTGCCATATTGAACACAAATCCTATTTGTATAAAAGTCACATCTGCAGCAGTCTTAATTTGTCAAATTGGAAAAGTCCAAATTTTTGTCTTTTGGGAAAGGGGTTCATGTAATTAATATCAGAATGGATGTGAAAGTTGCATGATGTTCTGAAATTTTTGTTTGATAGGAAGATAAACTGAAATTTGATGAGCGATTGCACTACAGTTGTCACTGGTCTAGATTTCGCTTTGAACATCTGGATATTTTTATGCCCCCGTATCGAGAGATCGGGGGCATATTGTTTTACTCATGTCTGTCTGTCCGTCTGTCCGTCTGTCCGTCCGTCTGTCCGTCCGTCTGTCTGTCAGTCCGAAACTTAACAATGTCATTTTCTCGACAACCATTATGCATACAAAGCTAAAATTTGGTATGTAAACTTCTTTCAATGATATCTATTTGCCCCATGCAATTTGACCTTCCTCAAGGTCATCGTTTAACCCTTATCCGCCCTTAACATGCAACTTAACGCGCCAACTTAACGCAACAACTTAACATTGGCCTTTTCTTCAAAAGTATTCCACATACAAAGCTCAAAATTGGTATGTAAACTTCTTTCAATGATATCTATCTGCTCCATGCAATTTGACCTTCCTCAAGGTCACCATTTAACCCTTATCCACCCTTAACATGCAACTTAACGCTGCAACTTAACGCTACAACTTAACATTGGCCTTTTTAGCTCACCTGAGCACGAATGTGCTCATGGTGAGCTATTGTGATACCGCTGTGTCCGGCGTCCGTCGTCCGGCGTCCGGTGTCCGTCGTCCGTCGTCCGTCGTCCGTCGTCCGTCAAACTTTGCCTTGTGTGCACTCTAGAGGCCACATTTTTTGCCCAATCAACCTGAAATTTGCTCAGAATGATTGTCTTGATAAAATCTCGGACAAGTTCGAAATTGGGTCATCTGGGGTCAAAAACTAGGTCACGGGGTCAAATCTTAGAAAAACCTTGTGTGCACTCTAGAGGCCACATTTTTTGCCCAATCAACCTGAAATTTGCTCAGAATGATTGTCTTGATAAAATCTCGGACAAGTTTGAAATTGGGTCATCTGGGGTCAAAAACTAGGTCACAGGGTCAAATCTTAGAAAAACCTTGTGTGCACTATAGAGGTCACATTTTTTGCCCAATCAACCTGAAAATTGCTCAGAATGATTGTCTTGATGAAATCTCGGACAAGTTCGAAATTGGGTCATCTGGGGTCAAAAACTAGGTCACAGGGTCAAATCTTAGAAAAACCTTGTGTGCACTCTAGAGGCCACATTTTTTGCCCAATCAACTTAAAATTTGCTCAGAATAATTGTCTTGATAAAATCTCGGACAAGTTTGAAATTGGGTCATCTTGGGTCAAAAACTAGGTCACTGGGTCAAATCTTAGAAAAACCTTGTGTGCACTCTAGAGGCCACATTTGTTGCCCAATCAACCTGAAATTTGCTCAGAATGATTGTTTTGGTGAAATCTTGTACAAGTTTGAAATTGGGTTACCTGGGGTCAAAAACTAGGTCACGGGGTCAAATCTTAGAAAAACCTTGTGTGCACTATAGAGGCCACATTTTTTGCCCAATCAACCTGAAAATTGATCAGAATTATTGTCTGGATAAAATCTCGGACAAGTTCGAAATTGGATCATCTGGGGTCAAAAACTAGGTCACGGGGTCAAATCTTAGAAAAACCTTGTGTGCACTCTAGAGGCCCCATCTTTTGCCCAATCAACCTGAAATTTGCTCAGAATGATTGTCTTGATGAAAGCTGGGACAAGTTTGAAATTGGGTCATCTGGGGTCAAAAACTAGGTCACGGGGTCAAATCTTAGAAAAACCTTGTGTGCACTCTAGAGGCCACATTTTTTGCCCAATCAACCTGAAAATTGCTCAGAATGATTGACTTGATAAAATCTCGCACAAGTTTGATATAGGGTCATCTGGGGTCTAAAACTAGGTCACAGGGTCAAATCTTAGAAAAACCTTGTGTGCACTCTAGAGGCCACATTTTTTGCCCAATCAACCTGCAAATTGCTCAGAATGATTGGCTTGATAAAATCTCGGACAAGTTCGAAATTGGGTCATACGGGGTCAAAAACTAGGTAATGGGGTCAAATCTTAGAAAAACCTTGTGTGCACTCTAGAGGCCACATTTGTTGCCCAATCAACCTGAAAATTGATCAGAATAATTGTCTTGGTGAAATCTCGGACAAGTTTGAAATTGGGTCATCTGGAGTCAAAAACTAGGTCACGGGGTCAAATCTTAGAAAAACCTTGTGTGCACTCTAGAGGCCACATTTTTTACCCAATCACCCTGAAAATTGATCAGAATGATTGTCTTGATCAATTTTCAGACAAGATTGAAATTGGGTCATCTGGGGTCATAAACTAGGTCATGAGGTAAAATCTTTGTAAAACCTTGTGTGCACTCTAGAGGCCACATTTTTTGCCCAATCAACCTGAAAATTGATCAGAATGATTGTCTTGATCAATTCTAGGTCACGAGGTCAAATCTTAGATAAACCTTGTGTGCACCCTAGAGGTCACATTCTTTGTCCAATCAACCTGAAAATTGGTTTACAAAAAAAAAGTTATTATATCAGGTGAGCGCTTCAGGGCCAATGGCCCTCTTGTCTCCAAAAGTATTCCACATACAAAGCTCAAATTTGGTATGTAAACTTCTTTCAATGATATCTATCTGCCCCATGCAATTTGACCTTCCTCAAGGTCATCGTTTAACCCTTATCCACCCTTAACATGCAACTTAACACTGCAACTTAACGCTGCAACTTAACGTTGGCCTTTTCTCCAAAAGTATTCCACATACAAAGCTCAAATTTGATATGTAAACTTCTTTCAATGATATCTATCTGCTCCATGCAATTTGACCTTCCTCAAGGTCACCATTTAACCCTTATCCACCCTTAACATGCAACTTAACGCTGCAACTTAACGCTGCAACTTAACGCTACAACTTAACATTGGCCTTTTCTCCAAAAGTATTCCACATACAAAGCTCAAATTTGGTATGTAAACTTCATTCAATGATATCTATCTGCCCCATGCAATTTGACCTTCCTCAAGGTCATCGTTTAACCATTATCCACCCTTAACATGCAACTTAACGCGGCAACTTAACGCAACAACTTAACGTTGGGCTTTTCTCCAAAAGTATTCCACATACAAAGCTCAAATTTGGTATGTAAACTTCTTTCAATGATATCTATCTGCTCCATGCGATTTGACATTCCTCAAGGTCATCATTTAACCCTTATCCACCATTAACATGCAACTTAACGCGGCAACTTAACGCAACAACTTAACGTTGGCCTTTTCTCCAAAAGTATTCCACATACAAAGCTCAAATTTGGTATTTAAACTTCTTTCAATGATATCTATCTGCTCCATGCGATTTGACATTCCTCAAGGTCATCGTTTAACCCTTATCCACCCTTAACATTCAACTTAACATTGCAACTAATGCAACAACTTAACGTTGGCCTTTTCTCCAAAAGTATTCCACATACAAAGCTCAAATTTGGTATGTTAACTTCTTTCAATGATATCTATCTGCTCCATGCAATTTGACCTTCCTCAAGGTCATCGTTTAACCCTTATTCACCCTTTACATGCAACTTTACGCTTCAAGTTAACATTGGCCTTTTCTCCAAAAGTATTCCACATACAAAGCTCAAATTTGGTATGTAAACTTCTTTCAATGATATTAGGTTAGAGGGACAAGGTCATTTATATAGGTCAAGGTCAAATATCAATTTAGGTCATAATTATAG
Organism: Fragum sueziense; assembly: GCA_963680895.1. Classification (NCBI taxonomy): domain Eukaryota; kingdom Metazoa; phylum Mollusca; class Bivalvia; order Cardiida; family Cardiidae; genus Fragum; species Fragum sueziense. The sequence continues at coordinate 66,209,340 of OY804595.1, read as the reverse complement.
AAAAATAGCCATTTCGGGGGCATTTGTGTTTCACAAACACATCTTGTTCCCTGTAAAAATAAACATGACTATTATGTTTGATAAAGTTTATAAAATTTAAGATTTTTTAAATTAAATCTTTCAATATTAATCTTCATCTGTTAAAAGCAAATTAATATTTACACAACAATTAAACAATTCCAACTTGAAAGATGCTGCATGCAGACAACAAAATGGATGTTGCATGCATGATGATAAAGAGATAATATTGTGTGTACTGAGACAAAAAGGAGAAAACGCTGGTCATCAGCATGCTTTCTTTATCCTCAATGTTTCATAAAACTTTGCCTATTTTAAAAGTACATTAAAATCATTTTTTGTGCTCCCCGAAAAAATTTCGGGGGAGCATATAGTCGCCACGCTGTCCGTCCGTCCGTGTGTCCGTCCGTCCACAGCCATATCTCAGCAACCCTTGGACCAAATTCAATGAAACTTCACATGTGAACTCCCTGGGTCAATACCTAGAGCCCTTTTTCTCCGTTTGTAAATTTAAGGCTGCGTCATGGAAAAGGGGCCTTAGTGTAAAAATTAGTTTTTCTCTTATTTCTCTTCATCTAATGGGCAGAATTTAATGAAATTTTGTGCTCATGTAATAAATAGGATGTTCTAGACCATATTCTATAAATGATGTGTGTACAAAAAAGCTGTCATGGGAAAAGGGGGCTTAATGTATGATAATTTTTATTTTGTGACAAACACTTATTCGGGGAGCATAATCCGTCTGTGACGGCTCTTGTTGTTTATGAAAGGGTAATGCGTAGTAGGAAAAGTTTGGGAAAACATTGAAAAAAAAGAAGGATATTATGCTGATAACCAGTATTTTTTTTTCTTTTGACTAAATATTGTCTATGCCAGAGTGTAGCACAAAATGTTATCTGTCTAAATATCTCTGTCATCTACAATAACTTTGAAAGAATCGAACACTTTCCTTCAAGAAAGGTCCAGGTATAAAATGCTGTCTAAAATTGCCCAGATTGCAGGAAATGGCTTCTTAGAATTCAAAATTTTCCAGGGGGGGGGGGGGGGGCATGCCCCCTGAGGCCCCCTAGCAAAGCTATGCTCGGTCGGGTTCCGTTCACTTAAACATTTGCCACCAATCCCCTCACACCCCCCCCCCCATATTACAGACCTAATCTTATGCCTATGAGACAGGTATGGTTAAGAATTATTTTAAGCTTCTGTCTAAAAAGTGCAGTCTTGAATTGTACACTTTTGTAACATAACTATCTTATTAAAGACATTCTTGGAAACAAAAGTAGAGTACGACAATTCCAAGCCGATCATGGATAAAAGATGACTGTAGAATCATTATGATGTATTAGACACCTGTAGCCTACTAAATAATCCAATTTCCTTGTAAACAAGCCTAAATGCAACTCCTTGTGGTACTTACTTACGTAGTCGCCCGCAGGTGACCAGCTTCATGTCCACGCCATATTGTTCTTTTAGACATCAGAGCAGCTAGCTCCGTCGCATCTGTCGCGATACCCCTTGTTATACCCCTTCAACAATGATCACTGTTTATTATTGATCGTTATGTAAGGTGGTCAAAACCAGGTATTTGTTTGTGAAAGAGTTAAAGACATTCTTGGAAACAAAAGTAGAGTTTGACAATTCCAAGCTGATCATGAATAAAAGATGACTGTAGAATCATTATGATGTATTAGACACCTGTAGCCTACTAAATCATCGATCAATCACCATTGAAATATTTTCAATTTGGAAAGCTTTACAGGCCGGTTAGGAACAGGGAGGGGGGGGGGGGGGCTAGGGGGGGCTTAGCAGCCCCAATGTTGGCAAAAAATGCCGAATTTTCCTTATTTTACAATGAAAATAGGGAAAATCCAACTTAGCTTCCCCCCCCCCCCCCCCCCCCCCCCTCTCCAATTATCCAGACACAGGGCAAATCAGCCACCCCATTATGAAATTGCTTCCTACGGGCCTACTTTAACCCTCTTTACCAAACAGTGACACCTTTTGACGCCCAACAAGGAAAAGGCTTTGTAAAATATTATGTAAAATGAAGAAATTGCTTGTGACAAAGTGATTTCTTAATTTTCTACAATCTTTTCTACCCATTAACTCCAAGAAATGTCAAATTGTAGTCACTTGAAATTGTCTTTAGCAACATATTTAAATTTGGAATAGTCTAAAATTTCGTCATCTGGTAATGGGTTAAATACCAACTGAGGTTTGATCCGGTTTTACAGACAAAATAGATGGGTAAATGCTAAAGGTGCTGATTACAAATTGAGTTATGAATAATCGATTCTGAGAAATGATGATGTATTATATGCCCCTGGATCTATAGAAATACAGTAATTATGAAATCAGATAGCTCTCTTAACCCTTTCCCAAATGACAAAATTTTAGGGTGGTCCACCTTAAAAAAACTGTCACAAATGACAAAATGGAAGTTAATAAAGATAGGACACATGTAAAATATTGCACAGAAAATATTGAGACAAAAGGAGGAACTGCTGGTTATCAGCAGTTTCTTCTTTTGTTTCAATATTTTCCCAAGCCTTTTCTCTAAAGGACGTCAAAACCAGGTCTTGTTTGGGAAAGGGTTAATCTGTTTATATTGTCTGTGCCCGCAGAACTGAGAGAGAAAACATGTAAATGAAGGCCTGGTCATAATGAAATTAGACAATTCTGCACAATTCGATCATACACTATCGTGTGTCTACATTGCAACATACCGTATATGTACAGAGCACATCCTAAAATGGTCAGTCATAGACACGGTGTGGATGTGATAAACTTGCCGCAGAATTTTATGTGATCTGGTCTTGACTGTGTTGGAAGAAAGAATTCCCTAGTACAAGTTATCAACATTTCCATCCACCTTCCCCATCAAAAGATTGGTGGTAGGTATTAGTAGGTACCCCTATCAAACAAAATTTGGGGTGGTATATAGGAATCACCCTGTCTGTCTGTCTGTCCAGCCACATTACTTGTAAGGGCCACTCCTCCCATGAGGCTTCACAGACACGGTGTATAATCACGTGACTCAGAATTTCCGATAATCTTCAACATCTTTTTTAATACTTGACCAATTTGAATTTGGTTTGAAGCAGAGAAGGAGGAAAAATGCCAGGAATAAGTTGGACGTGTTGGATTTTTGAAAAATCAACTGATGAAAAAGTTATTGAAGATAAACCAAAATTTTGGTTTATCTTCAAAAACTTTTTTATCTGTTGATTTTTCAAAATCAAGCATGTACATCGAATGCGTGACGTCTGTCCACATTCTCTGCTTCAAACCGAATTCAAATGGTTGCATATTAACAAAATTATTGAAGATTTTCTGAAAATATTGTATCACATGATTATGCACTGTGACAGATTTTGTTGGAAATTCACATGAATGATCAACATGACATGGACGTTCTCATGAAGCAATCTCATTGCTTTCTGAGGTCAACCAAGGGAGATAATTTGAATTTGTGACCCGCGCCTGCAGAGAGTATTAGTCCCCTCTGCGTCAAATCTTTTTTTACATGTGACTGTTTGAGTGGACTTCCACTTTACTAAAGTTCTACACATTCTTTTGGAACATTTTAAGCCTTTGAAATGAGAGACAATATTATTAGATCTATATCAATCTGTCTTACATATAGGTATGGAAAACAATTCGGACACAATTTATCTCAATTTTCAAAACAGCATGGAAGGGGAATATAAAGCCCTGTTACCTACGGAGTTCAAACATCTTGACAGTATGATCTATTGTAATTGAAATATATTGTGGTATCATAATCTAGATAAATTTGTCATTATTTATCATTTTTTGTCTACAAAGCTTTTTTTACTGAGAAAAATTCACATGCATATTAAACATTTTCTACTCATACAGGCTGGCTTAAAATCCCATCCTAGTTAAGTTCTTCAGTGGCTGGGCTTTGATTCCTCAAGCATGGCATGTACTTTATATATAGGTGCGTCAAAAGGCGTCATCATTTTGGTAAGCGTTAAAAAAGTGGAAGATCCAGAGGAGGTTCGGGGTTCAAACGTACCCTTCTCTGTAGCTTGATTATTTCATTTCCATGCTGAAAAAAAATGTAAACAAAATCATGTAATTTTAGGAAAACAAACACCCCCTATTTTTATACCCCCCACCTACGAAGTAGAGGGGGGTATATTGGTTTCACCATGTCTGTCTGTCTGTCCGTCCGTCCGTCCGTCCGTCCGTCCGTCCATCCGTCCGTCCGTCCGTCCGTCCGTAGACTTTTTCGTTTCCGTGCTCTAACTCAAGAACCGGTTGACCTAGGATCATGAAACTTTACACAGTTGTTGCCCATGACCCAAGGAGGTGCCCTATTGTTTTTGGGTCACCAAGGTCAAAGGTCAAGGTCACAATCGGACTTTGTTTAAAATCCGTTTCCGTGCTCTAACTCAAGAACCGGTTGACCTAGGATCATGAAACTTTACACAGTTGTTGCCCATGACCCAAGGAGGTGCCCTATTGTTTTTGGGTCACCAAGGTCAAAGGTCAAGGTCACATTTGGACTTTGTTTGAAATCTGTTTCCGTGCTCTAACTCAAGAACCTTTTGACCTAGGATCATGAAACTTTACACAGTTGTTGCCCATGACCCAAGGAGGTGCCCTATTGTTTTTGGGTCACCAAGGTCAAAGGTCAAGGTCACAATCGGACTTTGTTTAAAATCCGTTTCCGTGCTCTAATTCGAGAACCGGGTGACCTAGGATCATGAAACTTTACACAGTTGTTGCCCATGACCCAAGGAGGCGCCCTATTGTTTTTGGGTCACCAAGGTCAAAGGTCAAGGTCACAATCAGACTTTGTTTAAAATCCGTTTCCGTGCTCTAACTCGAGAATCGGGTGACCTAGGATCATGAAACTTTACACAGTTGTTGCCCATGACCCAAGGAGGTGCCCTATTGTTTTGGGGTCACCAAGGGCAAAGGTCAAGGTCACATTTGGACTTTGTTTAAAATCTGTTTCCGTGCTCTAACTCGAGAACCAGTTGACCTAGGATCATGAAACTTTACACAGTTGTTACCCATGACCCAAGGAGGTGCCCTATTGTTTTTGGGTCACCAAGGTCAAAGGTCAAGGTCACATTCGGACTTTGTTTAAAATCCGTTTCCGTGCTCTAACTCGAGAACCGGTTGACCTGGGATCATGAAACTTTACACAGTTGTTGCCCATGATCCAAGGGGGTGCCCTATTGTTCTTGGGTCACCAAGGTCAAAGGTCAAGGTCACAGTTGGACTTTGTTTAAAATTCTTTTCCGTGCTCCAACTACAGAACCTTTTGACCTATAGCACTTTTCCAGTGACAAGGTGCTAGTGGGGGGTATTTGTCCGCTTTGCGACAGTTCTAGTTGATTTCGAACCCCCCTTCAGATATCCTGGTTCAGGGGCTGGTTAAAAGCAACAAAAATATATCAGTAAACAAATTGTATTTTGCTGTTAAAGTTAAAGAAAATGAAAATTTTATTGGACGATTTTGAATGAGGGGGATGTAAACTGCGGTTTTAGCATTCTCATTTTTTGGCTCATTAACTTCGCAAAACATGGGGTATTTTACATGAATTTTAAATTCTCACCCCATAAATTTCCAGCCGCTTTCTCAACCCTTTTCCTATCAAAACTCTGTTTTTATCTTTGTATTAGAGACGGTTTGGGGAAATAATGAGGCAAAAGAAGAAAATCCTGATAATCAGCTTTTCTCCTTTCGTCTCAATATTTTCTGTGCTACAGTATTCCTAAATCCTATATTTATTCACAACCGTTTTGTCGTCTTCAGCAACTTTTGAATATGGACAGTCTATTTTCGTACAGTTTGGGAAAAGATTACGGTAAATGACAACCAAGTATTCATTTACCAATAACCTAAATATTTTTCTGTGGTTGAGAATGTCATTTTGATTAATTTTATATTCATTGACTAAAATGTCACATGATTTTTCATCTTTATTTCATTCAAAGAAATAGAGAATTTTAAGTTCTTTAACTAAAATGTGTTTTGTCTGTCTTTTTGTAAAAAATATTTGCAAAGGTTTCTTTTAACTAAAATGTGTTTTGTCTGTCTTTTTGTAAAAAATAATGTATGTGCAAATTTGAGGTATCTTTTCAACCCCCACTTTGTCTTTAGAAGCAGCTTTCGATTCATGTCAATTTGAATTCTTGCTTTTTTGGAGAGGGTTATTTCCAGTCCAAAATATGTTTGCATTTATGAAATTGCATAAGTTCGGACATATAATGTCATTGTGATACCTCAATTTATCAAAGTTTTATCAGACGTTAGCAATTATGGCCCCTGTTTACTTAATAGATTGTCGTTTTATGGGATTTACGGGCAATTTGAAGAGTAAACACTCCACATTTACAACTTTATTTGGTATCAAAATAGTTTGCATCCCACAGCTTAACTTCATTCATTGATTTAGAAGGGGTTGTCTCAAAATATTTGAGAGAGATATTGAATTAAAAGGTACTTCATACTTGGCAATTAAGTCTTTGGCATGTTTTGTGCACTTGATGTCTTCTAAATTGTCCAAAGAAGAAAAAAATTAGAAACATTGTTACCAAAGGAGAGAACAATGCCAGACACCTCTTTCCTACATATCCTGGTTTCTTGGCTTTTGGAGAGGATAAAAACACCTAGGGAAAATGAGTTGCTGATCAAAGGATTTTCCTTATTTTCTCTGAATATTTTCTTTGCAATTTCTAAATAAATTTTCCTGTCGTACAATAAAGTATCTGGCCTGCACATTCAAAAGGACAAACACACTAGAAAATTTTGATACAATTTTATTGTTCTTAACCAATTGCAGTTGATTAAAATAGGTTTGTACTAAGCATCCTGACTAGCAATATTTTTGCTAGAATCAAACCTAGCAAAACAGCCATTAAATTAATGCTTTTCAGCATAAATCTCGTAACTGCAGCTTGTTTCAAGCTGCAGTTACGAGGATTTTGTTGAAAAGCGACAAAATGTAGTGTATCTCATGCAGATGTTGCAATCAGCAGGCTGATAATCAAGTAGGTGTTGATATGTACATTAATTTACTAGAATAATTTTTAGGTTGCTACAGACAAGCCACATGGTGTTTGCAGGAAATTGCTATTTTACTGCTGCTATCAAATTGTTTCCTTCCTCTCGGATATGAAATTGGTTTACCGGCCCTGCAAACACATTTTGTCTGTCTTGCGGATCCAGGAATGGGGCCATGGAGCCCCTCCCCCCCATTCCCATTGCCGACCGAACGAATCAACTCGATCGCCTAAATTCCCAAATCAAACCAAATTAACCCTTTCCCAAACAAGACCTGGTTTTGACATCCCTAATAGAAATTGCTTGGGAAAACATTGAGACAAAAGAAGAAACTGCTGATAACCAGCAGTTTCTCCTTTTGTCTCAATATTTTCTGAGCTATATTTTACACAAATCCTATCTTTAATAACATCCATTTTGTCATTATACCCCCGCAAACGAAGTTTGGAGGGGGTATACTGGAATCAGCCTGTCGGTCCAGTGGTTGGATGGTTGGTTGGTTGGTTGGATGGTTGGATGGTTGGATGGTCTGTCTCCAAAACTTTGTCCGGACAACTCCTCCTACACTTGTGGACCAATTTAGTTCATACTTGGCACAAATGTTTATTGTGACCTGTAGATGTGCAAGACGCAAATTTCATGGAAATCCGACCATCACTTTCTGAGTTATGGCCCCTGATTTGACAAAAAAATGCTTGTCCGGACAACTCCTCCTACAGTTACTGTCCGATTTGCTTCATACTTGGCACAGGTGTGCATTAGGAAGTGCAGATGTGCAAGACGCAAATTTCACGAAAATCCGGCCGTTACTTTCTGAGTAATGGCCCCTGATTTGACAAAAAAATGCTTGTCCGGACAACTCCTCTTACAGTTACTGTCCGATTTGCTTCATACTTGGCGCAGGTGTGCATTATGACCTGTAGATGTGCAAGACGCAAATTTCACGAAAATCAGACAGTTACTTTCTGAGTAATGGCCCCTGATTTGACAAAAAAATGCTTGTCCGGACAACTCCTCCTACAGTTACTGTCCGATTTGCTTCATACTTGGCGCATGTGTGCATTAGGACCTGAAGATGTGCAAGACGCAAATTTCATGGAAATCCGACCATTATTTTCTGAGTTATGGCCCCTGATTTGACAAAAAAATGTTTGTCCGGACAACTCCTCCTACAGTTACTGTCCGATTTGCTTCATACTTGGCGCAGGTGTGCATTAGGACCTGTAGATGTGCAAGACGCAAATTTCACGAAAATCAGACCGTTACTTTCTGAGTTATGGCCCCTGATTTGACCAAAAAATGCTTGTCCGGCCAACTCCTCCTACAGTTACAGTCTGATTTGCTTCATACTTGGCACAGGTGTGCATTAGGACCTGTAGATGTGCAAGACGCAAATTTCTTGAAAATCAGACTGTTACTTTCTGAGTTATGGCCCCTGATTTGACCAAAAATGCTTGTCCGGACAACTCCTCCTACAGTTACTGTCCGATTTGCTTCATACTTGGCGCAGATGTGCATTAGGGACCTGTAGATGTGCAAGACGCAAATTTCATGGAAATCCGACCATCACTTTCTGAGTTATGGCCCCTGATTTGACAAAAAAATGTTTGTCCGGACAACTTCTCCTACAGTTACGGTCCGATTTGCTTCATACTTGGCGCAGGTGTTCATTAGGACCTGTACATGTGCAAGACGCAAATTTCACGAAAATCAGACCGTTACTTTCTGAGTTATGGCCCCTGATTTGACCCAAAAATGCTTGTCCGGATAACTCCTCCTACAGTTACTGTCCGATTTGCTTCATACTTGGCATAGGTGTGCATTAGGACCTGTAAATGTGCATGACGCAGATTTCACGAAAATCTGACCATTACTTACTCAGTTATGGCCCTTGATTTTACCAAAAGATGCTTGTCCGGACAACTCCTCCTTTAGTTACTGTCCGATTTGCTTCATACTTGGCACAGGTGTGCATTACCTTCTGTAGATGTGCAAAATGCACATTTCTGGAAAATCAGACCGACACTTTCTGAGTTATGGCCCCTGATTTGACAAAAATGCTTGTCCGGACAATTCCTCCTACAGTTACTGAACGATTTGCTTCATACTTGGCCCAGGTATGCATTAGGACCTGTATATATGCAAGATGCAAAATTCATGGAAATCAGACCGATACTTTTTGAGTTATGGCCCCTGATTGCACCAAATTTCAATAAAATCGGATTGACAATTTCTGAGTATGGCTCCTGAATCAACAAAAACGCTTGTCCGAACAAAGGTGGTGGCGGGGGTATTTTTATCACCTTCAGTGATAGATTTCTAGTTTTTGACAGTTTTTGAAGTGGATAACCCTAAAATGTTGTTGTTTAGGAAAGGGTTAAACTCTATCAAATGTATTTACACGACTTCTTCTTTATCTCTTGTTGATTAATTCCCGATCATTTTTGCCGACCAAGCTCGATCATCCCGATCACTCTTGCCGACCAAGCTCGATCAGTACTTGATCGCCTGATCGAGCTTGATCGAGTTGATTTGGTCGGCAATGGGAACGCGCCTTTAAGAATTTCTCATGCACCAATGCAGTTCCTGCCTCGGAAAACATTCCCTTTATAGTAGACATTCAACTGTTTTCGTTACATATGTTTTGGCAGCTTGCGGACCACATGTTCTTGCAGTAATCATGTTTTTGAAAGGATTGATAACAACACAATGCACATCTGCATATGCAATGATTCCAAGTATTTTATGTCCAATTCTCTTTGTAGTAGCATTTCCACTATTTTCTTTTACATGTGTTTGGCAATATGTGCATCAACTACATGTTCTTGCAGTTATTTCACAATTAACCCTGTCGCAAACGGCAAATATTTAGACATTCAAAATTAGTTCTTGTTTGAGAAAACACATCTGTATATGCAATGATTCCAAGTATTTTATGTCTAATTCTCTTTGTAGTCCCACGCAACTATTTTCTGTTACATATGTTTGGCAATATGTGCATCAACTACATGTTCTTGCAGTTATTTCACAATTAACCCTGTCGCAAACGGCAAATATTTAGACATTCAAAATTAGTTCTTGTTTGAGAAAACACATCTGTATATGCAATGATTCCAAGTATTTTATGTCTAATTCTCTTTGTAGTCCCACGCAACTATTTTCTGTTACATATGTTTGGCAATATGTGCATCAACTACATGTTCTTGCAGTTATTTCACAATTAACCCTGTCGCAAACGGCAAATATTTAGACATTCAAAATTAGTTCTTGTTTGAGAAAACACATCTGTATATGCAATGATTCCAAGTATTTTATGTCTAATTCTCTTTGTAGTCCCACGCAACTATTTTCTGTTACATATGTTTGGCAATATGTGCATCAACCACATGTTCTTGCTGTCATTTCACATGAATGTAGCACTGTTGCACAGAAAATATTGAGACAATAGGAGAAAATGCTGGTCATCAGCATTTTCTTCTTTTGCCTCAATGTTTTCCAATGCCTTTTCAGCTTTGGGTAAACGTTTTTCTTTGCAGTCCCACTCCACTTAATTTACAGTTACATAATGTTTTGGCACTATGTGCATGAACCATGTGTTCTTGCAGTCATTGTGTATCATGTTTTAGAAAGAGCAGATAACAACATATGCACATCTGCATATACAATGATTCCAAGGATTTTATGTCTTTTTCCTTTGTTGTTACATTCCACTATTTTCTGTTTGGCAATATGTGCATCAACCACATGTTCTTGCAGTTATTTGACAAGAAATGTAACATGAGGCCACCTGCTTCTGTTCTATCCATTTACTGACAGCATACAAAATTGGAAAATGTCATCTAAATGACTCCACAAATTTTCGGAAAGAATTATGCTCTGCAAGGATTTGCGCTTGCATCTACAAGTTTCCTTACTTGGTAAGCACAATCTGGAGTTTTAACTTTTTCTGGTTTGATCAAATGTCATCTAAATGACTCCACAAATTTTCGGAAAGAATTATGCTCTGCAAGGATTTGCGCTTGCATCTACAAGTTTCCTTACTTGGCAAGCACAATCTGGAGTTTTAACTTTTTCTTTTTTGATCGATTAATGACAACATTGATTATTCAAGAGCGGATCCAGGATTTTTGTCCAGGGGGATGGGGGGTGGTCCAAGCTCAAAATTTTTTTCAGGGGGGGGTCCAAGCCCAAATAATGGCTTGAAATGTAGTAAACACACTAAATTTATATAGTCAAAATTCAATTTTCGGCCAATGCCAGGGGGTGGGGGTGGGGGGGGGGGGTGGGGGGGAGTGGGGTCCGGAACACCCCGACCCCCCCTCTAGATCCGCCCATGATTATTGGACATTAAATTTCAATGTATGAGGTCACTTTATAATAAAAAAGCTGCATTATGTTACAAGGTTTTGAAAGAAAAGCAACAATATGAAATCAAATCAACAGGTTTTAGCTCTTATAGTTGTCGCCACATCGTATGGCACAATGTTTATATTTTGTTCAAATGTAATTGAACGTTAAACAAAACATAAACACGTCCCATACGATGTGGCGACAAGTGTAGCTGCATGCATATGTCTCTTTTAGGTATTTTCTTGTATGATACACAATTCATGACCAAAGAAAAAAGTGGCAAGCCAAAGATCAAAAGTGGTGCCAATTTCCATTCACTTGTTAACTGATTTGACGACTCCTAGTTAAATCTTGTACATATTAATATGTTGATAAAACTTGTTAGCAGCTTGGTTATTATCTCTCAATAACATGGAATTTGCGATCCTTCATGTCAAGTCAAGTTTGATTAAATATTCATGTAAGAATTTTCAATGCAACTAGCATGCAGGTAGTATAGACTAAGATCAGACTGCATGTATATGCAGGCTGATCTTGGACTACACTGCCTGCCATTAACTGATTTGACAACTTCTAGTTAAATCCTGTCCATATTTACAATGTTGATAAAACTAGTAAGCAGCTTGGTTATTATCTCTCAATAACATGGTATTGGTGACCTGTCAATGTCGAATGACATTCAATTAGAGATTCATTTTGAAGTTTTCAATATAATTTGATCAGGTAGTGTGGAATAATTAAGGCAAGACTGGATAATGTTTGCATGCTAATCTTTGACAACATTTCCTACCAAGCAAGAACATTCTAGGATCTGCATGATAAAATTTTTTATGCGCCAGTTGCTAAAGCCTCCCTTACATCCAGTATGTTGTAAGTGCTCCTGCGTGTGGTCTGCGTCTAAAACGTAGGCGTAGTCATGCAATGCACACACATGCAACGTACCATTTAGATGGACACAACCACGAATCAGACTGTACACAGCAAAGAATTGACTGGACAATTCTTTACCCTCTCTTGCAACCTGTCGTGCGTCTTTATAAATCGTAGGCTTTAAAAATCTCGGAAGATACATAATTTATAAAGACACAATGGGTTGTACGGTATTTGAGAGGCTTAACATAACTTTGAAATGACAGTGCTTGCTACTGTTAGATGCACCAGCCGCCACAATGTACTTGCTGAGTTTGTAGAAGTTACGTAATTAAACCATCCATTTAATCAAACATTTAAAAAATAAGACTTGAATCTTTGAATATCAATTTTCCCAGCAAGAAGCATGTACATTATCACAGCAAGCTCTTGTAACAAACTAGAATGGCATTTTGCAATTAAAAGGAAATCTGTTTTTATCGTCCTTGGAAGTCCCTGGAACGGGAAGTTGCTGCTTAACAGTCTATTAACCTCGTATGTTCATGAAAGGATTCCGACTTCAATCCATGCAATTACAAGTTCTCTATTGATTGTGGATTATGAAAGGACAGAAAAGTTTCATAAGGTCTTTGAGGATAATATATTATCCTTTCTGACATCATCTCAAGCGATTCTACCTTCACTTTGTTCCGTACGTTTTGTACATGTAAATTCATTGGCTCTCGAAGATGTTCTGATGTTAAATGTCACCCATCAATGGGAAGATAATTGTAAACCTAAATGGGATTATAGGCCTAAATTGAGCTGGAGGTCTGGAAAAGTTCTAGTGGTGGGACAGTGAAAGAAATTATGACATGAAACCATGGGTAGGTGGTTCAGCAGCCATGATAAGACCAAAATACTGTTTGAAACTGCAATTAATCAAATTTAATCAATTAAATAATGCAATTACAAGTTCTCTATTGATTGTGGTATTATGACAGGACAGTAAAGTTAAAACCCGCCTTTGAGTATAATATGCTATCCTTTCAAAAATCAACCACGTCCATCTAATGTGTGACGTCTGTCCACATTCTCTGCTTCAAACAGAGTTCAAATCGCTCCAGTATTTACAAAATTATTTAGGAAATTGCTGAAAATATTGTATCACATGATTATCCACCGTGTTGGAAGAGCATCATGCAATCACTTCTAAGGTTCCAGGATCAATCCTTGGCCGCAGTAAACAGCCTTTCTAACATTATGACCCATCAATAGTTGGATTAGTACCTAAACCTATGTGGGCAAGCAGGTGGTACCATGCCAGCTCCGAGGCTTGGTTCTATAACCCTTTCCCAAAGGACAAAATTTTAGGGTGATCCGCTTCAAAAACTGCCATAAATGACAAAATGGATGTTATTAAAGCTAGAATTTGTGTAAAATATGGCACAGAAAGTATTGAGACAATAGGCGAAACTGCTGGTTATCAGCAGTTTCTTCTTTTGTTTCAATGTTTTCCCTGGCCTTTTCTATTAGGGACGTCAAAACCTGGTCTTGTTTGGGAAAGGGTTAAGGATGTTTCGATAGTTACTGTGGGGAGCGAAACAGCTGGAATCCATAGCTAGATGTCACAGCTGCTGTGATATCACCATAGTATTAGAAAGAGGCGTTAACCCCCATTAATTCCATCAACCAAATTTAACAAACCCCATTTTTATATGGCATGGTAAAATGTTTAGACACTCAGATCCAGCAAATGTCAGATTAGATGTTTGAAAATTCTCAACAATTTTAATGAGTTTTACAGTCATTGCTTTATAGGCTATGCTTGAAAAATGAGATCTTAAAATTTACAAAGAAAAAATATGAAATCTATGGAACTTTATCAACTTTAGAATGCTTCTTTAAAAGGTCGTACATTTTGAAGTCGTCGGTGGCAGTATGGTAATGCTATTATTGTTCTGTTATATTTCAATGGCTGGTGCACTTGACCTTGTATTCCAGGCATGTTTGTGCTGGTAGAAACATAACATCACATTTCAGCCACTGAATGCTTATCCCATGGGGGAGAGATAAATTTCAGAGAGGACATCCAATATTATAATAATAATAATAATAATAATAATAATAATAATAATGATAATAATAATAATAATAATGATAATAATAATAATAATGATGATAATAATAACAACTTTATTTATAGAGGCTACACATTTGGTTGCCCAATCTTCCATGTGGGCCTCTGTATATTGCCAATTTCGGAACTCAAACCTTCATGCAGTGTGACCCTGAGATGCCCTAGTTCAATTGTTACTCATACTATAAGTACCGTAATTATTCTAATAAACGCCCGGGCGTTTATTCAAAACATGGTCGATGGAAATGAAGGGGGTGGGCGTTTATCAGAGGCATTATAATTTTGTCAGTTAAAATTTGCGAATCAAGAGTCAATTCATAGACTTGAGGCTTAGCAAGTTGAATTTGGCAAAGTTTTGTTATAAGAACTGAAAAATAAACAATTTTTGGAGAATGTCCTTCAATGCTAACAGATTGAGGTATGGACATCCTCTTTTTCATTGCTTGATCCTTGTTATGACTTACATTACTTTAATCCAGTATCGGGGGATGAGTGTTTATTAGAATCACATTTTTTTTGCTAAAATTATGCTTGAATTAAGCAGATTTTCAGCCGACATTGGGAGGGGGGCTTTTATTAGAATATGGGCGTTTATTAGAATAATTACGGTAATTTAACCATTTCCCAAACAAGACCTGGTTTTGACGTCCCTAATAGAAAAAGCTTAGGAAAACATTGAAACAAAAGAAGAAACTGCTGATAACCAGCAGTTTCTCCTTTTGTCTCAATATTTTCTATGCCATATTTTACACAATCCAACTTTGCACATCATTGCTGCTCTTTTAAAAAGCTGAAAACAAGCTGAAGTTAGGATATTTAAAAGCCATGATGCTATTCAAGTTTTAGTAAAGCATAAAAAAAGAAAGAAAATGTAATAATTCATGGCAGCAAAGCATTTTGTAATTTACAATGTGCCCAAGTACAATGCAATCATCATTATTACTCATTTGTTAGCATTAACAAGTAATTTGGCCTTGTTGCAAGTGAAATATTTAGGATTGTGCAATTGTAATTAGCATGGGACATCATTAGCACTTCTCAGATGATACACTGATTGGAATGAACAGATAAACAGACTTTTGTGGAGACAGGACCTCGAATTAAAGTCTCACCTAAAAGACTGCTCATCATGCGAAGAGTTAATTGAAGTTCAAGAACTGTTCTAGAATATATATATAAAACCATATGCATTGATTTGGAAAAAAATTATTCATAAAAAGATTCTGATCCCAACACTAACATTTTGCAGATGTCTCAATCTTGAATGTTAAGAGATACATTCAGGATTGCACAATAGTTATGAGTGTAAAAAACAATTCATTACTTCACAAAAAAGATAATTTACTGTCATACCACTAATACTTCTACTAATTGTTATTGCAAATTGCACTCAACAGGGGGTAAATCCTTGGAAATATTTTTTTAACCATTTAGAAGAAGACAATAATTATAATAGCGGTAGTGGAAGATCAAAAATTTGTAACCACATTTTGAAATAGCAAGAGTTATGAGGTTTTTAATGGCTCCCCATCTATGATATTGCTGCTAAAATTTCAACGAAAACCTCGTAACTGCAGCTTGTTTTAAGCAGCAGTTACGAGGTTTTCATTGAAGAGCAACGACATGGTACTTTAATTTGTCTGTACGAAAAAGTCATTGTTGGAGACAAAGCTCACTTGAATAAATCTTGAAGTAAACAAAAAATTTGTAAATCGCAAAAAGATAATTAACAATCATACCACTAATATTTCTACTAATTATTATTGCTTATTGCACTCAACAGGAGGTAAATCCTTGAAAAAAAACTTTTAGATGACAATAATGATAGTTAAACTTGTTTTGTCCTTACAAAAAGTCATTAAAAGAGAATCCGAAGCTCACTGGAATAATTTTAATGTAAACAAAAAGTTACTAAAGATGATTTACGATTTTCTGCTAATGTTTCATCTAATTTTTATTGCAGATTGCACTCAGCAAGGATAAATCCTTGAAAGTTATTCTACATGATTAACTGAATGCATTTCTAATGATACTTGAATTTGAATTATAGAAGTGATAAAATGTGTGAAACTATATGGCTGCCATGCATTATAAAAAGGAGATTTATATAAAAAAAAGGCACTTTTGAAAGAGCTGTTTCTTCATAATTCCAATGTTGAATATTCTGTAGCTCCATTTAAAAAGTTTGATATCAAATTGTTCAAATACTTGACAGAATAATATAGCATGACCATTATGGTCCTCTTGTTGACTGTTCCGCACTTGAAAGTCAAACTGTAACAGGCAGTCCTGAAAGCTCTTACAATGTTTTAGACCAAACAGCAGTCTGTCTAAAAAAGACTTGCATAACCCTTTCCCAAACGGCCAAAATTTGGACTTTTACTAAATGAAAGCTGCTGAAAATGACAAAATAGATGTTGTTAAAGATAGAATTGGTGTAAAATATGACACAGAAAATATTGAGACAAAAGGAGAAACTGCTGGTTATCAGCAGTTTCTTCTTTTGTTTCAATGTTTTCTGAGTAATTTCTATTTGGGATGTCAAAACCAGGTCTTGTTTGGGAAAGGGATAATTTGTAGATACTTCTAAATATTTTGTGCGCCATGGTTCCATACTATACTCTCTGAGGTGTAAAATAACACACATAATTATTGCCGATTTCCGGATGGTAAACATTTGCATGTCTGGAAAAGTGTGAGAATTACGTAATACAAGCCGAAACAACCTTTTCCCGAACAACAAAAATTTGGCTGTCTACCAAACAAGACCTGTGTTCCGTATTATCTACAATCATATGACAAATTCACGATTATGATTTCATGTCCTTCTTGGTTGTCAGATTGAAGATAATACCTAGGCCCGGTGGCTCTGCATGCATTAGAAATCCATATTGTAAAAGGTTTGAAAATGTTAAAGCAATAGAAGAAAATGCTGATAACGAGTATTTTTGCCTTTTGTTAATATTTTCTATACTAATTCACATATCCCATCTTTTTTACATCCATTTTGTCTGCAACAGCTTTCAAATTGGAACAGTCTAATGTTTTGTTCTTTGGGAAAAGAAAATGAATATGCACACAACACAAAAAAGGGTACATTAAACAGCTTCAAAGTCAGGTATGATTAACGACTAGAAAACATTGAGAAAAAAGCAGAAAATGCTTATTTTCAGTATTTTCTTCTTTTTCCCCTCAATGTTTTCCATAGCTTTTGTTTCAGGGACGTCAAGAAGCCGGATCAAACATTATGGAAAGGAATAATATAATTACACAAGCCTGCTATTGTATTTTTACACTTCTTACATATTTTTACGTTAATTATCATTGCAGATGAAAGGGAGGATGTACAGAGAAAAACATTCACAAAATGGATCAACTCGCAACTTTCTAAGGTGAGAAATTATGCCTTTTCCAGCAATAATCCTTTTTCCAGCATTTTTCTTCTTTTCTCACAATGTTTCTTGTATGAAAATTGTATTAAAGAGAGGCTGTGAAAAGAAAAACATTCACAAAATAGATCAACTTTCTAAGGTGAGAAATTATGCCTTTTCCAGCAATAATCCTTTTTCCAGCATTTTTCTTCTTTTCTCACAATGTTTCTTGTATGAAAATTGTATTAAAGAGAGGCTGTGAAAAGAAAAACATTCACAAAATAGATCAACTTTCTAAGGTGAGAAATTATGCCTTTTCCAGCAATAATCCTTTTTCCAGCATTTTTCTTCTTTTCTCACAATGTTTCTTGTATGAAAATTGTATTAACCCTATCCCAAACAAGACCTGGTTTTGACGTCCCTAATAGAAAAGGTTTGGGAAAACATTGAGACAAAAGAAGAAACTGCTGATAACCAGCAGTTTCTCCTTTTGTCTTAATATTTTCTGTGCCATATTTTAAACAAATCCTATCTTTAATAACATTCATTTTGTCATTTTTGACAGTTTTTGAAGTGGGTCACCCTAATTTTTTGTTGTTTGGGAAAGGGTTAAAGAGAGGCTGTGAAAAGAAAAACATTCACAAAATAGATCAACTTTCTAAGGTGAGAAATTATGCCTTTTCCAGCAATAATCCTTTTCTAAATCAATGACTTTCCCAAGAAGCAATCTGCATATTTTTGCTTTTCAACAAAAACCTCGTAACTGCAGCTTGTTTTAAGCTGCAGTTACAAGGTTTTCGTTGGAAAGCAATGATATTTATTAGTTCCTTTATGAAAATTTATGAAAGAGCGGATGTTCAGAGAAAAACATTCACAAAATGGATCAATTCGCTACTTTCTAAGGTGAGAAATTATGACTTTTCCATTAACAATCCCTTTTCCAGCATTTTTCTTCTTTTCTCACAATGTTTCTTGTATGAAAATTGTACCAAAGAGAGGCTGTGAAGAGAAAAAACATTCACAAAATAGATCAACTTTCTAAGGTGAGAAATTAGGCCTTTTCCAGCAATAATCCTTTTCTAAATCAATGACTTTCCCAAGAAGCAATCTGAATATTTTTGCTTTTCAACAAAAACCTTGTAACTGCAGCTTGTTTTAAGCTGCAGTTAGGAGGTTTTTGTTGAAAAGCAATGATATAGTTCCTTTATGAAAATTGTATCAAAAAGAGGATGTACAGGGAAAAACATTCACAAAATGGATCAATTCGCAACTTTCTAAGGTGAGAAATTATGCCTTTTCCAGCAATAATCCTTTCCTAAACCAGACTTTCCCAGGAAGCAATCTGCATATTGCGGCTTTTCAGCAAAAATCTTGAAACTGTAGCTTCAAACAAGCTGCAAGTTTTTTATTGAAAAGTGACAATATTGAGGTTTTTGTTGAAAAGCAATGCTATAGTTTCTTTATGAAGTTTGCATCAAAGAGGGGATTGATGTACAGAGAAAAACATTCACAAAATGGATCAATTCGCAACTTTCTAAGGTGAGAAGTTATGCCTTTTCCAGCAGTAATCCTTTCCTAATTCAATGAATTTCCCAGGAAGCAATCTGCATATTGTCGCTTTTCAACAAAACCCTCGTAACTGCAGCTTGCTTTAAGCTGCAGTTACGAGGTTTTCCTTGAAAAGAAATGATATATTTCTAAATGAAAATTGTATCAAAGAGGATGTGCAATGGAAAACATTCACAAAATGGATCAACTCACAACTTTCTAAGGGTGAGGAATTATGCCTTTTCCAGCAGTAATCCTTTTTCCCAATGATTGTCACTCCTTATGATGACTTTTGTGGTATTTAAAGCAACTTTCCTTTAATTTGAGAGTTGCTGCAGATGATAATTATAATGTTTGTTAATAAATATGCAATTTATGTACATTAAAGTACAGAAAATATTGGTGAGAGAATTGACAGTTAAACGGTTAACGGCTCCGGCCTCTAAGACATGACTGAAATATTGTCAAAATGGGTCTTGAAACGATCCACCTTATCCAGAAAATCCATGGCTTTTTGTCATATTCTCTGCTACAAAGCATTTTCAAACCAGTCACTTATTAACAGAATTATCGATAACTCTCTGCAATTGTTTGCTGTTGATGTGACTCTTCTTCACCACTATACTGTATACTCAAACATGATTTTTATGCTCCCCGAAGGGAGAGCATATAGTCGCCGCTTCGTCTGTCCGTCCGTCCGCCCGTCATTCCGTCCGTCCGTCTGTCCGTCCGTCCGTCCGAAGCGATTTCTCTATAACCCTTGGGCCAAATCAAATGAAACTTACCATGTGAACTCCCTATGACATAATGCCGATGTACTTTTCCCAGTTTTTGGATTTGAGGCCTCGTCATGGGAAAAGGGGACTTAAGGTCAAATACACTTTTTCTCTAATTTCTCATAGTCTAATGGTCAGAATTTGATGAAATTTCATATTTGAGTAGCAAATCAGATGCCCTTGACAATAAACTATATGAAATTTGCGTATAAAAAGTATGTTATGGAAAAAGGGGGCTTAACGTTTGTTAGCTTAATCTTAGCTCTGCATGGCATACGTTTATTGTGACAATGCCTTAATCGGGGAGCATTGTCCGTCTCTGACGGCTCTTGTTTCTTTATGTTCCAGTCTGGTCGCCCCACCATAGAGGATCTAACCACAGACCTGAAGGATGGGACACACCTACTCTCACTGCTCGAGGTTCTTAGTGGACAGACACTTGTAAGTTCTGTTGATATCATTCTTCTGTAGATTTGCTCACGATGGATAATCACGTGATACAATATTTTCAGAAAATCTTCAATAATTTTGTTATTACTGGACCGATTTGAATTCATTTTGCAGAGAATGTGGACAGACGTCATGCATTGGATGGACGTGTTTGATTTTTGAAAAATCAACTGATAAAAAAGTTATTGAAGATAAACCGAAATTCAGTTGATTTTTCAAAAATCAAACACGTCCAGCTTATTCCTGGCATCTCCCCACATTCTCTGCTTCAAACCGAATTCAAATTGGTCAAGTATTGAAAAAGATATTGAAGATTATCGGAAATTCTGAGTCACATGATTATACACTGTGTTGCTGTTTATCCTAGAAATTTTGCTGATGAAGTTAGAACATTGTCAATGACACTTTTCAAGGTCAAATGACTTTTACATTCCCATATGGAAAGACCAGGGGCATATTGCTTTACTGTTTGTATGTCTATTCTATCCATCTGTTTGTCTGTCTAAAACTTAATGTGAAAACTTAACGTTCAGGGCATTTGTGTTTTGCAAACAATATTATCGTATATAAATTAGCCTCACCCTGCCTGGGGTTTAATATTTAACCCATTACCACACAGTGACACCTTTTGACACCCACCAAGATAAAGGCTTTGGAAAACATGATTGAAATGAAGAAATTTCTTCATTTCCCACTATTTTTTCTACACAAAAAACATCCAAAAATCTTAGATTTCAATCACTACAAATTGTGGTCTGCAACATCTTTGAATTTGGATCACCCTAAAATTATGTTGTCTGGTAATGGGTCAAAGAATGTTCCTAGCAGAACATGACGAAGCTATTTAAGCCCACCATTCCGTGTACACATCGCGGCCGGAGCACGTCTAAAACAGGGGACCCGTGCAGTATAATTTTAGATGTAATGTGGATGCGATACATGACCAACCTTTAAGGTCAAACATTACAGTCAATGCATTGTTTATTTCAGAAACGTGAGCGAGGTCGTATGCGGGTCCATTTCATCAACAATGTCAACAGGGTTGTTGATGTTCTAGAAAACAAATGCAATGTAAGTCAGATGTTTATTTTTAGCTCTGAGCGTGCTTAACCCATTACTGCACAGTGACGCCTTTTGACTCCCTCACAAGAAAAACCTTGGGAAAACGTTGTGGAAAATGAAGAAATTGCTTGTGACAAG
This sequence comes from Fragum sueziense, assembly GCA_963680895.1. NCBI lineage: Eukaryota > Metazoa > Mollusca > Bivalvia > Cardiida > Cardiidae > Fragum > Fragum sueziense. The sequence goes on along the minus strand of OY804595.1, from coordinate 66,187,593 downwards.
CAATTTCTTCATTTTCCACAATGTTTTCTAACCCAAAATGGACAGGTTTTTTTTTAGCTCACCTGAGCACGAAGTGCTCAAAGTGAGCTATTGTGGTCGCTCACCGTCCGTCGTCCGTCCGTCCGTCTGTCCGTCTGTCTGTCCATCCGTCCACAATTTCTTTAAACATCTTCTCCTCCACAACCATTTGGCCAATTTTGACCAAACTTGGCAGGGATGTTCCTGAGGTGACCCTTTTCAAAACTTGTTCGGGAATTTTTGATATGTCAAAAAATGTGGGCGTGGCAGGGCGGGGCTTATAAATCGTAAGAAAATTCTTTAAAAATCAACCATTGGGCCAATTTGAAGCAAACTTGGCAGGAATGTTCTTTTAGTGACTCTTTTGAAAATTTGTTCACAAATTTTAACCCTTTCCCAAACGGCAAAAATTTAGGATGATCCCATTCAAAAGCTGATGTAGACAATTCAATTGATGTTAATTCACATAGGATTTGTGTACGATGTAGCTCAGAAAATATTGAGGCAAAAGGAGAAAATGCTGATTATCAGCATTTTCTTCTTTTGCTTCAATGTTTTCCCATGTCTATTCTAATAGGGACGTCAAAACCCGGTCTTGTTTGGGAAAGGGTTAAGATTTGTCAAAAAATGTGGGTGTGGCAGGGTCAGACTTCAAGAAATCCTAAGAAAATTCTTTAAAAACCAAACCAGGTAATATATGGTTAGTGGGAATCAAAACCTTTCAACTAAAGCTTGACAAAGCTGGAGTTACAAGGTTTTGATCCCCCACTGGGGAAACGTCTAATCTTATAAAATAAACAAAGACCGAGAATTGTTTACTATAAGACCTACCAGAATGGGGAGCTGCATGTAAAAGGGGGTAAATACATTCTATTTGTTTTTTAAGCCATCCTTTGTTGTTGGTAATCATTTAAATAGTTTTGATTAGATCATTCAAATGAATACCCACATCACAGGGTTTGATAAACATTGAAAGATATTTTACAATTTGGAAAGCCCTTAACCTGTCCTATTTGAATCTCTAGTCTTTGGATTTATAATCAGACTTGCTTCTATTTTGCAACTAATATATTCTCTTTAGCTCTTTATCAAATCATTATAAAGGGGGTGTCTCACGAATAGGAAAAATAACATGGGAGTCTGCCCACGCTCGGAATTTAATGAAATTTGGCGTGAAGTTAGTACACTAGATAACGGTTCATATTCATGAAATGTTTCAAATCTAACATTCCAGAAAACAATTTTCTCGGAATTTTAAGTTTTCACCATGAAAAAAGAGGGTACCCTGATTAAAACAGTGTGCAAGCGTTCTGGTTGTTAGTTTCATCGCGTAATTTATTCTAAAAATAATACCCAGTAGTCCGTGATCCTGTATGAAACAAAAATATATATAATTATGTACAAAGAAATTGTTTTATATCAACTGGTGTAAGAGGGTAACCCAAAAATTCATTGTTTTTAAATATTTTAAGCAAATTCTGTTCAAAATTTTTCTTTGTTCCAGTTTTTGTCAAGATTTGAAAATTATGTAAAAGTTGAGCACAAATATACTGATGATTATCGTGAAATATCGAGAAAAAATAAAACCGGTAAAATGTTGCTTTTGGAATTTCCCCCTGAATAGTGCACATTTCCAAGAATGGACAAAATTAAGATTTTTTTAAAATGACTTTTTTCAAATGTTTTGTTTACTTTTTTGGTTATTTTAGTTTACCTGAGGATAAATCAAGATGCAATGCATTTTTTCGGTTATTTCCTGTCATCTGTCCGTGTGTCAGTCTGTCTGTTGGCATTTTCTCAAAAATTCTTTTTTCTCCCAATCTGATATGTAACTCTTTGAAACTTGATAAAAAGTATCCTCGGGTTAAAGGAGTACAACTCTGTGTATTAGAATTTCTTTTTTGTCATAAACCTTTGTTGCTGTGGCAGCATAAAAGGGGAAACATTTCATATAATGAAAATAAGCTCTTTTTGTAAAGCTTTACACAGCCATGAGGTTATAAATTTTGTATGTAAGTTTGCTTAGGGGTAGACTTCAAAGTTGGTTACAATATTTTTGTCCAGGGTCACATTAGATCTTGTCCCAGGTGTACCTACTTTACAAAAAAAGAGAGGAAATTGACTAAAAAATCATTTTGAATTATTCAAGTCAGCCGTGATTCATGAAAGCTAACAGCAAGAGTTATTTATAGATCTTTTGAAACATGAGAAAGCAAAATTAATAAGAAAAAGCACTGATTTCTCTGATGGCATTTGACAATCGTGCAAAAGTGAAAATATTGTTGTGATGCATAAGAAACAGATAATCCAGCTCCCATGTAACTATTAAGGGCTATTGATGGCTAAACAACATGTTAATCATATGACATCATTGAAATGTGTATAAATTGTGTATCAATACAGGTTAAGCTACGCTCAGAAAAATAATTTGAGGAAATAATTGCACCCTGTTTTATCCCAATAGGGCCACGTTTTGATATAAACAAGCACATTTTCAACTGTGTAAATGAAAAGATATAATGCTGTTACGGTCTTTTACTGAATCATAGGGGGGCATTCCATATCATGTTAGCTCATTAGGGGCGCTTAGAGCAAAAATATTTGGTTATGTATTGGTTACCCGGAAGGGCACCTTTTGATTATACCGTACCGGTTCTAAGCGTCTTTTCATATTTCATAACATTTGGATTGACATTTATTGCATGTCATATAGTCTCACTAAAAATGGTGCATAGACAATGTGACCAAATAGTAAAGAAAACTTGCAATGTGTATATGTATGCCTATCTTGGCTTCCATACATGTAATTTTGTAAATATAAGTAATAATTATATTAATTCTATGTTTTTTCCAATGAGTTTTTAGGCATGAATATTGCTGTAGGTTTGTACTGTATGCTACAGTTGATTTTACTGAATATAAACATGTTTTTAGGAGCACAATCCAATTTTTACTGAATACAAGTTTTGGACCAAAACATCACCTTCATCAATAATATGTATTATATGACATTGTTACCGGTTTTGGATTTCTATATAATTTGGCTCAAAGTAAGAGGAAATATGTAGCATGTTTTTGTGATGATATGGAATCTTGACAAAGACTCCAACCTACTTAACTTTAGAATTCAATTTTACTCTTTTCCAAAATTTTGCTGAAAAATATGCGTTTTTTCATGATTAATTCAATAAAAAACATTCATAATAATTTCCTCAAATACCTTTTCTGGTATGAATGTAATGCCTTATGTGTCTCGGATCAAATTCAATTGACAGATCTTGAAAATACACAAAACTAAAGTTTTGCGACACATGAAAAAGGGGCCATGTTTCATGCCATAGTGGGAATAAGTCAAGGTGGCTTTTTGGAATCCAGTTTGGATTATCTAAGAAACTAAATGCATTTTCATAGCTTGTATATGGTCCTCTATCACCATGCAGAATTAAAAGAAAATTCATGCGTGGGCAGATTTGAGACACCCCCTTAATTATTTTGCAATGAAAAAAGGGCCCTATGTTGTTGATTCTTGGAGTTTATATAGGGGTTAAGAGTTCTATCTCTAACATTTTGATCTTTGACTTGGAAAACCTTTTCATCTCAAAACAGTATTTTTTCACAGGGCCCTATGTTAATGATTCTAGGGGTTTTATGGGGTGAACCTGTTGATAATGGGAACCTTCTCATTGATATCATGGGAAAAGGGGCCTAAAAGACAAAATCCTTATTAGTCTTGTACAGGCTACAATTTTTGCCCAATATTCGTAAAAATTGGTCAGAATGTTTGTGTAGTCACAGAGAATTGGAATATCGAATATTCCGTTAGATACCACAGGAAAAGGGGCCATAATGACAGAATCCGTGTTGGCACTTTAGAGGTCATAATTTTGGCCTAATCTTTCAGACTTTGTGAAACTTGATCAGAATATTTGTCTAATCACAAGGATAAAGCTGATCAACAATCTGAATGTTCCATTTTGATATCATGGGAAAAGGGGCCTTAATGACAAAATCCTTGTTAGCACTCTAGATGAAACTATTTTGGTCTAATCTTCATGAAACTTGTGTTTGTCTAGTCACAACGATGAACTCTGAGGAAAATAGGAATGTTCTATGGGATAGCATGGGAAAAGGGGCCTTAATGGCAAAATCCTTGTTAGCACTATAGAGACAATAATTTTGGCTCAATATTCATGAAATTTAGTCAGATTATTTGTCTAGTCACAAGGATTAAGCCTACACACCCATGCACGCACGACGGACACACCACCAAGACAATAGCCTGCTGGCCTGGAAGGCCAATGGGACAATGGGAATGTTGTGTTGGATATCATGGGAAAAGGGGTCTTAAAGACAAAATCCTTGTTAGCAATGTAGATGCTACAATTTTTGTCCAATCTTCATGAAACATGTTCAGAATGTTTGTCTAGTCACAAGGATGAAGACTATTGAAAAATAGAATGTTCGTTTGGATATCATGGGACAGGGTGCTATCATTTCTCATCTTTTGAATCTCAGTTCAGGTGAGCGATTAAGGACCATCATGGTCCTCTTGTTTAGTTTTATCAACTTTAAATTGTCGTCTGCAACACTATTCAAATTGGACAAGTCAAAAATTTTGCCATTTGGTAATGGGTGAAGGTGACATTGGGATCATTTCATGTTTGTCTGTCTGTCCACTATTTTGTGTTTACAACAGATTGGTTGATGTTCTAGAAAGCCAATGCAATGTAAGTCGGATGTTTATTTTGAGCTCATCTTTAGTGTGAAGTGCTCAAGGTGAGATTGTGGTCACTTTATGTCCGTCTATCTGTCTGTCTATAATTATACATGTGTTTACCCTCTAAGCATCCACAAATATAAATCAATCTTGACCAAATATAGTCAAATGAAGTATTGCTACAAGTTCTCAGATGTGTTTTATTATGGGCCTGATCAGACTAGAAAGTGTGATCAGGCTATCAAGTGCTGAGTTATGTGCCCTTAAATGTCAAAATGCTAGCATCTACCAATATTGACCGATCAAGACAAAGCATGGACAAAATGTTTTTGTTGATAATATCTCGGATGAGTTTGATTTTCAACCTGTTTGGCATTGTGTATTTTGCGGTATCTGCCCTTGAATAAGATAATTTTGTTTTCGACTTTGATTTCACTATAGTAAGGCCCATAATCTTGAGCTTCTGCATAATACCGAATTACATTGTGTCATGGGTCTTTACCAGAATTTTTCAAATTATCAAAAACAATTGAAAACCATAAACACATGTTTAGGCTAATTGTTCTTTGTAAATCAAAAATATAACAATCCAGATTCTGAAAACTTGGTACCAATTAAGAAAACTAATAAACTATGAAGTGTCTACCAAATAAAAGAAGCCAGAATAAAACGCCCACCCATAGGTACATAAACTCCCCTCTTAAAGTAAATATTTTGTCTATACTTTAATTGGATACTTCAAGTAGTCGCATCACCTGTTACATCATTTCAGGGATTTTTAGACCTGTGATTTTTCGAAAAAGTTTGTTTAATACTTTCCATTACATGCGCTGGCTTTAAATGCCCCATTCAACTCAACCCTGAATTTCTGCCTTAGTCTAAAAGGTTATAAAAACAAGTGGCATTACTTAGGAAAGATTTCATATAGAATCTTCATTTCACTCACTATTTTATACAACAGTCTTTTGTATGGCTTTAGAAATGCTTTGTTTATCACAATACAGACCAAGACTTAGTGCTAACAAAGGGAAATAACTACTGCACACTTATTTTTCTGACTTGGTTTTTTACCTGCCTTTGGTGTAGGCTGAATCTCTTTGGCAAATAGCAAAGAATTTTGTGCTAAAAATATTCTGGGTTTACGGTTATGTTTTGAAAACCGTCAATGTTGTTATAAAATCTCATAACCATGGCTCGAATCAAGCTGCAGTTACGAGATTTTATAACAACACCATCTATGCAATTCTACTATTTGTCCGAAATTACGTTACTATGTACTTGATAAAATTGTACGCTTTTCTGTACAACCTTTTCCAAAATAAACAATTCCTGGTTTTTATTTCACCATGAACCCTTTCCCATACGACAAAAAAAAAAAAGTGATTCCATTTGTAAGCTGCTGAAGATAACAATATGATGTTATCCCAAATAGATGTAAGAAAAGGCTTGAAAAACATTGAGGAGATGTTTTAACCAGCATTTTGTCCTTTTGCCTCAATATTTTCGGTTAACTACATTGTACAGTTGCATAGTATTGAATGGAAAGTATTTAGGCGAAAAGAGAGAATGTTGATTCTTCTTTGCCTATGTTATTGCTCTAGCTATATAAATGATTAATTTCCATAAGGGGTGTCAAACCTGCAACACTTCTTTGGAAGAGGGTTGAAAATGCTAGAAATACATGGTAATGTTCACTATCTGTTGCAATATAACAATTATTAACCCTTTCCCAAACGACAAAATTTGGGGTGTTCCAATTTGACAGCTGCTGCAGACGACAAAATTGTTGTTTTTTAGCTCACCTGAGCACGATAGTGCTCATGGTGAGGTATTGTGATACCGCTGTGTCCGTCGTCCGGCGTCCGTCGTCCGTCGTCAGTCGTCCGTCGTCCGTCGTGCGTCGTGCGTCAACCTTTGGCTTGTGTGCACTCTAGAGGCCACATTTTTTGCCCAATCAACCTGAAATTTGCTCAGAATGATTGTCTTGATAAAATCTCGGACAAGTTCGAAATTGGGTCATCTGGGGTCAAAAACTAGGTCACGGGGTCAAATCTTAGAAAAACCTTGTGTGCACTCTAGAGGCCACATTTTTTGCCCAATCAACCTGAAATTTGCTCAGAATGATTGTCTTGATAAAATCTCGGACAGGTTCGAAATTGGGTCATCTGGGGTCAAAAACTAGGTCACTGGGTCAAATCTTAGAAAAACCTTGTGTGCACTCTAGATGCCACATTTTTTGCCCAATCAACCTGAAAATTGATCAAAATAATTGTCTTGATGAAATCTCGGACAAGTTTGAAATTGGGTCATCTGGGGTAAAAAACTAGGTCACGGGATCAAATGTTAGAAAAACCTTGTGTGCACTCTAGAGGCCACATTTTTTGCCCAATCAACCTGAAATTTGCTCAGAATGATTGTCTTGATAAAATCTCGGACAAGTTTGAAATTGGGTCATCTGGGGTCAAAAAGTAGGTCACGGGGTCAAATCTTAGAGAAACCTTATGTGCACTCTAGAGGCCACATTTTTTGCCCAATCAACCTGAAAATTGATCAGAATGATTGTCGTGATGAAATCTCGGACAAGTTTGAAATTGGGTCATCTGGGGTCAAAAACTAGGTCACTGGGTCAAATCTTAGAAAAACCTTGTGTGCACTCTAGAGGCCACATTTTTTGCCCAATCAACCTGAAAATTGATCAGAATGATTGTCTTGATGAAAGCTCGGACAGGTTTGAAATTGGGTCATCTGGGGTCAAAAACTAGGTCACGGGGTCAAATCTTAGAAAAACCTTGTGTGCACTCTAGAGGCCACATTTTTTGCCCAATCAACCTGAAATTTGCTCAGAATGATTGTCTTGATGAAATCTCGGACAAGTTTGAAATTGGGTCATCTGGGGTCAAAAACTAGGTCACGGGATCAAATGTTAGAAAAACCTTGTGTGCACTCTAGAGGCCACATTTTTTGCCCAATCAACCTGAAATTAGCTCAAAATGATTGACTTGATGAAATCTCAGACAAGTTTGAAATTGGGTCATCTGGGGTTTAAAACTAGGTCACGGGGTCAAATCTTAGAGAAACCTTGTGTGCACTCTAGAGGCCACATTTTTTGCCCAATCAACCTGAAATTTGCTCAGAATGATTGTCTTGATGAAAGCTCGGACAAGTTTGAAATTGAGTCATCTGGGGTCAAAAACTAGGTCACGGGGTCAAATCTTAGAAAAAACCTTGTGTGCACTCTAGAGGCCACATTTTTTGCCCAATCAACCTGAAAATTGATCAGAATGATTATCTTGATGATATCTCGGACAAGTTTGAAATTGGGTCATATGGGGTCAAAAACTAGGTCACAGGGTCAAATCTAAGTAAAACCTTGTGTGCCCTCTAGAGGCCACATTTTTTGCCCAATCAACCTGAAATTTGCTCAGAATGATTGTCTTGATCAAATATCGGACAAGTTTGAAATTGGGTCATCTGGGGTCAAAAACTAGGTCATGAGGTCAAATCTTAGAAAAACCTTGTGTGCACTCTAGAGGCCACATTCTTTGCCCAATAAACTTAAAATTGGCTCAGAATAATTGTCCTGGTGAAATCTTGGACAAGTTAGAAATTGGGTCATCTTGGGTTATAAACTAGGTCACAGGTTCAAACCTGGTTTGTACTCCTAGAAGCCCTTTTTTTTGCCCAATCAACATGAAATTAGCTCATAATAATTGTCTTGATGAAATGTACAAAAAGTTTGAAATTGGGTCATCTGGGGTCAAAAACTAGGTCACTAGGTCAAATTTAAAAAAAACCTTATTTGCACTCTAGAGGCCACATTTTATGCCCAATCAGCCTAGTCAGAATAATTATCTTGATAAAATCTCAGACAATTTCAAAATTTGGTCATCTGGGGTCCTAAACTAGGTCATGGGGTCCAGTCTTGGGGATTTTTTTTGCCCAATCAAGCTGAAAATTTGTCAGAATGATTATCTTATACAGGCCACAAATCTTAGTAAAATGTGATCATTTTGGAGGCTCAGACACACCATATACAGAAAGCTATTATGTCAGGCAGGCCCGTAGGAACAGGGGGGCTAGGGGGGCTAAACCCTTCCAAAGTTGGCCAAAAATGCCAATTTTTCTTAATTTTACACTTAGAATTTTGGGGAAATCCCAATTAGCCCCCACCCCCCAATATTTAGGATAGAGTCTATAGCCCCCCCCCCCCCCCCCCCCCATATGAAATTGCTTCCTATGGGCCTGTCAGGTGAGCGCTTCAGGGCCAATGGCCCTCTTGTTTAAAAAAAAATGTTTACAAAATAACCAAGAAAAAATTGAGGTAAAAAGAGAAAATGCTGATCATCAGCATTTTCTTCTTTTGCCTCAATGTTTTCCAAAGCATATCAGTTTAAAGACGGCAAATCCCGGTCTTGTTTGGGAAAGGGTTAAACGGCATTCGTCGTCATTTGATCTTTGCGGTAGGCACTTTTAATATTGTTCAGTAGTCATAATTTCCCTATTTAGGAAATGAACTGGAAAAATTGGGTATCGTAAAAGGGCACTGTTAACTACTTGATAATGAATTGAAGTGAATTATTTGGTTGGGTAATTTTATTAAGAAAACCCTTAACGACTATTGAAAATGATTTGTGGTATTTCAATTTATAGTGGGTGTCTTTGTGTAATGTTAGCTTTTGAAAATCTTTCATTATTAGTTCTTGATTGAAATATTAAAGACAAAATATTTTTCCAAGCTCAGTTTGTCTGTATGGTATGTATCTTTCTGTCTATCTGTCTGTCTGTTTTTTGCCTCAATGTTTTTCCAAACCAATTCTATAAGGGAAGTCAAACTCAGGTCTTGTTGGGAAAGGGTTAAACTTTTGAATGAAGCGATTGCTCAATCTTCCAATATTCTAGTTCAATGATGATTGGATTCTTATAAATGGCAAGTAGTGGGTATCATTTTTTCCGACATTTTACTGCTCACTACATTCATATTTGGTGATATTTGAAAGTGAAATTTAAACCATGTATGATCGATATCAATTTTGTTTGTTGCTTAAGGGTTGACCCTTTCCCAAACAATAAATTGTAAAAGTCTTATGGGCATAACGGCTGAGAAACCTATGGAAAATACTGATGAAGAATCTGCTTCTCCTCTTTTTCTGAGTACTGTATCACACATTTTTTTCTGTTTTCAGTATTTGAATGTTCTTTGAAATGGTATTTAATTGTGGATCAATCGGCTATTGTTTCTTTTGACAAAGGGAAAGAGACATTGTTAACCCTTTCCCAAACAAGACCCAGTTTTGACGTCCCTAATAGAAAAGACTTGAGAAACATTGAGACAAAAGAAGAAACTGCTGATAACCAGCAGTTTCTCCTTTTGCCTCAATATTTTCTACCCAATATTTTAAGCAAATCTTATCGTTACCAACATTTATTTTGTCGATTTTTAAGCGGCTTTCATATTGGTCCACCCTAAAATTTTGAAGTTTGGGAAAAAGAGACATTGTTAATCCATTGCATAATGTAAACATTTATAGTACCCTTTTTATTAGGTTGTAAATGGTCATCAATTGAACCATTCTGATAAAAGAAGTGTCATTTACAATGTATATTGTATTTCTACTACAGTGTAGCTTCATTGGTGGAAAAGGATTTGAATATTTTATTGTTGTAAAAAGGTGGATATAGTTTTGTCTTTTATTAGTGGTCACTAATTATTTTAACCCTTTCCCAAACAAGACCTGGTTTTGACGTCCCTAAGAGAAAAGGCTTGGAAAAACATTGAAACAAAAGAAGAAACTGCTGATAACCAGCAGTTTCTCCTTTTGTCTCAATATTTTCTATGCTATTTTGTACATAAATCGTATCTTTATCAATGAAAATTGTGTCGTCTGCAGCAGCTTTCAAATTGGTTGACCCTAAAATTTTGTTGTTTGGGAAAGGGTTAAACTAGAATTTTCTCTTTTTGCCTGAATAATTTTTGTGTTATTTTGTATATTAATCTTATCTTTAATAACCCCCATATTGTCATCAGCAGCACATCGTTTTTTAACGAAACCTTGTATCTGCAGCTTAAAACAAGCAACTGCAGCTTTCAATATGGACCTGCCGAGAACTTTGTTATTATGGGAAAAGGGGCTCGTTCAATTAAACCTTTTGAAAATAGAAAAAAGTAGACTGTCCCAATATTAAAGCTACTGCAGACCACAAACTGGATGCTTACTAAGATATGGATTGTGTATATTTTAGCTAAGAAAATATTGAGGCAAAGGGAGAAAATGCTGGTTATCAGCATTTTCTTCTTTTGTCTCAATGTTTTCCCAAGCTTTCCTACAGGAACTTCAAGATCAGGTCTTGTTTCGCAAAGTGTTAACCCTTTCCTAAACAATAATACTTTTTGATACAGAAAAGGTATGAGAAAATTTTGAGGTAAAAGAACTAGAACTTTCTTTTGTCTCAATATTTATTTTTCTCTGTTATTTTGTACATTAATATTATTTTGATCTGAACTTCCATAGTGTTGTCTGCAGCAGCTTCCAAATTGGACCAGCCTAGAATTTTGACAATTTTGGGAAAGGTTTACAATTAAAGTAAGGTTACAATTTCCATTGTGTAATATTAGTGTAGATGTATAACAGTGAAATTGTTATCTCAAATGTAAATCTAAGATCAAGACCTTAGATTTGCAGGTAATGGTCTATCTTTGAAATTCATCTAATTGGTCTGAACATTTGTACTGGTATTTAGTTTAATCTTTCCCAAATAAGACCTAGTTTTATCATCCCTAATTTATTTATTTTGGGAAAACATTGGGGGAAAAGAAGAAAATGCTGGTAACTATTGTGTAATGTATAACAGTGAAATTGTTATCTCAAATGTAAATCTAAGATCGAGGTGGATTTGCAGGTAATGGTCTATCTTTGAAATTCATCTAATTGGATTGAACCTTTGTACTGGTATTTAGTTAACCCTCTCCCAGACTGTGAAATTTAAGACTTGTCCAAATTGAAAGATGTTGCAGACGACAATTTCAATCATTTTGTGTAGAAAACATTGTGGAAAATGAAGAAATTGCTTGTGACAAGCAATTTCTTCATTTTCCCTAATGTTTTTCAAAGCATTTATCTTGTGGGGCGTCAAATAGGGTAAATATGTGGGAATGTGTTGACTTTTTCCCATGCTGAAATGTTAGACTGCTCTTATTTGAAAGCTGTTGCAGACAACAAAATGATGGTTGATAGAGAATTTAGATAGAATTTGTGTGCAATATAGCACAAAAATAGATATGACCAGCATTTTCTTCTTTTGCCTAAATGTTTTCTCATGCTACTTCTTTCAGCGCATCAAAACCAGGGCCCCGTATTACTAAACATCTTATGACCAAGTTTTTATGGAAACTGTGTAACAAGACATCTGATTGCATGATAAATCCGACTGGGCCAATCAAGGCTGTTGTTACAAGTAATTATGCAAAAATCAAACGTACGATCGTTAGTAATACGGGCCCCTGGTCTTGTTCAGGAAAGGGTTAAATTTGTTTTAGTCTACCCCAAACAATATCCAGTTTTTACCAACCAAATGATTAATTGAAAGCTTTGAATTGTAGAGTGAAAAGAAGATAATTCTTTACATGTAATGGGAATGGAGTGATAAAGAAAAAAAACCACTGTAAAATGTTGGGCCATAGTTTTCTCCTTTTCCCTCAATAAATATTGCCTCAGATCACATCATTTGAATTAATCCTGTCTCTTTAAATGTTTCAATTAGATATATACATAAAACTTTCATCTTGGAAAGGGTTAAAATTTGGAAAAAAAGTGTTTTGAAAATCAAACTGAAATTCAAGTGTGTAAAGGGTAAAATTTCAATTTAGTGTATTTGAAGGGAAGTAACTCTTCCGGTCATATTCCTTGTTAATCAATTAGGGTACTCTTCAAAAAGGAGATTATTGGCCATATTTTGTTTTTTCCGTGGAGATAAAACTAACCTTGTTTTAATGCAACAAAGCCTCTTGGTTGTTTGGATTTACCTTTGTGATTCTCTCTCAACTCATTTATTGGATGTTTTTCTTCGTTTTAGTGGTGTTGTCAGTGTGTTTTATTCGATAAACAGTGCACAAAGTTGGATAGTTTGTGAAAGTGTAGTGTTTCCAGTCTAAAAACTCTACGAGGATAGTTTATTGATTGAAGCAATTAGGTTTGTATGCTTATCATGTTTAAGCGGCTTTCCTTGCTGTTATCATGAATGAAGATGTTTTGTTTGTTTGTTGATTTTGCAGAATTGTTTACTGATGAATGCTGAGGAAAATAAATCAATAGAATTTCTAGCAGACGATTATGAGAAAAAGGTCTCGTATAAGCTCTGATGAAAAAGAAAACAAATGCAATGTTTGCAGCACTATCACTAATGAATTGATAAATTGTTCAGGATGTAAAATGGGTTTTTGCCTAAATTGCGCAAAAGTGAGTAAAGATCTCCTAAATATATTGAAAACAGATGAGTGTAGTGGCTTAATATGGTCATGTAAGAGCTGTAAAGCTACTTTACCAACCCTCGATAACATTTCCCAAAGTGTGAGGAACATCGAAAGGTCCACAGCAATGAGGATATCTTCAGTAGAACAACGGTTAAGTGCAGTTGAGAAAAACACTCAAGATCAAATTAAGGTCAGCATGCGTGAAATTAAGGATGAAGTCCTGACAAGTGTGCAAAACAGTGTTGACCAAATCGTTATGTCCAGATACAAAGAAATGGAAGACAGGAAACGTCGGGAGGTCAATTTGGTTCTATTTAATGTTAAAGAAAATAGAGGAAGTACGGGCCTAGAAAATAAAAAATATGATGAGCGAGTATTCTCTGAGATATGCAGTGATCTAGGGCTAACTTCGCCTAACATTGTAACAATATTTAGATTAGGAAAGAAAAATCAATCTATTGACCGACCGATGAAAGTTGTCCTAGCCGACAAATCACAACGTAAATATCTCCTTGACAATGCAAAGCATATCCCAGCCAAATTAGCCGTAGACCTCAGGGAAATAATAATATCAAAGGACTTGACACCTGAGCAAAGGGTAACAAGAAGGGAAGAAAGGGAAAAAAGAAAGAAAGAAAAGGAAAACCAAGAGGATATGAGCGACATAAATGATGTGACCATTATGGAAGACCCAAGACCCCGTACCGGTGTAAGAGCAAACATGAATAATCTACAGAGATTCATGAGCCCTATAAGACCACTACAAAACATGCAACACTTAAACAGTACGGTCGATACGTCTAGAAACCCATTCTCAAATTCCACGTTGGTAGACAACCTTAACACTGAGGATGTAACGCTTCCAGGAGGGCTTTGGCAGGGAGATATTCCCCATGATACAAGTCTTAGGGGGCGAGGGCATGAAAAAAATTAAATGAAGTTTTAGTTTTTAATCATGTAAATAGTGATATTTTAAATATTGACAGTTTGAAATGTCTGTATAGTAACTGTGATTGTCTGACACAAACAAAGTTAGCTGAGCTAGAACAAGTTGCTAATGAAAAACATGTTGATATTATCATGTTGACTGAAGTTTTTCCCAAAAACAGTCTATTTGAAAAGAGTGTTGACTTGTATAAACTTAAAGGTTATGATATCACTATTTCAAATCTTTCGTGCGGAAGAGGAGTTTTGATTTACTCGAAATATGGTCTTCAAATTAATGAAATCAAATTAAAAACTGAATATGAGGATTCTGTTTGGTGTAACCTAAAACTTCAAGATCATGATAAATTATTGATAGGCTGTATATATCGTAGTCCCAACAATACAAACGAAAATAATGAAAAACTCCTAAAACTAGTAAGTGGATTGAATCATGAAAACTACAGCCATATTCTAATTGCTGGTGACTTTAATCTGAAGGAAATCAATTGGGAAAATTACACTTGTTCAGTAAATGAAAACCATATAGCATTTAAGTTCATTGAAAGTGTAAAGGATAGTTATTTATACCAACATGTAAGAACCCCAACAAGATTTAGATTAAACCAACAACCCAGTTTAATAGATTTAGTACTTACAAATGAGGAGAATATGGTGAGTGAAATCGTAGAACTACCCGCACTAGGAGCAAGTGACCATATTACATTACTTTTCAATTTCGAATGTTACACCTTTATCAAAAAACCATCATCAAACAAGCTAAACTTTAAAAAAGGAAACTATGACGATATAAACAATGAGCTATCACACATTCATTGGTCGACCTTATTTGCTGGTCTTGATGTTGAGGCTTCGTGGGAGATCTTTAATGAAAAACTTTCAAAGGTGGCGAAGAATAACATACCAGAGACAAAGATTACCCATGGATCATCGAATCAAAAACAGCACTTAAGTCCGAAATGCCTGTCAGCGATAAAAACAAAAAAATCAAAATGGCTCAGATTTAAGAACACTAAAAGAGATGAAGATTATGTAAGATATCGCCAAGCCAGCAACTCTGTCAAATCAGAAATTCGCAAAGAAAAATACTCATTCGAAAAAAACTTAGCTGCAAAGATTAACACTGATAGTAAAATGTTCTGGAGTTATATTAGGTCGAAAATGAAAACAAAAACAAGTATTGGTTGTCTTGAACAGCCAAACGGTGAACTGGCAGTTGATGATGAAATGAGAGCTGACTTACTAAACACATATTTCACTAGTGTATTTGAAAATGAAGGAAATGATCCCCTACCTGAATTTGATAACAGAAATTTCCAAGACGAGTTGTTGAATGTAGTCGTCACAGAAGAAAAAATCACTAAAGCCATAGATAAATTGAAGCAATCAAAGACTAATGGCCCCGATGTGTTTCATCCAAACCTAATGAAAGAGTGTAAAGACAAGCTGGTACACCCATTAAAGGTCATATATGAGAAATCACTAGAGGAGGGTAAAATCCCACAACACTGGAAAGAAGCCAACATATCCGCAATATTAAAAGCCAATCCAAAATCCAAAGTTGAAAATTACCGCCCAATAAGCCTTACATCAGTACCAGGAAAAATCTTAGAAAGAATATTGAGAGATGAGATAGTTGAGCACATGTCTGTCAATAGTCTTTTTTCCGATGAACAACATGGTTTTATCAAGGGCAGATCTTGCACTACAAATCTCCTAGAATTCCTCGAGGACATCACAAAATTTGTAGATGAAGACAAGAGCGTTGACATCATATACTTAGACTTTAGTAGGGCGTTCGATAAAGTTCCACACAAAAGGCTTCTAAAGAAGATCTGGGCATATGGTATACGAGGTAAAGTGCACAAATGGATTTCGGACTTTTTATCAAACAGAACGCAACAAGTGGTAGTCAATGGTGTCAAGTCAACCAAATCTTTAATAACAAGTGGGATACCTCAAGGAAGTGTCCTTGGCCCAATACTCTTTCTAATATTCATTAATGACTTGCCAGATGTTCTAACAGTGTACAAAAAGTTATTTGCAGACGACTCAAAATTGTATAACTGCATCAGTTCAGACCAAGATACATATGATCTTCAGAGGGGAATAGATGACGCTGTTAAATGGGGAGAAGACTGGAAAATGTTCTACAATACAAAAAAATGTAAACATTTACATATAGGCAAAAAGGTCACAGAAACGCAATATAAAATGAACGTAGGAGACAGAGAAATACCAATTGAGCAAGTCCAGAGTGAAAAGGATCTTGGGATCACTATTGATACTAATTTGAAATTCACAGAACACGTCAATAATAAAGTAAAAATAGCAAACAGAAATATTGGCCTGATTTTTAGGAGTTTTACATTTATGGACAAAGCAATGTTCCTGTCCCTTTATAAATCAATTGTTAGGCCTCACCTCGAATATGCGAGCTGCGTTTGGGCTCCATATTACAAAAAGGACTGCATTGCTATTGAAAATGTCCAACGAAGGGCAACGAAAATGGTTCCTTACCTAAAGAATTTAACATACACAGAGCGTCTTTTGAAATTGGGCCTTCCAACGTTGGAATATCGTAGAATTAGGGCGGACCTCATCCAAGTTTTCAAAATTATACATGGGCTTGAAGACATTGACAAAGTTAAGTTTTTCAAATTAGTAGAAAACCCTGTGACAAGAGGTAATTCCTTAAGACTTTTCAAGAATCGTGCAAGGCTAGATGTTCGTAAAAACTTCTTCTCAAATCGTATCGTGAACCTTTGGAACAGTTTACCAGATAAAATAGTTTTGGCACCCTCCCTGAACAGTTTTAAGAGTCAGCTCAACATATATTGGAAGGACAACCCTATTAAATTCCACCCGTCATGCTACACTCCCGGAAGTCAAGCAAGTGACATTATCATAATGCATCAAGAAAGGCAAACATTGCCTACATAGATGTCTACAGTGGTAAGAAATGGTAAGAAATGGTAAGAGACAATCTTGTTTGGAACTTGTCCAAATCCAAAAATCAGGAGCCAACAGTTTTGTAGGCATTAAATTTTGAGTTCTGTTTTACACCACCAGGTCATGATTTGACTGATTGCTCTGCTTTTGATGGTTTGAAACGGGACATCTTGCGAAACAGTATTACATGACTAGCATTTTCTCCTCCCTCAATAGTTTGATTTTGTGCAATTAAACCATCACATTGTCTCTTTGAGAGACTTTGACTCCCCTAAAGAAAAAGCCCTAGGTAAACAACTTAAAGGCTGCTGAAGATGACAAAATTAGAGTCAATAACAATATTATAGGATTTGTATATAAACATAGCACAGAAAATATTGAGACAAAATTAGAAAATGTTGATTTTGAACATTTCCTCCTTTTGTCTCAATGTTTTTCAAATTTGTTTCTCTAAAGGACATCAACTCCAGGAATTGTTTGGAAAAGAGCTAATCAGCCTATATGAAGCTTCAAAATTATGCTATTATTGCATTTTTGGTGCAAAATTTGGCCCAAATATAAAGCACTATACAATGAGACAGGTGATAACAAAACTAAACATGTCAAGCAGATATTTTAGACTAAGAGTGTCCGTAGTCAAGAGGTAGAGCGTCGGCCTAGCGACTAAGAGGTTCCGAGTTTGATCCCCGGTAGCAGAGGTTGTTCAAGGCTTCTCATTGGCCCACAAATTCGGCGCAAGTACTGGTCAGTGTATTTCCAGGAAGCAGAATCGAGAGGGATTAGAATAAATTAAAAAACTTGCTTCCCAATCGATGTAAAATAAATATGTTCAAAGGAACGTCTGAAGAAAGAAAGAGTAAGATCAGACTGCTCTTATGTGCAGGTTGATCTTATGCTATGCTGTCAACAAAAAGAATTAATGTAGTATCATTATGACAAAGAATAAAAGACAATTCGGAAATTTTTTTAGCATAGAATTATAAATATCTTCACAAAATGTCAGGAATTGACTAAGACAAGCAAGCAGTGAAGAATGAGATGAGACTGCTTTTATGAGTGGAATGTCAGTGCTGGTATAATTATGCCCCCTTTCGAAGAAAATGGGGGTATATTGTTTTGCAAGTGTCGGTCGGTCGGTCGGAAGGTCGGTCCGTAGGTCGGTCGGTCTGTCCGTAGACCAAACCTTGTCCGGAGCATAACTCAAAAAGTATTAAAGGTAGAATCATGAAACTTCATAGGTGGATAGATCTCATTATGGAGAGGTGCAGTGCACAAGAACCGTAACTCTGCCGATCAAATCTTTTGAATTATTGCCATTTGTTGATTTTATAACTTGATTCTTGTCCGGAGCATAACTCAAAAACTATGTAAGGTAGAATCATGAAACTTAAGGGGGAATGCTCCAGTTTCCTCAATTTTTTCCCAATAATAGAATTTATTTATATTTTGTATGTTGAAATTACACGTTATTACCAATTGAAAAATAAAATAAAAATGGATAGTCAGCGATCTTGTTTGAATTTTATAGGCATTTGTATCACATACCCCTACATCGAAAAAATGCATAATTTCTTGCACCTGTCCAAGGTCACTAAAATGCTAATAAAACGCTGTGTATTCATCGTTTAGTCCCGAAAACGGATTTAAAGTAACGCCTTTCATTTAATAACAGGGGTTCTTTTTATGGTTAGGGGAAGGGGCCCGGGGCCCTTGATTTGGGGAAAAATGCGTCGAATGAGCTGTTTTAGGGGGAAAATGTTCAAGCATTGTTTTTTGCTTAAATACTGTAAATGCACAAATCATTTCAGAAAACATAAAGAAAATAGACTTTGAAAGCAATTTATAAGCTGATAAACTGAAGGTCTGTGATTTTTAACATAATTGCTCCCATGGGAGAACATTGTAAAGGTTGAAACATTGATTTATGAGGGGAAAATTACAATTTAGGGGAAAAAATCCCAGAGGGGAAGGGGCCGATATTCGGCCCCAATTTATTAGTAAAAAAAACCCCTGAATAAGAACAGAAAACATAAAATATGTGCTATTATGAACGCGTAAATGTATAAAACGGCATGCTCATGTGTTCGGTTAGATCAACGAAGCTGGAGTGTTTTATGTCAAAATTTGTATATTTTTGAAAATATTTCAAGTGCTACATAATAGAATTTGATAAAACTCCCTCATTGTATTAAGCAACATGTCCTGGTTATAATTTAAAAAGAAAATGTATAGGTCAGCGTACTTATTAGTGAATTACAGCAATTTTTATCAGCTACACATGAATAAAATGACGCAAAACAGTGGTAACTGCATACACACTTACGACTGTCTTGCTCTAAATAATCGATTTCCATCTTGGGGAAATCAGTTTCGCATATTAAAAACACTTTTACCGTCGAAAAAGGTAAATTGTAATTATGTGTTATATTATTGAAAATATGGTAGTGAAACATATTGGTACGAAACATCTAATTTACTGCAGTAATGACTGAGTGTTCCGAAAAACTGGAGCATTCCCCCTTAATAGGTGAATCAGCGTTCCCATTCACGTAATATTTTACGTGAAACACGTAAATTTTTATGCTCCCCGAAGGGAGAGCATATAGTCGCCGCTTCGTCTGTCCGTCCGTCCGTCCGTCCGTCCGTCCGTCCGTCATTCCGTCCGTCCGTCCGTCCGTCCGTCCGTCCGTCCGAAGCGATTTCTCTATAACCCTTGGGCCAAATCAAATGAAACTTACCATGTGAACTCCCTATGACAAAATGCCGATGTACTTTTCCCAGTTTTTGGATTTGAGGCCTCGTCATGGGAAAAGGGGACTTAAGGTCAAATACACTTTTTCTCTGATTTCTCATAGTCTAATGGTCAGAATTTGATGAAATTTCATATTTGAGTAGCAAATCAGATGCCCTTGACAATAAACTACTTGAAATTTGCGTATAAAAAGTATGTCATGGAAAAAGGGGGCTTAACGTTTGTTAGCTTAATCTTAGCTCTGCATGGCATACATTTATTGTGACAATGCCTTAATCGGGGAGCATTGTCCGTCTCTGACGGCTCTTGTTTTGACAGAACGTACAAATTTTCAAAAATGAAAGACGCTCTACGTGACCGGCACGTAAGCTAATTCCCCATAAAATTAGTCAAATTGATGTACATAAAGAGACTCCATGTTAAATGTCAACAAGGCTCCTCGTACTTGATACATCTGCGCATGTCATTTTTCTGAATCTCCGGTGTTTAAAAAAAGCAACCTATCGGAAAACGATTGGAAATCCCCACCAAGTCGTAAATATAACGTGTATTTCCGTAGTGGGTGATAAAGTCTTACGGAAATATCCGATTGCTTTTCGGACTTCTTTCTGCCGTTTTCATTAGTGTAGAATCGCATTTACGTAATGTCGTAAATGGTCGAGAAATATTCCGATTGTTGCCGAGTGTTCCCGAATGCTTCTCATTGCGTTATTCCTACCCGTGACGTCATTAAAATATAATTCTTCTGCAAATGGCGACCAAACAAAACACGCTAGCAAGTCTGTGGGGACAAGTTCCGCGGCAGTCAACCTCGGCAGACAATCAAACTCCCACACCATCTAAATCTACTAGTGAGATCGTCACAGCAAAGGCTACCGCTAAGAAGGTGAAAAAGTTCCAAAATTCGTGGCTATCATTGTTTTCCTGGTTGCGGTATGACGAGACAAACGGGAAGATGCATTGCCTCAAGTGCGAGGAATCCGATCGTAATAACCCTTCGGCGTTTGTGAAAGGCACTTGTAACTTTCAAAAATCAGCCCTCACAAGACATGAAAGCTCGGATGAGCATCTACTTTCGATAAAAAAGTTAAAAGAAAGATGTTACATGACAGCAGCAAAAAAATTGTAGACTCGAAACAACTCCCAATTCTCGAGGCACAACTGAGAACAGCTTTATGGATGGCCAAAGAAAAGATTGCAGATAGAAAGTTTCTTAGTCTAATAGATTTACAGGTAATTGAAAAGAACAAAACAGGCTGCAATTGTTAACCAGGGGTTGAAAAATTTCTTCAAACCTACTAGTCCTGTAGGACTAGTAGCTCTGAATTTCTACTCGCCCTTAAGGCAACCCAACTCGCCCTTAAAGATGAAGAAAATTTTAGACTGTTGGCTCTTACGGAAGCATTATTATGCAAATAACATAGATCTAACTCTCTGACTCTACAAATAAAGTTTCTTCGGTATAAATGACAGACAGGGCTCGCGCTGGCGATCGCCACTTCAAAAGTCATAGGCGAATAAGGCAACAATTTTATTAAAAAAGATGGCCAATAAATTGAATGTGGCTCCTGAAGACTTGACTCCATCTTTTACCATAAATCAATCGCCGATTAAACATTACTGTAAACACTTACTTTTTATTTGATTCAAAAGATAGATTAGCTGTCGAAATGGTCGAGGAAGCACACATGGTCAGTTTAATATGTACAACTACAATGTACCCGGTAAATGTGAAAGAATTTCTTTGTGTAATCGCGAGGCGGCATAACAGAAAGAGACAACACGTCGGTGTTAAAACCATTTAACGTCGGTGTATTTACTACGTAGATAGCGTTTTGTTTTCATTACTTCATCCCATTTTCCCGCACTTTTTGGCACGCGCGACTTTTGTAAACAAATCATAGTAAAACGTAACCTTATTTGGTTGCGGAAAAATCACTTGATTGAAACTGGAATGACTATGTCATCAATTGACTGTGTTTGCGGCATCTTTGATCTCGCTCAATTCATCGCATATGAGTAACACAGATTTACTCTAGTTTCCTTGTTTAGTTTTACTTTCGGGATTGATCGACATAAACAGGGAAAGGTCTTATTTTACAGCGAATATTATTGTTTCCGATATGAAAGTTTGAAATAAATACTTTCTTTTCGATCTTTTATTTTTTTCCCCTCAATCAGCGTGATTCAAGTCCTAAATTTTTACTCGCCCCGTCGGATTAGTTCGTCCCCAAATCTACTCGTCCTACGGCATTTTCAACTCGCCAATGCGAGCGGGCGAGTGGATTTTTCAACCCCTGTTAACCCTTTCCCAAATAAAACCTAGTTTTGACATCATTATAAGGAAATGCTTAGGAAAACATTGAGTCAAAAGATGCAAATGTTTGTAAGATTCATGAATCAATTTCTCCTTTTGTCTGAATATCTTCTGAGACTTCATGTTACATAAATCCTACCTTTATCAACATGAATTTTGTTGTCTGCAACTCATTTAGAATTGTATGTACCCAAAATTTTGCTGATTGGGATACAATCATATATATATGTAACAAGCACTTAGATTTTTTGGTTATTTTGTTCACTGTTGAAAAATAGAAAATGTAAGAAATGAAGATTAAAGAGGATGTTTCAAATAGAGAATACGGTAGTTTGATATTTAGACCTGTGTTTGACGTCCCTAATTAATATATTTTGACAAAGCATTGATAGAAAAGAATAAATTGCTGATTTGCAATTTCTCAGTTTCTGTGTTATTATCTTATAACATGGGCATGAACATAGATCCATATTTTACATTTACTGCTATTATAATTGCTATCAATAATTTTGACTTCTTGCAGCAGCATAAAAATGAATTTATGCATAGATGTAATCTAGTTCTATCCAGTTGTTTTGTTTTCTTCAACGTCTTTCCTTTTTTTAAGTTAATTTATGAACTCGGGATATCTGCATATGTAATGACACCACTGCGGAAAGGTTTTCTTAAAGTACAACAAAATTCTAGACTGCTCCAAAATTCAAAGATGTTGCAGACTGAAAGGATAATTTAAAGGGAATAAAATTCATTTTTTTTTGTCTTTTTGGATGGAAAACATTGTGGAAAATGAAGAAATATGGTGTAGTGGGTACCCCCAAAATTTGAAAATATGGATGTGGAGAGGGTACAGGGAACCCCCAGTTCAAAAAGGCAGTGGGAACACTGTGAATAGATCTCATTATGGAGAGGTGCAGTGCACAAGAACCGTAACTCTGCCGATCCTATTTTTGGAGTTATTGCCCTTTGTTGATTTTCAAATTTGATTATTGTCGGGAGCATAACTCAAAAAGTATGTAAGGTAGAATCTTGAAACTTTACAGGTGGATAGATCTCATTATGGAGAGGTGCAGTGCACAAGAACCGTAACTCTGTCTATCAAAATTTCTGAGTTATTGCCCTTTCTTGATTTTATAACTTGATTCTTGTCCGGAGCACAACTCGAAAAATATGTAAGGTAGAATCATGAAACTTTACAGGTGAATAGATTTCATTATGGAGAGGTGCAGTGCTTAAGAACCGTAACTCTGCCAATCAAATTCTTGGAGTTATTTCCCTTTGTTGATTTTTACACTTAATTCTTAACCTTGCCTATATCTCATGTCCTTTTACACATACAGCCTTGATATCTCACACATAGATACCTCCTTTCAACATGGTTCACATTTAACCATGACCTTGTGACCTTGACCTTGGAGTTTGACCTACTTTGAAAAAAATTAAACCCGGCATATATCTCATAACCTTTTACAAAAACAGCCTTGATATTTCACACATGGACACATCTTACCAAGACCTTTCACAATTGACCATGACCTTGGACTTTGTGACCTTGACCTTGGGGTTTGACCTACTTTTAAAAACTTTAACCTGGCCAATATATCATGTCCTTTTACACATACAGCCTTGATATTTGATACATGGAAACTTCCGACCAAGACCTATCACATACGACTATGACCTTGGACCATGTGGCCTTGACCTTGGAGTTTGACCTACTTTTAAAAAAATTAAATTGGGCCTATATCTTATGTGCTATTACACATACAGCCTTGGTATTTCACACATGGACACATCTTACCAAGACCTTTCACATTTGACCATGAAATTGGACCTTGTGACCTTGACCTTTGACTTTGACCTACTTTAAAAAAAACTTTAACCTAGCCGATATATCAATTCCTTTTACACATATAGCCTTGATATTTGACACATGGACACCTACGACCAAGACCTTTCACATTTGACCATGACCTTGGACCATGTGACCTTGACCTTGATGTTTGACCTACTTTAATAATACATTAACCTGGCCTATATTTCATGTCATTTTACATATACAGCCTTGATATTTCACGCATGGTCACTTCCAACCAAGATATTTCACTTTTGACCATGACCTTGGACCTTGACCTTGGAGTTTGACCTACTTTTAAAAAACTTAAACTAGGCCTATATCTCATGTCCTGTTACCTATACAGTCTCAATATTTCACACATGGACACCTCCTACCAAGACCTTTCACATTTGACCATGACCTTGGCCTGTGACCTTGACCTTTGATTTTTACATACTTTTAGAAATCTTTAACCTAGCCTTTATCTTATGTCCTAATACACCTACAGCCTTGATATTTCACACATAGACACCTCCTACCAAGACCTTTCACATTTGACCATGACCTTGAATATTGCAACCTTGACCTTGGAGTTTGACCAACTTTTAAAAAGACTGAAACCAGGCATATATATCATGTCCTTTTACACCTACAGCCTTGATAATTCACACATGGACACCTCCAGCCAAGACCTTTCACATTTGACCATGACCTTGACCTTGGCATTTGGCCTACTTTTAAAAACTTTAACCTGGCCTATGTTTCATTTTACTTTTACATATATATACAGCTTTGATATTTCACACATAGACACCTCCTACCAAGACCTTTCATATTTGACCATGACCTTGGACCTTGGTAACTTGACCTTGGACTTTGACCTACATCAAATGTAGGCCCTTGAGGGGGCATATATGTTTTACAAACATCTCTTGTTCCTGTTATCAGCACAAGGGTTGACCCCTTCCTTAACAGGGACACTTTTTGACACAACAAAGTCTTAACCCATTACCTGACGGCAAAATTTTGGGCTCTTCTAATTTAAAAGGTGATAAAGACAGCAATTTCAAGTTGGTGAAATCTTAAAGAATATTTCCATTTTGGTTTAGAAAACATTGTGGGAAATGATGAAATCGCTTGTCACAAGCAATTTCTTTATCTTCCACAATGTTTTCCAAAGCCTTTTCTTTTGAAGGAGTCCAAAGGTGTCACTTTGCAGTAATGTGTTAAAACAAAATGGAAAAATATTGAATAAAGGAAGAAAATTCCAATTACTAGCATTCTCTCCCCTTTTCAGCAATATTTTCTATCCTTTCAAACAATATTTTAATTCTGATTTTGCGATTGTATTTGTTGTTTCAGATGAACTCATTTGGACATGCTCCGGTTGTGATATGGACGTGGAATGGTGCATGTGACCAGGCCTTAACCCTCTCCCAAACGTCAAAATTTTAGGGTAGTCCAATTTGAAAGCTGCCGCAGACGACAAAATGGATGTTATTTAAGACATGAATTGTGTGTAATATGACACAGAGAATATTGAGACAAAAGGAGAAACTGCTGGTCAACAGCAGTTTCTTCTTTTGTCTCAATATTTTCCCAAGCATTTTCTTTTAGGGACTTCAAAACAAGGTCTTGTTTGGGAAAGGGTTAAAATATTACAGTCTTTGGAGTTTAAAGGGTTAAAGTGTTCCCTGAATTTCTTGACCCAAATGATATTCTCGCTCAGAGTCAATCTTTCATTGGAATTGAATCGGTTGATAGATTGTTGTAATCTATCCTACTGGATTTGTAATCAAAGATAAATGATGTGGGAAAACATTTACCAGTACCAAATGGAACCATTAATCCATTACCACAGAGTGACTCCTTTTGACTCCCCACAAGGTAATGGCTTCGGAAAATGTTGTGGAAAATGAAGAAATTGCTTGTGACAAGCAATTTCTTTATTTCCCACAATGTTTTCTATGTAAAAAGACCAACAAATGCAAAGATTCATGCACTTGAAATTGTCATCTGCATCATCTTTGAATTTAGATTAGCCTAAAATTTGCTGTTTGGCAATGGGTTATAATGCAACAGAAATGGGTTGAGTGGTTTATTCATTCACCAAAATGGTGCAGGCTTGGTGCAGGTTTGATAATGGTTTTAGATTATAATTTTAGGGAAATGTTCAAAGAGTCAAATTCAATTTGAATTGAATCGTTTTATATATTTTAGAACTGAATTAAATTTTTTGATATGGAGGAGATGGTGTGAGAAAGACAGTTTGTTGTCTGCTATTTTATTTCGGAGCTATAAAATTTGTCTAATTTTGGAAAGGGTTGAACAGACAGTATCATATTCAGATATAGATACTTTGGATCGGTCCCCTTGGGCGTCAAATTCAGAACAGAATTGAAGACTTTTTATTGTCATAGATGGAAATACTATGTTTTATCTTAAGGTGGTCTACCCCTAATGAGATTCGGGCAACGTCCGAATTATTCGGGTGACGCCAAAAACATTTGGTGGTAGAACTTTCCACCGCCGAATGTTTATGATTGTGCCAAAAAGTTTGTATACGTAAGGACGCCACTCAGAAAACCAGATGTTTTTTTAATCTCAAAATGGCCACATTACGGGTATTCTACCTTAACCCTTTCCCAAACAAGACCTGGTTTTGATGTCCCTAATAGAAATGGCTTGGGAAAACATTGAAACAAAAGAAGAAACTGCTGATAACCAGCAGTTTCTCCTTTTGATTCAATATTTTCTACGCCATATTCTACACAAATTCTATCTTTATTAACTTCTATTTTGTCATTTGTGGCAGTTTTTGAAGTTGATCACCCTAAAATTTTGTCGTTTTGGAAAGGGTTAAAGCCAATGCTTTGAATTTGTAATGATAAGCCAGCAGTAGAATTTTCCGGAAAAATTGTCAATTGATTGAATTTGAAAAAAATATGATTACAGGCCCCTCATAAGGGCTTGAGTCCACCCTATATGAAATTGCTTCATACGGGCCTGGATTATTTAGTTCTATTTTCTAATTTCCAAATTCTGTTACCCAAATCTCTTAGCAAGATGGCTAGATATTGATCCTTGTATGATATTAATGTCAGCGAAAGGTAAAAGGGTTGGTGCAAGTATCAAGAGATCTAAATTTTGCGGTGAAAGTCTCAAGTTGGCTAGAATAATTCCATTATCGTTTTAGGAGAGAATCTTGAATTCAGGAGGGACGAAAAAATGTGCTGAAGAAAAAGAAACCCATCAAATCCACTGAAAAAGGAAATATTTAGGCCTATAATACTCTCTCAAAAAACGATTCAATATTTCATTTAATATTCATCAAACTCTATGTTGTGGATAGTCATTACTCATTAGAATTGATGATTTAAATGAGTACCCACAGCATAGGGTTTTGATTTGAAATATGACATTTAGAATGCCTTTACCCCATCTATGCCCTGAAACGGGTAAAGCCAACATGACTTTCTCTGCTATACCATTATATTTCCAGTTTGAATTTTGTCATCAATACTTCATCATTATAGTTACAGGCTAAATAGTCTAGACATCTGTAAAATATAATTGAGCCAGGATCTGGAAAAAGGTCACTAAAGGCTTTTGAGCCCAACATGATTCCAGATCAGCCTGCGTATACATGCAGTCTCTGATCAGGAACCATATTGCTCTCCAATAGCTTGGTGATGGTCTGTGCCTCTGTGACAACCAGATGAGAGTAACATGAATCCAGATCAGACTGCACCTAGGCACAGCCTGATCTTGAAACGCTGCTGTCTCAAATGCTATTAGGGATGTCTTTCCAGATCCAGGCTCTTATATATAGTATTGACTGGGATATCCTTAATGGTGAGAACAAAGTACAGCCACTTCAGATTCAGATAGACCTCACACTGTCTGTGTCAGTCTATAGGCCTACTTCATGCAAAAACAAGAATATTCTGGTAAATTGGCAAGACAAGGGGTATATAGCATAATAGCAAACATGTCTTTCTCTGGTATACTTTTCACCAATATTTCTTCATGATAGTTACAAGCTAAACTGTCAAATGTTTCTTTTTGAATTTGTCATCAATACTTAATCATTATAGTTACAGGCTAAACTATATGGGTATGTCAAATGTTTCTTTTGAATTTGTCATCAATGTTTCATCGTAATAGTTACAGGCTAAAAAGTCTAGACATTTGTGAATATAAATGTTATTGACTAGGAAATTCCCCAACCTGGTAACCCTTTCTCAAACGAATAGATTCATGTGATGGTCTCTCAGATATGAGCAATTTAGGGCCATTTTGACCCCCTATATTTATCTAGTCTGTTTGTAAAAGCAGGAATATTATTCTGATGTATTGGTATGCCAAATGTTTCTCTCTTGAATTTGTCATCAATACCTCATCATTATGGTTACAGGCTAAACTAGTCTAGACATCTGTAAAACATATAGTTATTGACTGGGTTATCCTCAACTCTTAAACACTGATCAATATCCATGTTGGTGTCTTTTAGCTTTTCCATCAGCTGGTTTAAGATGGAACATCCTGATGTTCTCTAAGGTGAGCGATATTGGGCCATCTTGGCCCTCTTGTTCTCTTGAATTTATCATCAATACTCCATCAGTACAGTTACAGGCTAAACTGGTTTCTCAATCAGCTGTTTTAAGATGGAACATCCTGATTTTCTCTAAGGTGAGCGATATATTGGGTCATCTTGGCCCTCTTGTTCTCTTGAATTTGTCATCAATGCTTCATCATTATTGTTACAGGCTAAACTTGTCTAGACATCTGTAAATATATTGTTATTGACTAGGAAATTTCCTAAATCTGTAAACCTTTTGACCTCGATCCTTGTCTTTGCCTATTCTGCTTGCCAAAGAAGGAAAATATTCTGATGTATGGGTAAATTGCAAATGTTTCTCTCTTGAAGTTGTTGTCAATACCTCATCATTATAGTTACAGGCTAAACTATGGTCTAGACATCTGTTGAAAATATAGTTATTGACTGGGTTATCCTTAACTCTTAAACCCCAATCAATATCAATGTCTTTTAGCTTCTCCTTCATCTGTTTAAACCCTTTCCCAAACGACAAAATTTAAGGGTGATCCACTTCAAAAACTGCCACAAACGATGAAATGGATGTTATTAAAGATAGGTTTTGTGTTAAATATGACACAGAAAATATTGAGACAAAAGGAGAAACTGCTGGTTATCAGCAGTTTCTTCTTTTGCTTCAATGTTTTCCCAAGCCTTTTCTATTAGGGACGTCAAAACCAGGTCTTGTTTGGGAAAGAGTTAAAAATGTCTATGTTGCAAGAATATTTTGGAAAATTGTTAAGACAAGAGTAAAGCTATACTTTGAATTCGTCATCAATAGTTCATCATTATGGTTACAGGCTAAACTTGTCTAGACATTTGTTAAACATATATTTATTGACTGGGTTATCCTTAACTGTAAACCCCGATCAATATTCATGTTGTTGTCTTTATGATTCTCAATCAGCTGTTCTAAGATGGAACATCCTGATGTTCTCTAAGGTGAGCGATATTTGGTCATCTTGGCTCTCTTGTTCTCTTGAATTTGTCATCAATGCTTCTTCATTACGGTTATAGGCTAAACTCGTCTAGACTTCAATAAAACATATATTTATTGACTGGGTTATCCTTCACTCTTAAACCCTGATCAATGACCATGTTGTTGTCTTTAACCGATTACCAGACGACAAAATTTAGACTATTCCAAATTCAAAGATGTTACAGGCGACAATATCAAGGTATGAACTTTTTAACATGATTGGTCTTTTGTGGTAGAAAACATTGTGGAAAATGAAGACATTGCTTGTCACAAACAATGTCTTCATTTTCCACAATGTTTTCCAAAGCATTTATCTTGGTGAGGAGTCAAAAAGGGTCATTGTGTGGTAATTGGTTAACCCGTAAACACTGCTCAATATCCATGTTGTTGTCTTTTAGTTTCTCCATCAGCTGTTTTAAGGTGGAACATCTTGATGTTCTCTATGGTGAGCGATATTGGACCATCTTGGCCCTCTTGTTCACTTAAATTTGTCATCAATACTTCATCATTGTAGTTTTAGGCTAAACTTGTCTAGACATTTATAAAACATATAGTTATTGACTGGGTTATCCTTAACTTTCTTCGAGCCTTTCTCAAACTAATATCTTGACATTTTTGGTCTTTAGAATTATCAGTTAGCTGAGCAAGTTAGGGCCATTTTGACATCCTTGTCTTTTTCTATTCTGTTTGTACTGGTATGTCAAATGGTTCTCTTCAATACCTCATCATTATGGTTACAGGCTAAACTGGTCTAGACATCTCTGTTAAAGATATAGTTATTGACTAAATTATCCTTAACTCTTAAACCCCAATCAGTATCCATGTTGTTGTCATTTAGTTTCTCAATCAGCTGCTTTAAGATGGAACATCCTGATGTTCTCTAAGGTGGGCGAATTTTGGCCCTCTTGTACTCTTGGATTCGTCATCTGAATGCTTCATCATTGTAGTTATAGGCTAAACTTGTCTAGAAATCTGTAAAACATTACAGTTATTGACTGGGTTATCCTTAACTCGTATATCCATGTTGTTGCCTTTTAGTTTCTCCATCAGCTGTTTTAAGATGGATAAGTGGATTCTGATGGATTTGCACTTTGACATAATCTGATCTGGATCAACTGTTACGCAGAGCCTTTTAGAGGGGGTTATGGATTTCCAAAATACAATATATCACAGGGTTCCCAAAAACCCCCATATTGGGGTTTTGCACCCCCAAAATTGAATCTTGCACCCCCAATTTTTGCAGGCAGCCTTCTTTGTCTCATAGAGGGGGTGCAAGTATGCTGTAAAATGACTGTTTTCACCCCCAGATTTAAAAGTCAGTGGGAACCCTGTATCATTAAACTTTCATCAAACCCTATGTTGTTGGTACTCATTAGAATCGTCTTATCGAGACAATTCTAATGAGTACCCACAACATAGGGTTTGGATTTGAAATAACTAATTTAGTTTACCCCCTCATAACTGTTGCTTTGTCACAGTAGTCTCAAATGCTATTTTAGGGTCTCTTTTCCACATTTCAGCTTCTATCTGCAATTGTAAATTTCTTAGGAGCCTTTTCTTGTTAAACAATTTTCGATCAAGAAAGCATCCCCTGGATGCATTTTAATATTGTAATTCCATAAAATTGTGAGCTTGCTTGGCACAAGAATTACCAAGGGTATTGTTCTATCAAATCTTTTAAAGCTCTTAATCTGATGCATTTGACATTTCACTTCTCTGGGAAATGTTTCGACAGCACATTATAATGAACTCCACAATATTACAGTTTCTTTAATGCTACGGTCACAAATCACTAAATGTGAAAGTGCCACCGCGCGATTTTTTTTACTTCGGCGAATTCCTAAACACGAATGCCACCGGGCGATTTTTTTACGAATCATTGCGAGTGGTCATAAATAACTGCCACTAAAATGCTGCCTAACGGGGCCCGCGCATCCCCAGGCGGTTTCAAAGGTACAAGGTGCGCGTGTCGTCATCAGGATGCCGGCCAGTGGCACTCAGGTGGCAGGCAGGTAGCAGGCCTGCCACTGTCAGCTTTAAACTGCCACCGCCGGGCGACCTTCAATATTTTACGTGCCACCCGCCGGCAATCGCGCGTTCTAACTGCCACTGCCCGGCGCCCGCCCGATAATCTGACGGCGGCAGGCTAGTTTCCGAGGAATTTAAAATCTTGACTGCTCTCAAAAGTTAACTTTGTTCTCAATATAGCTAAAGCCTACAGCAGGAATTGTGAAAATGCCGCCTAATAAATGCAACGGAAATGGCAAAAGCAAGGCGCCAGCCCAAAAGCGCCCTAGACAAGATCCCCACGAACACGGTAATATCATTGAAGATGAGGATATGGAGGATGAATTTATATTCAGGGTTCGAGTCTGCACTCGGTAGACCGCCGTCCTGCAACCTTCCAATACCAACGGCCGCCTCCCTGCTGCCTTTCGATCTCCGCCCTGCCACCGGCAGATATTTAGAAATCGGACGGTGGCATGCCAATGGCATAACGGCGGCAGGCCGGGTGAAGGAAAGTGGCAGTTACGATTTCGAAGACCTTCAAGCACCAAGACCGAGTAAAAATCGCGCTGCAGCCCGCCTGCCACTTGACAGCCACCACGCGACTTCGAAATGCATCCGGCCAGTGGCAGGACGGCTTTCAAAATTGAAAAAGATCGGGCGGTGGCAGTTAGAATTTTAACTTTTTGTTAAAATTGTAACTGCCACCTAGCGGCGTCCTAAATGCCAACTGCCGCCTGCCAATGTTGCCTGGGCGGTCGCAGGGCCGCCACCGGCCGAATTATACAAAAACTGGCAGTTATCACGCCGGGCGGTGGCATTTAGTGATTTGTGACCGTAGCATAAGTGCACATAAAACTTAGAATATTTAAAGTTATACATTTTTAGCCTACTTAATAATTTTATTAAACTTGCAAGGTTTAATCGAGGAATCAGTCATTTGTTGGAATGATCAGAGGCTTACATAGTTTGATCTCATTCATTTGTCCACCCTTCCTATTATTGACCATTATTTATGTCTTTTCTAAGTCTCTTGTAGAGGGGGTATATACTCCTAGCATTCTGTCAAATTTTGTTTTTTATCCCAAGATTGAAAGTCAGTGGAAATCCTGTCTTACTACATAATGTATTATGACATTGTGTATTTGGATGTGGAAACTGTATCCTGCATTCTTGCAATCCAAATGTAGGCTTCAAAGGGAATATTTTAATATGTTACTTCTTAATCATGTTGTGCATTATTTATATTTTCAGATCAAACTTGTGAACATCAGTAGTAATGATATAGTTGATGGAAATCAGAAACTTACTCTTGGTCTAGTGTGGTCCATTATTCTACATTGGCAGGTAAGGAATATAAACCATTCCTCAAGGTACTATCAATTTGGTCAGTCCTGATTCAAAGATATTCAGACAACAAAATAATTGATATGAAAATCAGGGTATTTGAACTTCGTAGCATGGAAAGCATTGGGGTAAAAGAAGAAGATATTCAGCAGCATTTTCCTTTTTTCCCTCAATAATGCTTTCCAAAGGACCTAAACATTCTCTGTTGGTGATGTCAAATGCAAGTCTTGATTGGGAAAGCTAAAAATACTTTTTAACAAAAAAAATAAATATGTGTAAAAGTTACACTTCACTGAAATTAAGAGAGGAAAATGAAATTGATTTTGAAAGCCTACAAAATGCTCTTCTACAATGAGTTAAGTCACAACTATGTTCCACCATCCACATAAAAGATGTAAGATATGAAGTCATGTCCATAGAAAGCATATATTGTTATTCAAAATCAATTGCTGTACTGGTAAAGAATAGAGAATGCAAAATTCCAATAACCAATAGAAAGAATAAGGTTGGCAAAGGTTTTGTTGATAAGAAGCTATATTTTTCTGTTAATAATCAGGTTGCTGAAGATAAATGGGTCAATTTGATCAGTTGCCTTGTATAATGTCTAGAACCATATGTATTGATGTGGAGAAAATGGTTTTGCCTAAGAAAAACATATTCCTGATGGAACTTCAGATAGGGTGAAACACTGTACAGTGACTCTCAGTCATTGCCATAGTGCAGTTGGAAGTGTGTCGGACACTCAATTATAAAGTCACAGGTTCGATCCTTTTTGCAGTATATGCCCTCTTTGATATTTGTCTCCCACCAATGGGTTGATTATTGTAAACATATGTCGGTGAGCAGCTAGAGGCTGGGAACGGATGTTGTTATAGTACTATTGAGAGAAGAAATTTACAGGAATCCATGATCATTAAATGGCACTTCTAGAACTGTTCTAGAACATTTGTAGAAGTGCCATTTAAAGTTCTAGAATATTCTAGAACAGTTCTTGAACTAAAGTGAACTTTTCGCAGGGTTTTGGCTCTAGCTGCTGTTTAGCCATGACAGTGATGCTGTTAAAAGTGGCATTTAACACCATTCAATCGATCAACTGATGCTTGTAGTATGGTTTTTATGCTCCCCAAAAATTTTTCGGAGCATATAGTTGCCACGCTGTCCGTCCGTCCGTCCACAGCCAGATCTCAGCAACCCTTGTACCATATCCAATGAAACTTCACATGTAAACTCCCTAGGATAATCTCTAGGGATCTTTTTCTCTGTTTCTTAATTTGAGGACGCGTCATGGAAAAAGGGGCCTTAATGTGAAAATTAGTTTTTCTCTAATTTCTCTGTATCTAATGGGCAGAATTTAATGAAATTTTGTACTGTGATAAATCAGATGTTCTAGACCATATTCTATAAATAATGTGTGTGCAAAGAATCCATCATGGAAAAAGGGGGCTTAATGTATGATAGTTTTTATTTTGAGACAAACACTTATTGGGGGAGCATAACCCGTCTATGACAGCTCTTGTATTGAACAGTATGTGTAGAAATTTGTTCATTTATAGAAAAAAAAGGTAGCCATAACAGGTGTAATAAATAATCATATCTCAGAGAAAATTATATCACCTCATTCATCAACCATCACCTTCCACTTGAAGAGAAAAAACATGGAAAAATCATTAACACTTTCTTAGAAACTCACAAATCTGTACTGGAAAGATTTTCTGGCTCAAAGAGTAGAAGATTTTGTAAAAAAAAATGTCATGAATAGATCCCTGTTCTTTACAGTAACATTTCCTTCTAAAGTTTTTAGCTCCACTGGCCTTCAGGCCAGCGGGCTATTGTCATGGTGTTGTGTCCCGTCGTGCGTGCGTCCGGTCGTCAACTTTTTCTTTAAAAATCTTCTCCTCAGAAACTAATTGATGGATTTCAATCAAACTTCACAGAAATGATCCTTAGGTGGTCCTCTATCAGATTCCTTCAATTAATTCTGATTGAACCATAAAGTCTGGAGTTATCTGCCCTTGAATTAAAAAATTGCTGTTTTCACTTGTTTTCACTCTAGCCACTACAAATATTGATCAATCAAAACAAAACTTGGTCAGAATGTTGGTGCTTATAAGATCTTGCCTGAGTGCAATTTTCAGCTTGATCTGAATATTATGTCTTGTTTTGATCCTTGTGATGTTGAAGTGTGAATTAAATTAAACCTTTGACTCCCAAATAACTCTACTTCATACAGGTTCATTGGATCCACCAATATTTCTCTAGTCTGAGAACTTTCAAAGGTGAAATAGCTAGTTTTGAGAGTCACCTAATCTTGCATGAAATGTGAGTCCATCTAAAATTGACATCAACCTTAACCCATTACCAGGCGACAAAACTTGAAGTGTTTCAATTTCAAAAATGTTGCAGACAACAATTTCAAGTTGGTGAAATACTAAAGACTTTTTGTATTTTGGATTAAAAAACATAGTGGATGATGAAGAAATTGCTTGTGTTAAGCAATTTCTTCATTTTCCACAATGTTTTTCCTAGCTATTTTCTTGAGGGGCATCAAAGTGCATCACTGTGTGGGAATGGTTTAAGACTTTGAATTGAGCTCATGTTGCTGTTTCCCAAAGTTTCGAATGTTCCATATTGCAGGTTAAAGATGTTATGAAAGACCTAATGGATGATCTAAGACAAACAAACTTAGAGAGGACCTTATTGGTCTGGTGTAGACAATCTACTGAAGGGTACGACATTTTTCATATTTTACATATCTGATCGCTTTTCTTCAAAAGCCTCGTAACTGCAGCTTGTTTTAAGCTGCAGTTACGAAGTTTTTGAAGTAAAGTTACAATATTAGTTTGTTGTTTGGTAAAGGTTTAAAGATAATATGAAAGACCTAATGGATGATTTAAGACAAACAAACTTGGAGAGGACCTTACTGGTCTGGTGCAGGCAGTCTACTGAAGGGTAAGAAATTCTTCATGTTTTGTTTATCTTCACTTTTCTTCAAAAACCTCGTAACTGCAGCTTGTTTAAAGCTACTATTTCCCAGATTTGGACCCAAAAATTGTCAAATACAAACGAAATGTACACTTTTTAAGCTTTATATGACCTGATTAAATGATTACGAGAAACTATTGAAGCAACAACTCATTTTTTTCGCAATTTGATACCAAATTCATGAAGCGATGTCGAAAGTAGGTCAAAACAGTAGGACATGCGACTTTCTTAAATGACGTCACAGCATACATGATGACGTCATATTGAAATTTAAGTATGAATCTCGTTTGAATCATGGTCCGCGCTGTATGCACATGCGCAACAATTTAAAAATAATTCTAACCCCATCAGTGATGGGGTTGAATTTAGGCTTGGATTCTCCCTAAATTCAGCTATCTGTCTTGTAATTTCGGCTCATTCTCCGTCTGAATCGCATATTATTAACCATCCCGAGGTGGTCAACACAAAAGTTTTGCATATTTTTTCAAAAAAATTCATTTTTTGCAATTAGACCATATGTTACCGTCGCCCTTTAAAGCTGCAGTTACGAGGTTTTTGAAGAAAAGAGACCACATAAATGTGTTGTTTGGTAAAGGTTTAAAGATGTTATGAAAGACCTAATGGATGATCTAAGACAGACAAACTTGGAGAGGACCTTATTGGTCTGGTGTAGACAATCTACTGAAGGGTAAGAAATTCTTCATGTTTTGTTTATCTTCAGTTTTCTTCAAAAACCACGTAACTGCAGCTTGTTTTAAGCTGCAGTTATGAAGTTTTTGGAAGAAAAGAGACCACATAAATTTGTTGTTTGGTAAATATTTAAAGATGTTATGAAAGACCTAATGGATGATTTAATTAAGACAAACAAACTTGGAGAGGACCTTATTGGTCTGGTGTAGACAGTCTACTGAAGGGTAAAAAATTCTTCATATTTTACATACTGTCGCTTTTCTTCAAAAACCTCGTAACTGCAGCTTATATTAAGCTGCAGTTACAAGGTTTTTGAAGAAAAGAGACAATATGAATGTGTTGTTTGGTAAAGGGTTAAAGATGTTATGAAAGACCTAATGGATGATTTAAGACAAACAAACTTGGAGAGGACCTTACTGGTCTGGTGTAGACAGTCTACTGAAGGGTAAGAAATTCTTCATGTTTTGTTTATCTTCACTTTTCTTCAAAAACCTTGTAACTGCAGCTTGTTTTAAGCTGCAGTTATGAGGTTTTGGAAAAAAGAAGCAAGATAAATTTGCCATTTGGTAAAGAGTAATACATGTTATGAAAGACCTAATGGATGATCTAAGACAAACAAACTTGGAGAGGACCTTATTGGTCTGGTGTAGACAATCTACTGAAGGGTAAGAAATTCTTCATGTTTTGTTTATCTTCACTTTTCTTCAAAAACCTCGTAACTGCAGCTTGTTTTAAGCTGCAGTTACGAGGTTTTTGAAGAAAAGAGACCACATATAATTGTTGTTTGGTAAATATTTAAAGATGTTATGAAAGACCTAATGGATGATCTAAGACAAACAAACTTGGAGAGGACCTTATTGGTCTGGTGCAGACAATCTACTAAAGGGTAAGAATTTCTTCATGTTTTGTTTATCTTCACTTTTCTTCAAAAACCCTGTAACTGCAGCTTGTTTTAAGCTGCAGTTACGAGGTTTTTGGAAGAAAAAGGAAAATATGAATGTGTTGTTTGGTAAAAGGTTAAAGATGTTATGAAAGACCTAATGGATGATCTAAGACAAACAAACTTGGAGAGGACCTTATTGGTCTGGTGCAGACAATCTACTAAAGGGTAAGAATTTCTTCATGTTTTGTTTATCTTCACTTTTCTTCAAAAACCCTGTAACTGCAGCTTGTTTTAAGCTGCAGTTACGAGGTTTTTGGAAGAAAAAGGAAAATATGAATGTGTTGTTTGGTAAAAGGTTAAAGATGTTATGAAAGACCTAATGGATGATCTAAGACAAACAAACTTGGAGAGGACCTTATTGGTCTGGTGCAGACAATCTACTAAAGGGTAAGAATTTCTTCATGTTTTGTTTATCTTCACTTTTCTTCAAAAACCTCGTAACTGCAGCTTGTTTTAAGCTGCAGTTACGAGGTTTTTGGAAGAAAAAGGAAAATATGAATGTGTTGTTTGGTAAAAGGTTAAAGATGTTATGAAAGACCTAATGGATGATCTAAGACAAACAAACTTGGAGAGGACCTTATTGGTCTGGTGCAGACAATCTACTAAAGGGTAAGAATTTCTTCATGTTTTGTTTATCTTCACTTTTCTTCAAAAACCTCGTAACTGCAGCTTGTTTTAAGCTGCAGTTATGAAGTTTTTGGAAGAAAAGAGACCACATAAATTTGTTGTTTGGTAAATATTTAAAGATGTTATGAAAGACCTAATGGATGATCTAAGACAAACAAACTTGGAGAGGACCTTACTGGTCTGGTGCAGACAATCTACTAAAGGGTAAGAAATTCTTCATGTTTTGTTTATCTTCATTTTTCTTCAAAAACCCCGTAACTGCAGCTTGTTTTAAGCTGCAGTTACGAGGTTTTTGGAAGAAAAAGGACAATATGAGTTTGTTGTTTGGTAAAGGTTTAAAGATGTTATGAAAGACCTAATGGATGACCTAAGACAAACAAACTTGGAGAGGACCTTATTGGTTTGGTGTAGACAATCTACTGAAGGATAAGAAATTCTTCATGTTTTGTTTATCTTCACTTTTCTTCAAAAACCTCGTAACTGCAGCTTGTTTTAAGCTGCAGTTATGAGGTTTTTGAAGAAAGTGACAATATAAATTTCTTGTTTGGTAAAGGGTTAAAGATGTTATGAAAGACCTAATGGATGATTTAAGACAAACAAACTTGGAGAGGACCTTATTGGTCTGGTGTAGACAATCTACTGAAGGGTGAGAAATTCTTCATATTTTGTTTATCTTCACTTTTCTTCAAAAACCTCGTAACTGCAGCTTGTTTTAAGCTGCAGTTACAAGGTTTTTGAAGAAAGCTACAATATGAATTTGCCGTTTGGTAAAGGGTTAAAGATGTTATGAAAGACCTGATGGATGACTTAAGACAAACAAACTTGGAGAGGACCTTATAATCTTCTTAAATGAATTCAAAAAGAAAGCTTTGAATAAGTTTTAGAAGTTCGGGCTGTTCGCAATTGAACTTCTTGTAACTCAAGTCTGGATAGACTGCAACCTTAGACAGATAAACTTGGGGAGGACCTTACTGGTATGATGTAGATTTTATAACTGAAGGTTACAAGAATATATCATTAGAGAAGGTCAGGGCTGTTACAATGTCTAGAGCTAGAAAATGCCAGTCAAAATGAAGTTGAAATTAATAATACATGCATTACATCTATGACCTTTGTGGTTTAGCAGAAAAACAACCGTAGTAAAACAACCATGGTGAACGGCTTGTATACCTTCAAATAAGAGACTTTAGATTTTGTGAAAGAGTATGGAAATGGTCATATAAAGCACATCATGCTATGATTGTGAAAATGATAAAACTCACATAAGAGTATCTTCTAATCCTAATAATTTAGTCAATAAACATGAGAGTCTATAATTATACACCAGCAAATGAAGTTGAGGTGTTAGGGAATTCAGATTGTCACGCAGTCAGTCAGACTGTCCACAAGAACTTATCTTCCCAACTCCTGCTACAGTTTCAGGGTGCTTTGCTTTATACTTCTTAGAAGTTTTTAGCTCACCTGAGCACGAAGTGCTCAAAGTGAGCTATTGTGATCGCTTTTTGTCCGTCGTCCGTCCGTCCGTCCGTCTGTCCGTCCGTCTGTCCGTCCACAATTTCTTCAAACATCTTCTCCTCCTAAATCATTGGTCCAATTTTAACCAAACTTGGCAGAAATGTTCCTTGTGTGACCCTTTTCAAAACTTGCTCGTGAATTTTTGATTTGTCAAAAAATGTGGGCGTGGCAGGGCGGGGCTTATCAGATTTTAGAGAAATCTTAAGAAAATTCTTTAAAAATCAACCATTGGGCCAATTTGAACCAAAGTTGGCAGGAATGTGCATTGAGTCACTCTTTGCAAAATTCATCCACAAATTTTTACATTTGTCAAAAAATGTGGCCGTGGCAGGGAGGAAGGGGCTTATTGGACTTAGAGAAATCATAAGAAAATTCTTTAAAAATCAACCATTAGGCCAAACTGAACCAGACTTTGCAGAAATGTTCCTTGAGTCACTCTTTTCAAAATTTGTTTTCAAATTCTTGCAATTGACAAAAAATGTGGCCGTGGCAGGGAGGAAGGGGCTTATCGGACTTGGAAAAATCATAAGAAAATTCTTTAAAAATCAACCATTGGGCCAATTTGGACCAGACTTTGCAGAAATGTTCCTTAATTCACTCTTTCCAAAGTTTATTCACAAATTTTTACCTTTGTCCAAAAATTATGACCGTGGCAGGGAGGAAGGGGCTTATCGGACTTGGAGAAATCATAAGAAAATTCTTTAAAATTCAACCATTGGGCCAATTTGGACCAGACTTTGTAGAAATGTTCCTTTAGTCACTCTTTTCAAAGTTTATTCACAAATTTTTACATTTGTCAAAAATGTGGCCGTGGCAGGAAGGAAGGGGGCTTATCAGACTCAGAGAAATTGTAAGAAAATTCTTTAAAGATCAACCATTGGGCCAATTTGAACCAGACTTTACAGGAATGTTCCTTGAGTCACTCTTTTCAAAATTTGTTTTCAAATTCTTACAATTGACAAAAATGTGGCCTTTGCAGGGAGGAAGGGGCTTATTGGACTTCGAGAAATTATAAGAAAATTCTTAAAAAATCAACCATTGGGCCCAAATGAACCAGACTTTGCAGGAATGTTCCTTGAATCATTCTTTTCAAAATTTGTTCTCAAATTCTTATAATTCATAAAAAATCAGGCTGTGGCAGGGAGGAAGGGGCTTATGGGACTCAGAGAAATCTGTCCTATTTCTCTTATCTATTTCTCTTATCTGTTGCTCTGGCTGGCCCCATGTTTATCTTATGTAAACAAATATGGGATTAGCCTTAGCTTATCAGATGGTAATCCTGCGCTATATTCTTTCAATCACAGACCAAATCTTGTTAATTGAGCCTATCATAAATGATCAATCTCTAACAGATCAGAATGCTTTGAAAATTAGTCCTATGTTGTATATTGCGAAATCATTGAATAATTATTGAAAAAAAAAAAAAACGTCAACAATTGTGCTAATTCATACCCAACCTTACAGGATCGATTGGAACAAAATTATTTCTTAATTGTTTCCAAACAGAAAGTCCTTATAAGTTTCATGCCTTTGAATTTGACAAAATTGCCATTATCGCTCTTGCCATCTTGATTCAGGTGAGCGATTTAGGACCATCATGGTCCTCTTGTCTCTAGTGGCTGTTGATTTTCATGAATCAACATTCTTGAAAATTCTATTTAAAAATTATAGAGTTTTTCCCCCCTAATTAACTCAAAAAAAGCTTGTCTGAACAATGTAGTGGCAGGGATTTTTTTCAGCTTTAGTTTTAGATATCTGGTTATATCGACTCATATTTTGATAAAGTGTTCAAACCACATGCATTTCAGATATGCTGATGTAGAAGTTAAGAATTTCACCACAAGTTGGAGGGATGGACTAGCCTTTAATGCCTTAATACATAAATACAGGTAACTCAAACAGATAATTTATTGTCAATTTCATTGTAAACAACACAGAGATTGCAAGATGACACATTAGTAAACAATTTGTGTGTGCACTGAATTTGATTTTCTGTCCAGTGCGGTTTGACATGGTAGATACCTCCTTCAACCAAATCAAGGCATATTTATTATTGAAATGAAATCTATAATGTTGTTGTGGGATTGTTTCAAAATAATGCAGACACATTTTAAAGCCCTTAGATGTTTCAAATAATGTAGAATCATTTATTAAAGCTGAAGAGCACCCATAAAGTCTCTATAACAACCAGTCATACGTCCTCCTGCTTGCAGTCTGCGTCTGAAACTTGGGTATTGTCGTGCGATTCACGCATATGCAGCCAATGTACGATTTTGGTGGACGCAACCACGATGCAGACTGCAGTAGCAAAGAATTGACCGGACACTTCTTTGCTACGATCATCCTGTGTCTTTAAGAATGCCAGGAGCACACAAGACAGAAGTACTGAGCATGTACGACAGACATGCATGTGACGCAGAGAAATCTATACAGAAATTCCAAAAAATTAACAAAAAAGCCGTACTTTCCTCGAAACAGATTCATACTTTTAACCTACTTTGAATGTAAATGTTTTAAGCCTCTCTTACAACCCATCATGCGTCTTTTTATCCCCCGCCGAAAAAATTTTCCGTCCGTCCGTCCGTCCGTCCGACATTCGTTTCCGCGCTATTTCTTGGAAACTATAGACCGGATTTCGATGAAACTTGGCACACAGCTTCACTACAAAGAGGACATGCGCATATCGTCGGGGTTACCTGGTTCGACCATTGAATTCAGAGTTACTGCCCCTGATTGTTTAAGCCATATACATACAGAGTGATATTCGTTTCCGCGCTATTTCTTGAAAACTGTAGACTGGATTTCGATGAAACTTGGCACACAGCTTCACTACAAAGTGGACATGCGCATATCGTCGGGGTTACCCGGTTCGACCGCCGAATTTAGAGTTACTGCCCTTGAGTGTTTTAGCCATATACATACAGTGATATTCGTTTCCGCGCTATTTCT
Organism: Fragum sueziense; assembly: GCA_963680895.1. Taxonomy (NCBI): domain Eukaryota; kingdom Metazoa; phylum Mollusca; class Bivalvia; order Cardiida; family Cardiidae; genus Fragum; species Fragum sueziense. The sequence goes on along the minus strand of OY804595.1, from coordinate 66,144,955 downwards.
TGGAAACTATAGACCGGATTTCGATGAAACTTGGCACACAGCTTCACTACAAAGTGGACATGCGCATATCGTCGGGGTTACTCGGTTCGACCGCCGAATTTAGAGTTACTGCCCCTGACTGTTTTAGCCATATACATACAGAGTGATATTCGTTTCCGCGCTATTTCTTGAAAACTGTAGACTGGATTTCGATGAAACTTGGCACACAGCTTCACTACAAAGTGGACATGAGCATATCGTCTGGGTTACCCGGTTCAACCGCCGAATTTAGAGTTACTGCCCTTGACTGTTTTAGCCATATACATACAGTGATATTCGTTTCCGCGCTATTTCTTGGAAACTATAGACCGGATTTCGATGAAACTTGGCACACAGCTTCACTACAAAGTGGACATGCGCATATCGTCGGGGTTACTCGGTTCAACCGCCGAATTTAGAGTTATTGCCCCTGACTGTTTTAGCCATATACATACAGAGTGATATTCGTTTCCGCGCTATTTCTTGAAAACTATAAACCGGATTTCAATGAAACTTGGCACACAGCTTTACTACAATGCGGACATGCGCATATCGTCGGGGTTACCCGGTTCGACAGTCGAATTTAGAGTTACTGCCCCTGACTGTTTAAGCCATATACATACAGAGTGATATTCGTTTCCGCGCTATTTCTTGAAAACTGTAGACTGGATTTCGATGAAACTTGGCACACAGCTTCACTACAAAGTGGACATGCGCATATCGTCGGGGTTACCCGGTTCAACCGCCGAATTTAGAGTTACTGCCCCTGACTGTTTAAGCCATATACATAAAGAGTGATATTCGTTTCCGCGCTATTTCTTGAAAACTATAGACTGGATTTCAATGAAACTTGGCTCACAGCTTCACTACAATGAGGACATTCGCATATCGTCGGGGTTACCGGATTCGACCGTCGAATTCAGAGTTACTGCCCCTGATTGTTTAAGCCATATACATACAGAGTGATATTCGTTTCCGCGCTATTTCTTGAAAACTGTAGTCCGGATTTCGATGAAACTTGGCACACAGCTTCACTACAAAGTGGACATGCGCATATCGTCGGGGTTACCCGGTTTGACCGCCAAATTTAGAGTTACTGCCCCTGACTGTTTAAGCCATATACATACAGAGTGATATTCGTTTCCGCGCTATTTCTTGAAAACTATAGATCGGATTTCAATGAAACTTGGCTCACAGCTTCACTACAAAGTGGACATGCGCATATCATCGGGATTACCCGGTTCGACCGCCGAATTTAGAGTTACTGCCCCTGACTGTTTTAGCCATATACATACAGAGTGATATTCGTTTCCGCGCTATTTCTTGAAAAGTATAGACTGGATTTCAATGAAACTTGGCACACAGCTTTACTACAATGAGGGGATACGCATATCGTCGGGGTTACCCGGTTCGACCGCCGAATTTAGAGTTACTGCCCCTGACTGTTTAAGCCATATACATACAGTGATATTCGATTCCGCGCTATTTCTTGAAAATTATACACCGGATTTCAATGAAACTTGGCACACAGCTTTACTACAATGAGGACATGCGCATATCGTCGGGGTTACCCGGTTCGACCGTCGAATTTAGAGTAACTGCCCCTGACTGTTTTAGCCATATACATACAGAGTGATATTCGTTCTGTTGAAGCCATATACATACAGAGTGATATTCGTTCTGTTGAAGCCATATACATACAGAGTTATATTCGTTTCCGCGCTACTTTATTGACAATGAAAATATATTCGGCGGGGGATATCAATTCAACGAATTTGCTTGTTAAATCATACATTTTTGCAGATTTTAAAAAATGCACGATTTATATGGACCCACGGCGGGTTGTAAGAGAGACTTAACTTATTGATAATTTAAGCAGGCCCACCAAGGAAATGTAGTGAATATCAAATCTTGTCATTGACACACCTCAGTGATAAAGCTTTGAAGAAAATAACCAAACATTTTTAGCTCCACTGGCCGACAGGCCAGCGGGCTATTGTCATGGCGGTGTGTCCGTCGTGCGTGCGTGCGTCCGTCCGTCCGTCCATCCGTAAACTTTTTCTTTAAAAATCTTCTTCTCAGAAACTACCAGATGGATTTCAATCAAACTTCACAAGAATGATCCTTGGGTGGCCCTCTCTCAGATTCCTTCAAAGAATTTGGATTGAATCAGAATAATCTGAGTTATCTGCCCTTGAATGTCAAAAATAGCTGGTTTTGACTTTAATTTTACTCTAAAATCAATAAATATGTACCAATCAAGACAAAACTATAATAGAATGTTGGTGACTATAAGATCTTGCCTTGGTACAATTTTCAGCTTGATCTGAATTTTACATCATGAGTTATGTGCCCTTGAAATTGACAAAATTGGCATTTTCGGCTCTATTTGACTTTGTTTTCACTCTAGCAAATACAAATATTGACCAATCTAGACAATACTTGTACAGAATGTTGCTGACTACAAGATCTTGCTTTGGTATAATTTTCAGCTTGATCTGAACCTAGTATCATGAGTTATGTGCCCTTGATATTGACAAATTGCCATTTGCGGCTCTATTTTGACATTGCTATCACTCTAGCAACTACAAATATTGACCAATCAAGACAAAACTGAGACAGAATGTAGGTGACTCTAAGATCTTGCCTTGGTGAAATTTTCAGCTTGATCTGAATTTTGCATCATGAGTTATGTGCCCTTGAAATTGACAAAATTGCCATTTTCGGCTCTATTTTGACTTTGTTTTCAATCTAGCAACTACAAATATTGACCAATCAAGACAAAACTTGTACAGATTGTTGGAGACCATAAGATCTTGCCTTGGTATAATTTTCAGCCTGATCTGAATTTTACATCATGAGTTATGTGCCCTTGAAATTGACAAAATTGGCATTTCCGGCTCTTATTTTGACATTGCTTTCACTCTAGCAACTACAAATATTGACCAATCAAGACAAACTTGTACAGAATGTTGGAGACTATAAGATCTTGCCTTGGTGTAATTTTCAGCTTGATCTGAATTTTATGAGTAATGTGCCCTTGTTATGGACAAAATTGCCATTTTCGGCTTTATTTTCACTTTTACAACTATTAGTACATTACAACTATTAGTAGTAACTAATCAATACAGAACTTTCACAGAAATCTTACTGACCATATGATCTTACTTGCTTGTAATTTTTAGCTTGGTCATGCATTTGCTTGTTTGCGCATCCTGAACCTTTGAAATTGCATTCAACAAGACAAACAATCAGGCCTGTGGAGCGCTTCCAGGCCGCCAGGACTGTCTAGTCTCCTTTTGCCACAGTATTTTGTTATGATGTATTGTACACAAATCCAATCTTTTGGGTTAGTGGAACTTAGTACCAATCATATCTGAAGACTGAATAAAATTAGTCTTGCTTGTCTTTTCATTACAGACCAGAGCTGTTCAGTTACCAGTCCCTTTTAGCCAGAAGTATAGAAGAAAGGTTAGAACATGCCTTTACTGTGGCCCATCAGAATCTGGCTGTGGATAGACTACTTGATCCAGAAGGTAATGCAATTAGGAAATTGGTGTTCTCCATGTCTGTTTGTCACTTAAGCTAAGTCCAGATAGCTCAGTTGGTTACATCAGAGTCTATCTATTAATCCAGGAATCATGGGTTTGAACTGTTGCAAGGCCAATATCCTTTCTGACATTTGACAGGTCATTTGCCTCACATCAATGAATGAATTGTTTTAAAGAATCATCTTAGGATGAGCAGTTGGTTGCTTGGATTGTATGATGTGTTTGTTCTGGTGGGAAAAATTATACCAGGAACACATGAGAAGGTGCTGCTGTAATATTACCTGAACATTGTTCAAAATAGCATTGAACCCCATTTAAGCAGCCACCCTGACATGAAGTTTTCATGCTATACCTAATGTACCTTGTTAGCGAGCCGGGACTTTAGGTCCGGGAGCTAATGTCACAGCCCTAGTGTTGGCGTCAGCGTCGCGTCCCGTCCCAGCGCGTCTTCACTTGAAAAACTTTAACCTGGTCTATATCTCAGACACTTTTAGAGATACAGCCTTGATATTTCATACATGGATACTACCCGCCAAGACCTTTCATTTGTGACACTGACCTTTGACCTTGTGACCTTGACCTTGTAGTTTGACCTACTTTTAAAAAACTTTAACCTGGCCTATATCTCATGCACTATTTCAGATAGAGTCTTGATATTTCACATATGTATACCTCATGCAATGACCTTGACCTTGAGACCATGACCTTTGACCTAGTGACCTTGACCTTTGACCTTGGACTCTTTTTTTGTGACAAGCTCTCGTATAGGCGAGCTACGCTGTCCGCGGACAACTCTTGTTAAAATGTTACCACACAGTGATATGCCGCTAGATCAGGTTTATTATGCTCCCCGAAGGGAGAGTATATAGTCGCCGCTTTGTCTGTCCGTCCGTCCGTCCGTCCGTCCTGTCCGTCCGTCATTCCGTCCGTCCGTCCGTCCGTCCGAAGTGATTTCTCCATAACCCTTGGGCCAAATCAATTGAAACTTACCATGTGAACTCCCTATGACATAATGCCGATGTACTTTTCCCGGTTTTTGGATTTGAGGCCTCGTCATGGGAAAAGGGGACTTAAGGTAAAATATAGTTTTTCCCTAATTTCTCCTAGTCTAATGGTCAGAATTTGATGAAATTTCATATTTGAGTAGTAAATCAGATGCCCTTGACAATAAACTATGTGAAATTTGGTTATAAAAATTATGTCATGCAAAAAGGGGGCTTAACATTTGTTAGCTTTATGTTAGCTCTGCATGGCATTCATTTATTGTGACAATGCCTTATTCGGGGAGCATTGTCCGTCTCTGACGGCTCTTGTTTAGAGATATATACGCTCTAAATCAATAATTTTGCATCCAAACCCTATGTTTTGTACTCATTAGAATCGTCTCGAAGAGACAATTTTAATGAGTACCAACAATATAGGATTTGATCAACAATAAATGATATTTTTCCATTTTAAAATTTCATTGTCAGCCATTTTGTTTTTCTCCACAGATGTGAATGTAGAGCACCCAGACAAGAAATTCAAATCCATCATGATGTACCTCATGTGCCTGTTTAAAGTGTTGCCACATAGTGATATACCACTAGACTAGGTTTATTTAGAGATATTTACGCTCTTAATCAATAATTTTTCTTCCAAACCTTATGTTGTTGGTACTCATTAGAATGGTCTCATTGAGACAATTCTAATGAATACCCACAACATAAGATTTGGTCAAGGATAGGTGATATTTTTCCTTTTTAAAATTTCATTGTCGGCCATTTTGTTTTTCTCCACAGATGTAAATGTAGAGCACCCAGACAAGAAATCCATCATGATGTACCTCATGTGCCTGTTTAAAGTGTTGCCACACAGTGATATCCCGCTAGACCAGGTTTCGGACCTGCCACTTAGTCCAAGCAGCACAACTTCGCCTCTCTCACCGACACCGCCGGGCATTTCTGAGTCGAAAACGTCAGCTGTAAGTAGACTTTAAATATTTTTGTGTTGTTCTATAGCCTGATACCTTAGTCAGTTCATGCCAAAGTCTGTCAATTTAGGGGTTCCAATCCGGGCGAGGCCAATATCTAATCTGATATTTGACAAGTCATTTGTCTCTAAGAGGTAAGAGTCTTACCAATGGATATGGATCATCTATGTGAAAGAGTAGCTAGAGGCTTGGATTGGATATTGTGGTAATACTGGTGAGAGATAAAACAAGAATACATGATTAGATGCTCCAGTCGATGCAATATTATCAAAGTAGTCATAAGAGACATTAAACCCCAATCATTTAGTAGTGTGAACAGACTGTTTGCAGTTTCACTGTTTGGGTTGAGTCATAAAAGGATATCAAATCTGAAAGATTGATTGTAATTGACTCCTGGACCTATTTTCATATTCTTAATTTGTTATTTCAAATAAAAACACCATTTTGTGGGTATACATTGTTGCGGGTACTTGATGAGACAATTCCATTGAGTTCCTCAACATACAGTTTTATATATGATAAATGAAATATTTCATTTTGAAAAGCTTTTACTCCCTCTTATCTGTTGCTCTGTCTGGAGTCGGTATCGAAATCTCGATCAATAGAAGTTCAAGAATTGCTTCTTAATTGTTTGTTAAGTCTGTTTCTCTTGATTTAAATGGGCCTACGAAGAAACTCCTTTAGAACAACATATTTGAAAAAACAGGTTAATGATTAGAAATGCAACTTGTCACAAGTAAAGGGACCATGTAGGAATTGTCTTACACAAACAAGTTAACAATTACCGTATGTGGAAGTGTCTGTTTCACATAAACATGCGTCCCTTGCATTTTTTGCACTAGTAAAATTGACATCCGGCCTGAGTCACCAGCTGCCATTCCAAAGTAAATAAATTGCCTATTGATTAGAGACAAAGTACCTTTGTCTAATGTCAAAAAGTATAAAATCCAGTGGTTGGTACTAACTGATCCAAGATTTATTCTTTCTGCTCTTTAAAGATGAACTCCTTTTTGCTTGACAAGTACAAAATGAAGAGAGAAAGATATAACCTGGAAACAATTAAAATTCTGGCAGATTTTCAGTTTACAAATCTTATCATATAATCACCTGCGTTTGATAGCTTTAGCTTTGTAATCAAAGCTTAGCTTGTTTTGTTTACAAGTAAAATCTTGTGAAGAATTGAACAGTTTATAAGATACTGATCTAACATTATGATTATCATGCTTTCTAAATTTTTAGCTGCCATGAGAAAAAAAGCTCTTTTAGCCATTTTAGGCAATGATTATGTAGTCTAATTTCTTATTTTTTGTCCCCCCAACTTGAAAGATTTAGACATTCTGGTAACCAGCGCGCCATATTACTGTAATATCAATGATCCTATGATTATCTTGTGTGAAATTACTTGTATGAACAAACCTGATTGGCCCAATCTGGTTCCTTGTGCAATCAGATGTTTTGTAATACAGTTTACATTTCATGTCTTGAGTTCCACTTTTTCTGGAAAAACACGAGTAATTTATTTCCAGAACAGTCTAAAATTTATGGTCAAGTTACATTTTGTTTTGGAAGTTTTGACCAAGCTTGAATTATGTTACCTTGAAAAAGATCAAAGATAATTACTAAAACATAAAGGTTAGTCACTCTTGAAATTAGCCTCTGAAATTCTATGAGGGGATTAACATTGACCTTTTCCCAAACCAGACCTGGTTTTCATATTCCTGAGGAAATATACTTTGGAAAACATTGAGACAAAAGGAGAAAATGCTGATATCCAGCCTTTTCTCCTTTTGTCTGAATATTTTTCTGTGCTGAATGGGACATAAATTCCTACTTTATCAAAACCTATTTTGACGTCTACCAAAACTTTAAAATTGGACTTTTGTTTTAGGGGAAGGATTGATATCTGCTTGGATGAGACTGGACATAGGTTTTTAGGCATCTGTTTTGAATTATTTTGGAAGGAATCCTAAGATCCCACATATTGGTCATTAAAAATATAAGGAATTGACTTTGCTTACAAAGTTCATTTTTCATTTCAATTTTCTCTTCTGAAGTTTGACCACCCTAAAATTTTGCTATTTGGGTTAATCCTTAACTACTTTTGGATGCTTATGAATTTTGTATGAGAAAATGTTCATGTATTTTCCTGTTTCTAATAAAGTTGGAATGACTCCATGTCGATTCCTGGATAATGTTAACCTTTGCACTCATCAGGTGTTAGTCAAATTCTTGTGTTTAACAGTTTCCCAAACAAGACCAGGGGCCTGTATTATCAACGATCGTATGTTTATTTTTTGCATAATTACTTGTAACAACAAACCTGATTGACTCAATCTCATTTCTCGTGCAATCAAATGTTTTGTTACACAGTTTACACAAAAACGTAGTTTTAAGATCATTGATAATTATACGGCCCCTGGTTTTGATGTTTGGGAAACTCACTGTTCGGCTAGTACAACTTTTTAATGCTCCCTGTACATGATAATGAATGTTGGTTACAAAGATTCATGTTTTTCTGGTTCCAATAAAGTTGGAATGCTTCATGTCGAGACCTTGTTAATGTTAACCTTTGCACGGTTCGGGTGTTAGTCAAATCCTGGTATTTAACATAGACAACATTTTCCTTGTAAACTTACCAGAATTCACCTTGCATAATGAATGTTTTCAGCAGAATGCTTGAATCAACATAATGCCTGTTGAAAGACAAAAATCAGTTCATGGATAGCAAGATTTAAACCGATGTATTTATGGTGCAAGAAGTTTTTCCACTATCAATATATAAAGATATTTAAAGTGACCCACAAAGTTTTTCTCGCATGGTAAGAATGTGCAGACAGACAGCTCCTCCAAAATTTTTAAAATCTTTCAAAAACAATAAGACAGTTAACCCATTACTACACAGTGAGACATTTTGATGCCCCACATGATTAAAGGCTTTTGAAAACATTGTGGAAACTGAAGAAATTGCTTGTAAGAAGCAATTTCTTCACTTCCCACAATGTTTTCTTCCAAGACAGACCAAAAATTTTAGCATTTTATTCACTTGAAATTGTCGTCTGCAAAATTTTAAATTTTGAAGAACCCAAAATTTTGTCGTTTGGTTGGCTAAATATATTCTCAAAAATGGCCAATCTAATGCTACAGTTGAAAGTTGACTATAAAACTATGTGTGACCAGTTGGTTGTTGCGGGCGAGTGCCAACAACCAAGGGTGAGGGGACGGGTATGTTAGGTCCGAAGTGATCGACAACTCATGGTAGTTTCTATCTATATGTATTCTCAATAACGATCCACGGATTAAAACAATCTGGAAATATACAATTATAAAACTCCATTTACAACTTTGTTCATATTAACAAATATCACGATAGCAGACGATTCTATAAATATCCGTATTTCACAATAGCAAACGACATAAACTTACCAGTTTATGGAACTGAACGTATTCATCCAACAACAACCATTCATCGTCCTGCTATCATACGTGATTCTGTAAAACAACGTGAATAGTATTAAAACATGCAGGTTAGAGATAGGTACGAAAGATAGATGGGACGAACCGAATAGTAAACAGCTGGCGCGAAAACCAATGACATAAACAAAGAACGACTCTAGCAACCCGATCTGGACCCGGATCAATACAACGAATTAATCGAACGTCTCGAATGGAACAATAGAATGAACAAATCATTTACAAACCTTCATTTTAAAAGAAAATAGCGAATTCTCAGATTTCCGATGACCAAAATACAATTTACCAACTATCGTGACGTCTCAACCATAAAACCAATGGAGCAGAACTGAACAAAGAAATCTTGTTACAAAACGCGCCAACACAAACAAATGAGCAGACCAATAGAAATGAGTGTTACAACTCAAACCCAAAAACATCGTCTGGTTACACTATGTATCCATATTCTTAATTCAAATCCAATGTAGAAAACCCCTGCAGATGTTTTTCACCCGATTTGTGAAGTGCATTTCTCTGTTATCAATTTGTTCGCCTTGATATCAAGTGCAATGGATTAAAATTGGTTCGGTTATAGCCTCCTTAAAGTAAGTTACGTTTTTATTCTGGGCTTCCAAAGATTTTGAGTATTCTTTTAACCCTTTCCTAAACAAGACCTGGTTTTGTTTTCCCTAGTATAAAATGCATATGTACACTATTGGATGGAATATGATATAAAGATTTTAACCCTATCCCAAACAGGGAAACTGTATGGTGATCGAGCATGAAAGCTGTATTGAAGAGGACAAAAGGACATTGAATTTTATAAGGAAGAGATTTGTATATGATACTGGACGGAAAAAGTTAATGCAAAAGGAGAAAATGCAGGATATCAGCATGTTCTGAAGTCTCAATAGTTTACCACACAATTTCTATTAGGGACATGAAACGCATATATTGCTTGGGAAAGGGTTAAATCAGACAGAAAGAAGCTACTGCACATTGCATGCTATCAGAAAATAAGATAAAAATGCCTGTTTAGCAAATTGTGTTTTTCAAGGTCACAAAATTGCAGATATGATTGTGTCAAAATTCTGTAAGTGAATCTTTCTCTTTAGATAAGAGGTCTAAATTGTGACAAAACTGTCATTTAATCCTTTTCAAAACAAGACCTGCTTTTGATATGTCGATTACAGAAAGCTTTGGAGAGCAATGAGAGAAAAGAAGAAAATGCTGAGTATCAGCATTTTCTTCTTTTCCCTCATTGCTGTCCATGGTAAGGCATCCATGCTTCCATTGTTTATAGTTTCAACTATTTTCTATCGGCCTGAACATTGGATGGGACTAGTTAAAATCTTGTCAATGGGGATGGGGATAAATGAGCCTAAATATGAGTGAAAAATTGGACTAAATGATAGATAATCGGGCCTGTCAACTGGAATGCAATTACCCTGTTGTCTAGTCTAAATTGAGTAAATGATTGTGTGAATTTGAGTTGATATGTCAGTTTCATATTGTCGCTTTTCAGCAAAAACCTTGGAACTGTAGCTTGTTTTTAGCTGCAGCTACAGTTGTCGCCACATCGTATGGCACAATGTTTATATTTTGTTCAAATGTAATTGAACGTTAAACAAATCATAAACACATGCAGTGCAATACGATGTGGCGACAACTGTAGATGGGTTTTGTTTAAAAGCAGCGATATGTTGATGGTTAGTGTATAACTGCTGTATGTGGATTTTTGAAAGATTACTGCAAAACTGTTGTAAGTCAATGGGTTTGTTGTGTCGGCATGCAAAATTGAGTGAAAGATTGTGTGAATTTGAGGTGATATGTCAGTTTCATATGTTGATGGGATAGTGGATAACTGTTGTAACTGAATTATTGAGAGTGAGAGATTATTGCAAAACTGTTGTAAGTCAATGGGTTTGTTGTGTCGGCATGCAAAATTGAGTGAATGATTGTGAGAATTTTAGTTGATTCGTCAGTTTCATATGTTGATGAGATATGTTGTATATTGAGCGGCTTTTGCAAAATAAGATTACACATAACTGTTAATTTGTGAGTGCATGGGTTTGATACCCACCCAAGGCAAAACCGCGAATCTGATCAGCGTCTGTGTTTTCGCTGGTGAGAAAGTTTAGTTCTTCTTCTTCCCATGTAAGAAATTTCGTGACTCTAATCACTTTCTGCGAATGTACAGCCTCATTTGTGTTGGATCTGGTCAAAACTCCCAAAGACCGATTTTCTCGCGCCGCGGCTCAAATTATAATGAAAAGAGCAGCTGGATCCTGCCTAATTGCAGACCGATCATGAGCCATGATGTTCTTTTACTATTGCTGGATGTTGTCCACTGTTAGAGAACAACATGAACCATGATCAGACTGCTTGTATTCACACTAAGGCTGATCTAGATCCAAGTTAGTGTCAGTTAATTGTCATATACATCTTTTATCCAGATCTAATTAAGATACAAATTCATTTAAGTTAGAATTGCACAGTTAAAAGTTGAAGGTGTATGAAGATACAAGATAACCTAGTATCAATTTAATTGGATAACATGCACAATTTACGAAATGGGGTGACCTTGGAACACTTGTCTTATCAGATTATGTAACTGTAATGGCTGGAATTTTTATCTTGTGATGGAGAAAATTATATTTTGATTTTGCCTGTTTGGAAAAGTTTATGATTGTTCCCTGGCCAACAACTCCCACTCCTTTCCCCTTATCTTGGATTCGTTCCCCAACAGAGGCACCAAAGGTTTGATAACCTATATGGGCGAGCAGCTGGAGGCTCGGGTAGGGTGTTATAGTACTCATGAGAAACAACAAGAATCCATGATTAGGTGTGCAAGCCGCCGCGATATTACCATAACAGTTGAAAATGGCGTAAAAATCCAATAAACCAAACCCAATAGAAGAAGATTTGGAACACATTGAGACAAAAAAAGGATATGCTTTTAAGGAACATTTTCACAAGAATTAATTGTATCATCATACTTTTGATTCAACATGAAAGAGCTAGGAATGATTAAAGAGGTCCATGCACAATTTGCACTATGATGTTCACCTTGAAATGTAATTAAAATCAATTAGGCTTATCACAGAACTTGATAGGGATAGAGGTTCACAATCATGCCTCATTATCCGATAATTAACCCTTTCCCAAACAGCAAAATCTTAGGGTGGTCAAAATGGTCTAGATGACTAAATAAAAATTTTGATAAATATGAATTTGTGTTAAATATAGTCAAGAAAATATTGTGGCAAAAGGAGAAAATGCTGATGATCAGCATTTTCTTCATTTGTCTCAATGTTTTCTAAAGCCTTTAATTTTCGGTTGAGAATGTCAAAACCGGGCCCTGTATGGGAAGGGTTACTGTTAAGCTTTCTTTGAAATTACTAAGCTTAAGATTGTCAGGTCTACATCGAAAGGGGTTAAATGTTTGGTTATTCGGGGAAGGGTTTGGCTAATGTTTATCTACTGTTAGGATATTCTAAGAAACAATGTGACATTTATCAGCATTATATTCTTGTTTTGTTGAGTCTGAAAATTCCAATAGTACAGTCTAACGGACATAAAGTTCACTCTGCTGCAAATATCCCTTTCTCAAACAAGACATGCTTTTGGGATTCCTTATAAAGATGGATTCAGAAAACATTGAGGCAAAAGAAGAAAATGCTGGTTATCAGCATTTCCTTCTTTTGTCTCAATATTTTCTGTATCAATGTATATAAATTCTATCTTTATCGATATCTTGTTGCTTTGAAATTATAATTGCACAAAATTTTGCTGATTGGATGGTGTTCTGTGTTCTAAGAAACTTTGTGACATTTATCTGAGCGCTATATCCCTCTTCCGCTGAGTCGGAAAATTCCAATAAATTGTACTTTCATGATATCCAGACTAAAAGTTCAGCGGACAAAATACCTTTAAGTATTATTTATTATCATTACAATACTGTATAATGCCAAATATAATTATGACAAATGGCCCATGAATAATTATACCCCCCAAATTCAATTTGGGGGGTATATAGGAGTCAGCTTGTCTGTCGGTCTGTCTGTTGGTCTGTTGGTCTGTCTGTCTGTTGGTTTTTTTCTTCAAACATCTTCTCCTCCTCAACCACTGGGCCAATTCTTACCAAACTTGGCAGAAATGTTCCTTGGGTGACCCTTTTCAAAACTTGTTCGTGAATTTTTGATTCGTCAAAAATTGTGGGCGTGGCAGGGCGGGGCTTATCGGACTTAGAGAAATCATGTGAAAAATCTTTAAAAATCAATTATCTGGCCAATTTGAACCATACTTGGCAGAATTGACCCTTGAGTGATTGTATTCAATGTGTGTTCATGATTTTTTCATTCATCAAAAAATGAGGGCGTGGCAGGGCGGGGCTTATCCGACTTCAAGAAATCGTTAAATAATTCTTCTAAAATCTTCTCCTCCTGAACCACTAAGCCAATTCTTACCAAACTTGGCAGAAATGTTCCTTGGGTGACTCTTGTCAAAACTTGTTCGTGAATTTTTGATTCGTCAAAAATTGTGGGCGTGGCAGGGCGGGGCTTATCGGACTTAGAGAAATCATGTGAAAAAAATCTTTAAAAATCAATTAGCAGGCCAATTTGAACCATACTTGGCAGGATTGACCCTTGAGTGATTGTATTCAATGTATGTTCATGATTTTTTCATTCGTCAAAAAATGAGGGCGTGGCAGGGCGGGGCTTATCCGACTTCAAGAAATCGTTAAATAATTCTTCAAAAATCTTCTCCTCCTGAACCACTCAGCCAATTCTTACTAAACTTGGCAGGAATGTTCCTTGGGTGACTCTTGTCAAAACTTGTTCGTGAATTTTTGATTCGTCAAAAATTGTGGTCGTGGCAGGGGGGGGGGGGGGGGGGCTTATCAGACTCAGAGAAATCATATGAAATTTTTTTAAAATCAATTATTCATCCTTTGTGAACTTAAGTTGGCACAAATGTCCCTATAGTGATTGTATACATTGCATGTTCATGAATTTTTGATTCGTCAAAAAATGAGGGCGTGGCAGGGCGGGGCGTATTCGATTTCGGGAAATCGTCAGATAATTCTTCAAAAATCTTCTCCTCCTTAACCACTGAGCCAATTCTTACCAAACTTGGCAGTAATGTTCCTTGGGTGACTCTTTTCAAAACTTGTTCGTGAATTTTTGATTCATCAAAAATTGTGGGCGTGGCAGGGCTGGGCTTATCGGACTTAGAGAAATCATGTGAAAAATCTTAAAAAAAATCAATTATCAGGCCAATTTGAACCATACTTGGCAGGATTGACCCTTGAGTGATTGTATTCAATGTATGTTCATGATTTTTTCATTTGTCAAAAAATGTGGGCGTGGCAGGGCGAGGCTTATATGACTTCTTCAAAAATCTTCTCCTCCTTAACCATTGGGCAAATTCCTACTAAACTGTGCAGGATTGTTCCTTTGGTGACTCTTTTCAAAATTTGTTCGTGAATTTTCGATTCGTCAAAAATTGTGGGCGTGGCAGGGCGGGGCTTATCGGACTTGGAGAAATCATGTGAAAAATCATTCAAAATCAATGCTTTGACCATTTTGAACTTAAGTTGGCACTAATGTCCCTTGAGTGATTGTATTCAATGCGTGTTCATGAATATTTGATTCGTCAAAAATTGTGGGCGTGGCAGGGCGGGGCTTATCCGATTTTGAGAAATCATCAGATAATTCTCCAAAAACTTTCTCCTCCTTAACCAGTGAGCCAATTCTTACCAAACTTGGCAGGAATGTTCCTTGGGTGACTCTTTTCGAAACTTGTTCGTGAATTTTTTTTTTTTCGTTTTTTTTTTATCAAAATTGGCAGGAATGTTCATTGGGGGACTTATTTCAAAATTTGTTCATGAATTTTTGATTTGCAAAAAATGTGGTAATGGCAAGGCAGGGCTTATCAGACTTAACGAAATCATGAGAAAAAAGCAATTAAACAGCAAATTTGAACCAAATCGTACAGGAATGTTCCTTGATTGACTGTCTTCAATGCATGGTTGTGAGTTTTTGGTTTATTGAAAAATATGGGCATGGCAGGGTGGGGCTTGGGGATTGTTAAATGTGTTGTTTGGTCTGTTGATTTTTTGTTCGCTCTATTTCCCAATTGATCAGCTCACAGTTCAAATGAAATCAATTTCTCAAAATGCACAAAAACTGCACTTTTGGGGGGTATGATCACTTTCAGTGATATTCTAGTTTTGTTTTTATCTTTGAAAAAGAACAAATCATTGCTTTTCATCGAAAACCTCGCAACTGCAGCTGAAAAGAAGCTGCAGTTCCGAGATTTTCTTTGAAAATCAGCGATATATAATACAGACAAAGTTGCTTATGTGAAGTTATGGGATTTTGTTTTTAGTCCTTGTCTAAAACTTTTCTTAAGAATAAGAATTCACTGTGTTCCTCTTTAACCCTTTCCCAAACGACAAAATTCTAGGGTGATACACTTCAAAAACTGCTACAAATGACAAAATGGAAGTTATTAGAGATTGAATTTGTGTAAAATATGGCATAGAAAATATTGAGACAAAAGGAGAAACTGCTGGTTATCAGCAGTTTCTTCTTTTGTTTCAATATTTTCCCAAGCCTTTAAGGCTTTATAGAAATTCTATAAGGGACGTCAAAACCAGGTCTTGTTTGGGAAAGGGTTAAAAAGCTGCTTGATTCTGACCTTAGAATGGATGTTCATAAAGATTTGTGTAGAATATATCACTGAAATAGCCCTTTATATAAAAAGGCAATCTTCTGTTCTTAAAATGGCAGAAAATGGGATTTGAGCACCACAATAATGATGAATTCACTAAATGGCATTTTTTTGACAGCTAGATTTGAAAGGAATTGCCTTTTAGAGTACAGAACTATTGATATCAAAAGTAGACAATTTGTATGTTCTAGTGTTAAGTCGAGATTATCACTTATCAGCATGTTCTTCTTTTGTCCCAATATTTTCCTTAGCTATTTCTACTAGGGATGTTGAAATCTTGTTTTGGAAAGAGTTTTAAAAAAGGAAGCTTTGTGGTAAGGTAGTTTGGTTTATTGGGGTTTTACACCGTATTCAACTATTAAGGTCATATGGCAGCGGCTGGAGCACTTAATTAACCATGGATTCCTGTCGTTTCTCATACCAGTACTACCACAACACCCTAACTGAGCCTCCAGCTGCTCCCCCACATAGGTTCAGGATTTCAAACCATTGATAGGTGACATTTTTGTCAGAAAGGGTATTTGCCGCGGCCGGGTATTGAACCTGGAATCTCTGGAATGAGAGGCAGATGCGGTAACACCTGCGCCATGGCTGCAGCTTGTGGTAACCGTTAGAAGAGCCATCTTACATTAAGAAATAGATTGTATCATTCGGCTACATTATTAATTGAAGCTTACAAGGAATCTGCAGACAGTTAAATAATCTATGTAAATTGTAGGAGAATTGTAGTAGATCTGTCTAACATGACTCATTCTTATGATGATGGCTAAATCAATGTTATTCATGCTCCTTCAAAAACTTCATTTAAGATCAAGAACTGTTCTAGAACATTAAATGGCACTTCTAGAACTGTTCTAGAACAGTCCTAGAAGTACCATTTATCATTCTATAACATTATAGAACAGTTCTAGAACTAGAAATGAGTTCTTGAATATTTTTCGCAGGGGTGAATAATTATATGCTTTCACAGAATAATAATTAGAGTATAGAGAGAATAAGTGAAAATACTTAGCATTTGGTTTAACCCTTTCCCAAACAGCACAATTTTAGGGTAGTCCAATTCAAAACCTGCTGCAAACAACGAAATGGATGTTAATAGAAATAGGATTTATGTACACAATAAAGCTCAGAAAATATCGAGGCAAAAGGAGAAAATGCTGATTATCAGCATTTTCTTCTTTTGTCTCAATGTTTTCTCAAGCTCTTTCTTAAAGGAAAGGTAAAACCATGTCTTGTTGGGGAAAAAGTTAAAAGCGAAAATTACTTGAAAGCCATAATTTCATTTCTATTTTCAATGTTGAGTTTTCTAATCCAAAACACCTGTATTGAGATATGATTGATGAAAGCTTCAAGAATTTTTATCTGAGAAAATCGACTTGAAATAGTGCCATTGCTAGAGGCAAGAATTATATATCATAATCCAGTTGGAATGTGAAAATTTGATCGAAAACTTGATGAAATTTGTCTGTTTTATAACCTTTCTTTTTTGAAATTAGTTTAACTCTTTCCGGAAAAAAAACTGGTTTTGATGTCTGGATAATAGTAGGCTTGGGTAAAAATTGAGGCAAAAGAAGAAAATACTGATAATCAGCATTTTCTGCTTTATGCCTAAATGTTGTCTGACCTATAACATAGAGCCACAGATAAAATTGCATAACAACTTTTCAAAATGCTGTATTTCAATTCATTGTTTATCAAAGTTTACATTGTGGTTTAGAATCATCTTCATCGAGACAATTCAAATGAGAACCCACAACATAGGGTTTAGGTTTGAAATAATAAATTTTGAATGCCTTTACTCCTAATCTGTTGCTCTGATAACGTATGTAATTTACTTGCAATTAAACTTTCATTTCAAAACTATCAACAAGATTGTTACACTGTCTGTTGGTAACTCGTTCATACTAGAAATTACTGGAAAATATATGCATTTATCCTCTGTGAAAAGTTCATATAAGTTCAAGAACTGTTCTAGAATGATCCAGAGCATCAAATGGCACTTCTAGAACTGTTCTAAAACAGTTCTAGAAGTGCCATTAAATGTTTAGAACTAGAAATGTGTTCTTAAATTTTTTCGCAAGGGCGATACATTGGATAAAATGCAGACAAAGTTAGCCAAAATTCCCTGAGAAAGTTTCTGGGATATCATAGCTTGCCATGTTTACATTGCAAAACTATATGCATCAATTCTTGTTTATGAATTCAAAAATAAACACTGTTTGGTTTCATGCCAGTTTGTAAAATTTATTGGATGTTTTGAAATAAACACTCTACAGTTAACAAGGTAATCTAAAATTCATGTTTTCCCTATGTGCCGAGTTTTTAATCCTTTCCCAATCAAGAAAAAATTATGATGGTAGGTATGAAGAGGTGTTTCAGATGACAAAATTATTGGTAGTAAAATTAGGGTATTTGAACATCTTATGATAGCTTTTAAATACTGTTGGATGTGGAGAAAATGCTGTTCATTAGCATTGTCTCCTTTCCTTTAATGCTTTCCAAAGTCATTTATTGCTTTTGATATGTCAAAACCATCTCTTGTTTGGGAAAGGTTTAACTTATCTCTGTTGATATAGAAGTCTTGAAATGAATTTGAAAGGAGGAAACAGTTGTTCCTTTTGAGAAAGTTCTTGAATTCATGTTTACGTTAAGTTGATGCAAAGAATGGGGCAAGAAAATGATTATATGCATTCTTTTTGCACAGACAATTAATGGTTCTAAATTCAGACAGCTGTTGCAAAAAGCAAATTTTTGAAGCTTGAATGGAGACAGAATATTCTCACATTTCTATGAATTAATTTCAGCCTTTACAATTATGCCTTTGATATGAAAATGCTTTTAAACCATCGCTGAAATGGAAGGGAAAGCTTTTAAAACATGCTGTGCCATATGCATTTCAATAGGGTGTGGGGTCTGAGTGGTCTGGCCCCCTCGAAGTTGTAAAACAAGGCTGTCTGAAATGGCATTTTAGGAATTATTCTTGCGCCAATGCAGTCAGGCTTCTACTCCCCCCCCCCCCCCCACACACACACACACACACTCCTGGCTGGAAAACATACTATATTTTTGCTAAGCTGATGATACATGAGCATAGCACCAAGAATGTTTTAGCAACCATGGGTTTTCTTCGTTCATAAATGATATATTTTCAGTTAAAACATTGTAGGGACATGTATGAAGCACAGTAATCATATATTTCTGAACCCCAGCATTGCAAAAATCCTCCTCACAGCACAATAAGCTCATCCACATCTGTATGTATTATAACTAACAATTCTAGATAGAATTTTTATCATGAAACATTGCAGAAAAATGGACATATTACATACATTTTATATCAATATTTCCAGATGCCAGCGTCACTCAGCTCCTCCTCTAGTAGACACAGCACAATGAGCTCCTCCGCGTCTGTAGACATAGTTTCTTACCAAGACAGTTTAGAGAATGTGCTGACCTGGCTGCTTGAAGCAGAAGAAGTTGTAGAAAACCAACAACCTGTGGCAGAGGCTGTCAATGATGTTAAAAGGCAGTTTGGTGAACATGAGGTGGGTTATTAATCAAATATGTTGTTTTTAAAAAGGTTGCATAAATATGTTTTGCCATTTGTCTGTCCACCTGTTCTTGATTTAGCAGTCAATTCAAATTTTTGTGATCAGCAATTCTTTGAGACAATTTTTTTTCTATCAAAAATACATGAAAACACTACAGAAAATGAAATATTTAACTACAGATTGAATAAGCTGACTCTGAGTTGTAGTTGCGACATTAATGATGATCAAATGTAATAGATGATAATTTGGATTACGGTAATTTGTTTCTACAAATTTTTGGAATGACAGGAATATACGGAAAGGTGTTGCAACTATTTCAACTTGATTGATAAATCATTGATTACATCAGAAGTGAGAAGATATCCTCTCGTCTTTTCTTTTAGGACTTCATGTTGGAACTAACCAAACACCAAGACAGTATAGGTAATGTGTTACGAGAAGGCAATGATCTAATAGCTGACGGCAAGGTGAAGTCAGATGAGGAAAATGAAATAAGGGTCCAGATGGGGCTGCTCAATAACCGCTGGGAGGAGCTGAGGCTAAAGGCACTCGAGAGACAGAGCAAGTATGTAGAATTCTGGTATATTTAACTATCTAAAAGGCACAAAGGTTTTGGTAAAATGTTGTGAATAACTAGTAATTTATTGTGGCAAAATGTATTGTGTCATAACAGTTGTTGGAAAAAGGTTTCAACTCTGGTCAGCCTGCACACTAGGTGCAGTCTGACCAGAGTTGAAACTGTTTTCCTGTTGTAGAACTTTTCTGTCATAAGTAGTCATTGTATTGTGTCGAACAATAATTTTGGCAATGTGAAGTCAGATGAAAAGAATGAAATCCGTGTCCAGATGGGGCTGCTCAATAACAGATGGGAGGAGCTGAGGCTAAAGGCATTGGAGAGACAGAGCAAGTATGTAGAATCTGTATGGTAAAGTTTGGTGTATTTGTTTGTATAATGGTCATTTTACCTTACCGGTCAATTACTGAGAATGGGTCTAGATGTGGCTGCTTAATAACCGCTAGTAGGAGCTGGTGCTAAAGGCACTCGAGAGATACTGCAAGTATCACAGTGTATAATCACGTCATTTAAAATTTCCGATAATCTTCAATAACTTTGTCAATACTTGACCAATTTGAATTCGGTTTGAAGCAGAGAAGATGGAAGAATGTCAGGAATAACATGGGCGTTTATCTTCAATAACTTTTTAGCGAGCCGGGACTTTATGTCCGGGGAGCTAATGTCACAGCCCTAGTGTCGGTGTCGTGTCCCGTCCCGTCTTCACTTGAAAAACTTTAACCTGGTCTATATCTCAGGCACTATTAGAGATACAGCCTTGATATTTCACACATAGATAGTTCTCGACAAGACCTTTCATTTGGGACCATGACCTTTGACCTAGTGACCTTGACCTTGGAGTTTGACCTACTTTTAAAAAACTTTAACCTGGCCTATATCTCATGCACTATTATAGATAGAGCCTTGATATTTCACACATGGATACCTCCTGCCAAGACCTTTGACCTTGTGACCTTGACCTTGGAGTTTGACCTACTTTTGAAAAATTAGCTGTTTTTGTGACAAGCTTCCGTATAGGCGAGCTACGTTGTCCGCGGACAACTCTTGTTTATCAGTTGATTTTTAAAAAATCAACTACGTCAATCTAATGCGTGATGTCTGTCCACATTCTCTGCTTCAAACAGAATTCAAATCGGTCCCATATTAACAAAGTTATTGAAGATATTCAGTAATTATTGCATCACTGATTATCCACTGTGAAGTATGTAGAATTTGTACAAAAAAATACAAAATGATTCTGGGGAAAAGTTAAACCTGGACTTTAAAACCTTGAGGTATTATGCTTGATGCATTCTGTGCACTGAAAAGTCCATTTAATTAATGGAACTAAAATCCTATAGAAATGCCCATGTTTTCAGATTTAAAATGTACCTTTTATACAAGAATGTAGGTAAAAATGCCAGAAGTAAAATTGCCATATGCAAAATTGCCATAGGTAAATTAGCCATAGGTAAATTAGCCATACCCAAAATGGTAAATTTGCCATAGGTAAAATTGCCATAGGTAAAATTGCCAGACTCCCATTAAAAAGTGTGTTTTCTTCTATTTTTTACACAGAATTTTGTTGATAACTGATAATGGTGTTATAATTTGAAAATTTTGATTTAATAATTCAATAATTTGAAAAAAGTGATTTTATAATTTAATAATTTGAAAATGTTGATTCTTTTTAACAGGAGGGTTACCCCCAAATAATGGATTTTGTTGAAATAAAGTTAATATTATTTTTGTGTATAATTAAGTAGTTACTATTTATTTTGAAGTAGAATGGTGTTATAACATTATTTTTGGTTCATTTATCCACTTTTCATTATAATTATCGTTTGAGAACTTTGGGTTTGTAATTCAATATTGAATGAAATTTGACACACATTTTAAAGAGTTTTTTCATCCTAAATTCAACCATTTAAATTTATACCATATTGGTACTATTTTAAGTTTGTGTATTCTCTAAATTTTTAGTTATATTTTAAGTTATGTAAATCCTTTAAGTGTCCATTTGATTGCCTCCCTATTTATAAAGCACATAAGTTAATTGTCAATTGAACATGAAATAAACAACCATGAGTGTAACAGCCGTATGAAGAATTTGAAAAGTCAAATTTCTAAATGTCAACATTTTCTCCTCTTTCCATGATGATTCATTATCCTCCTAGAGTTGTATTTCACAAACAGGTCCACATCTGTGCGCAGTTGCTTGCAACAGCTTTCATTTCCTGACAAATATAGATTAGTTGCTTGATGCCTAAAATAGAATAAAAAAGAATACCTAGTTTACCCCACCACAATCCCCTTGGTGCAACTAAAGCATGGTTTTTCCTAAACATGTAAATAAAAAAATGCATAAATTCAGTGCAGCATGCCAAAGATTAAATCAGTGTTTGAAATATTTATTGTACATGCAATGGCAATTGTTTATGATTCAAAATATCATATTCCTGAATTGCTTTGACATTTAACACTTGCTCAAACATGAAAGTTTAAAGGACTCTATTGGAAAAAAAAGAATTTGGAATTGTTGCTGGCCAGCATTTCCTGGCATTTTCATGATTTTCGCCAATCATTAATTTGATATCGAGGAAAAAACTTCATATTTTCATTACAATTATATATTTTGTCCTCTGCAGCTCCTTTATAATTGTATCTGTTTTGAAATTTTACTTTGTGGTAAAAGGTTTATATGGGTGACATATGGTGAAAGTTAGCTCAAATTGCTGTTATTTGTGAATTCATGCACAGCTTTCATACCATGGCATGGGAAAACAGGATCTTGAGTTGAAGCTGTTACAGATGACAAATTATCTGGGTTACAAT
Source organism: Fragum sueziense (assembly GCA_963680895.1). Classification (NCBI taxonomy): domain Eukaryota; kingdom Metazoa; phylum Mollusca; class Bivalvia; order Cardiida; family Cardiidae; genus Fragum; species Fragum sueziense. The sequence goes on along the minus strand of OY804595.1, from coordinate 66,122,287 downwards.
TTGGGTGGAAAATTCAGGTATTGTTTTAGAAGCATTTACATATGACAAGTAAGCAATTTGGATTGATATTTCCATTTCCAAAGCCTCTTGTATATTAGGATGATGCTTGTTTTCTACCTGAATATAATACCCAATTAAAAAGAAATATGACCTGAAAATACTCCAAACATCAAACAAAAATGTACATAAGCCTATAACCTAAAGTACATACAACATTTTCTAACAGTTTACATTGTCTTATCCTTTCTCTGTTTATTCTCAAACAGCTGTGAGCTGGCATCTATTCCTGGCTCTATCTATGTTTCAAACTCAGTCTTTTACCCTTTCCCAAAAGATGGCCAATTTTGATGCTGCTACATTTTAATCTTGGAGAGAAATTTAAGAAAATGTGGAAAATGCTGATTTCTCTTGTTCCCATAACCCATTACCAGACGACAAAATTTGATGATGGTCCCATTCAAAAGCTGCCACAAATGAGAAAATGGAAGTTATTAAAGACATAATTTGTGTAAAATATGGCACTGAAAATGAGACAAAAGGAGAAACTGCTGGTTATCAGCAGTTTCTTCTTTTGTTTCAATGTTTTCCCCAAGCCTTTTCTATTAGAGACGTCAAAACCAGGTCCTTTTTTGGAAAGGGTTGAGCTGGTGTAGTTGGTAGAATGTCAGATTCTCATTTATTATGCTCCCCGAAAAAATTTTGGGGGAGCATATAGTCGCCACGCTGTCCGTCCGTCCGTCCGTGTGTCCGTCCGTCCGTCCGTCCGTCCGTCCGTCCACAGCCATATCTCAGCAACCCTTGGACCAAATTCAATGAAACTTCACATGTGAACTCCCTGGGTCAATACCTAGGGACTTTTTTCTCCGTTTGTAAATTTAAGGCTGCGTCATGGAAAAAGGGGCCTTAGTGTAAAAATTAGTTTTTCTCTTATTTCTCTTCATCTAATGGGCAGAATTTAATGAAATTTTGTGCTCATGTAATAAATAGGATGTTCTACACCATATTCTATAAATAATGTGTGTACAAAAAAGCTGTCATGGGAAAAGGGGGCTTAATGTATGATAGTTTTTATTTTGTGACAAACACTTATTCGGGGAGCATAATCCGTCTGTGACGGCTCTTGTTTGGTCCCTGGCTTGATTTTCAGCTGTAGTGAATATCCTCTTTGGCATTATTTTGTCTTTCGCCAATGGAAAGATAACAGTAAACAGTAGTGGGATGAGTACTGGTGAAAGAAACAGGAATCTATGGTTAGTTGCTCAAGCCACCACAACATGACTGAAATACTGTTTGAAATTCAGTTAAACCTCAATCAATCAATCAATCAAACAATCCATCAATCAATCCATCAAGATTTAGAAAACTTATGCTTAACTGATGGCAATCAGTTGAACTATATGAATAAAAAAATTAATAGATTTGTGTAAGTTTGGATTACTCGTGATTCCTTTGGTGAAATATTTCAAGATATATCAGTTAGAGGTCCTGATAAGATGGGATCTGTAGTAATTTGTTAAAGAAATTTTCAGGTGAAAGAATTATGCTTCTCCCATTATGATGGTACTATTTGATGTTGATAGAACAAAATTGGATAACATTGAGGCAAAAGAAGAAGACGCTGAAATAGGCAGAAGATTCTGAAATCAGCATTTTCTCCTTTTGCCTCAATATTTCCAATTATATAAGTTGCACACACAAAATTTTGTAAGGTTAGACTAATCCTGATTCCTTTGATGAAATAATCTGAGATACATCAGTGAGTGGTCCCTATAAGATGGGATCGTAGTAATTTGTAAAAGAAATTTCCAGGAGAAAAGATTAAACCTTTCCTAAACGATAAGATTTGATATGCTCAATTGGTTCAAATTGGAAGGAGTTGCAGATCACAAAATGTATTACTCCGTGTATAAAATTTGGTTATTGTTACACTCGAAGCCATGACAATAAGTGAAAATGCAGGTTTAGCAACAATAACATTGACTTTGTTTTCCTCAATGCTTTCCAAAACCTTCTTGATAGTGATGTAAAAACCAGGGCTTATGGAAGGGTTTAAATTATATAACTTTAGGTAAAAACTTCTAAGCATAATTTTTGTCTTCTCTGTTGTAAGAACCTAAATCATACTTTGGATATTTCTTTTTCATCTTCAGACTATTTTTGCTTGTTAAGTTTGTCACACTGTGTGTCAATGAGTGATGACAGCCTAATCTTATTTCTTAAACATGGAAGAAATTTGAAAAAAAGAATCTTCTTAAGAGGACAGAAGTTCTTTGTTAGATAAAATGAAGGTCCCTTTGAACATTGCTCTTCCTGAAGAAGCACTGTACATATGTTTATCAGTATTGGACTTTAACATTTTTCATACGCTTTTTCAATACTTTCAATACCTTGAACAGATAGGGTGGTGAAAATAAGTGATGGTCTGAAATAAAGAGATATGCTTGCAATTACATTTTGTTTTGAATTTTGAAAAAAGATAAGCTGCATGTAAATTAAAAACAAAATGAAGGTTTCAAAGTTTCTTTGATATCTTATTTCTTTGTTCATTATCGCTTTGCAAAATTTTGGACTTCTGCAATTTGAAAGGCATTGCAGACGATAATTTCAAGTTGATGAAAATTAAAAAAAATATTACCATTTTGGGTTAGAAAACATTGTGGAAAATAAAGAAATTGCTTGTCTCAAGCAATTTCTTCATTTTCAACAATGTTTTCCCAAGCCTTTTCTTGTAAAAGAGTCAAAAGGAGTTACTGTGCAGTAATTGGAAAAGGCTTTTACCAAAGGTACATAGCAGGCTAGTAAAGGCAGTATAAAGTTCCTAATAGACAAAACAGAAAGAATTGTTTTACACTTTTACTTTGAACTCCCTCACCCGAAGCATAAAGATGATTTGGCTATTAATTTCCTTTGTTTAAGAGGCAGAAAGTTTCTGTATTATTAATCCTTGCTCAATTTCGCCCTTGTTTTGATGTTCCTACTACTGTAAAGAGAGTTTTTTATGCGTCTCAGAAGGTGGCCTATGATGGCAACATCTTATTAGTCTGTTTGTGCTTGACGCAAATCCTTCATTTGTGGATGATGTGGCTGTGGCTATGGCGCAGTTGATAGCTCATGGGACTTTCTCTCTTGAGGTCCTGTAATAGATCCTCTGCTGCGGGAAATATACTTTTTGATGAAATTATCACTCTCCAATGGTTTGATGATAATTAACCTATGTGGGCGAGTAGCTGGAGGCTTGGTAAGGGTGTTGTGGTAGTACTGGTGTGAGAAAGACAGGAATCCATGGTTAGGTACTCCAGCAGCAGCAATATGACCATAGCAGTTGAAAGAGGCGTTAAACCCCAATCAATCACTTGTGGGTGAATTTGGGTCACATTTTCACTTGTGCATGTTATCAGGGCTTTCTCCGTTTTGTAAAATTTTCAAATACCAAAACCCAGATTAACAGGAAAGTTCTCTTGTTAATTAAGTACATCCGCTGTGAATGTTAATTGCTAGGTGTTCTATGTTAGAAGTTATGTATATTTGTTTTATCCATGAGCTGGAAACCTGGTTGTGTTGTCCGATAATCCCAAACAAAGTTTAGGTTTTGATGTCCCTCAAAGAAAAACCTTTGGAAAACATTCAATCAAAAGAAGAAACTGCTGATAATCAGCATTTTCTCCTTTTGCTCAATATTTTCTGTGCTATATTCTACACAAATCCTATCTTTATTAACATCTATTTTGTTGTCTGCAGCAGTTTTCATATTACAGAAAAGGTTAGAAATTTGCTTTATTTAAAAATGGTAGTTGGCAGGGTGTGTTATGTTAAAAGTCATGTTAGAAGTCATTTCAATGCCAAAGCCCCTGTGCAATCCTTGAAGCTCTGTTGTTAACTATGTTAGCAGTGAATGTTAATTGCTAGGTTGTGCTATGTTAGAAGTTATGTATATTTGTTTTATCCATGAGCTGGAACCCTTGTTGTGTTATCCGATAATCCCAAACAAAGTTTAGGTTTTGATGTCCCTCAAAGAGAAATCTTTGGAAAAGATTAAGGCAAAAGAAGAAAATGCTGATGATCAGCATTTTCTCCTTTTGTCTCAATATTTTCTGTGCTATATTCTTCACAAATCCTATCTTTATCAATATCTGTTTTGTTGTCTGCAGCAGTTATATACCTGGTAAGCATATTATGGAACAGGGTAGAACTTTGCTGCATTTAAAAATGGTAATTGGTAGGTTGTGCTATGTTAAAAGTCATGTTTTGTAACATGCTGTTCTAAACCTAGTTGGCCAAGGAACACAAAATAATACAAATATGAAAATATTGAGGCATTAGAAGAAAATGCTGATTATCAGCATTTTCTTCTTTTGCCTCAATGTTTTTCCAAGCTTTTTCAATTACAGAATTCAAACCAGGTCTTGCCTGGGAAAGCTTTATTAAGTACATAAGTAGTGAATGTTAATTGCTAGGTGTTCTAATGTTAGAAGTTATGTATATTTGTTTTATCCATGGTTTTGTTATCTTGCTGTTCTAAACCTAATTAGCCAATAAACACTGATTAACTTTGGTATGGTAAGGTGAATTAACACTTGGCTACAAGGGTCTTAACATTTTACACGGTCTTACCTCAGTAAAAACCATGCTTTCTAAAACTAAAGCATCAACCAATATCATTTAATTAGCATTTGTAAGATCCCATGGCTGAAATATCAAGGGGATTTGATTTTACAGTTGTTGGTCTAGTTACTTAAAATTGACCCCACTTTCCTAGCCAAAGATGATATTGACCATTGAGTCTTTTGCAAAAGGTACTTGCATGTCCACTATTGTTCAAAATTTTGTTAGGCCTGCCCTTTATGTAGTTTATAAAAATCTTTTAACAAAGGTTTGTTCAGAGACTAGGGCTGAAACAGGTAGACAAGTTGTACCCTGCATGGTACGGACGATTTTGCACCCTACCCCTGGGTACCGGGGTACTCATTTCAGCCCTATCAGAGACTATGCTCAATTTTACCCATTCCCTAATAGAAACTACTAAGTTTAAGAACTCCACTGCCTTTGGGTTTAGAAAAACTTGAAGAAAAAGGATAAAATTCTGATGATTATACAGTATGTAGGGCCGGCCCTTCTTGACTTTTACCTTTTGTTTAATTGCTGTATTACAGATTACAACAAGCCTTGATGTCCCTACAACAACAACAACTTGACGACCTAGCAGACTGGCTGACTCAGATGGAGGCGCGGATCGTGCGCGAGCGTAGGCTCGGCTCAGAGCTGGCCGAGATCAGACAGCAGGTTGAGTTTACCTTTTGTTTAATTGCTGTATTACAGATTGCAACAGGCCTTGATGTCCCTACAGCAACAACAACTTGACGACCTCGCTGACTGGCTGACACAGATGGAGGCGCGGATCGTGCGCGAGCGACGGCTCGGTTCAGAGCTGGCCGAGATCAGACAGCAGGTGGAGGACCACAAGATTCTACAGGAGGAGCTGGACATGCAACAAAAGAAAGTGGACAGTCTGCAGAATATGGTCGTTGTTGTTGATGATAATAATACAGAAACTGGTAAATTCCATTTGTAAACTTGACATATTAATTACCCATTCCACACATTGATGCTTTTTGATGCCCCAAAATGATATGGGTTTGGAAAGCATTGTGGAAAATGAAGAAATTGCTTGTGACAAGCAATTTCTTCATTTACGACAATGTTTTCTACTCTAACAGTTGTAAATTTTTGAAATTTCATCAAATGATTAATGTTGTATAGAACTTCTTTCAATTTTGACACCCAAAAATGTTGCCGTCTGGTAATTGGTTAAAGAAGAAAGTGGACAGTCTGCAGAATATGGTCGTTGTTGTTGATGATAATAATACTGAAACTGGTAAGAACAAATAAGAGATACTATCTATAAACTTTATACGTTTGGGGAAGGGTTAACCCATTACCACACAGTGACACCTTTTGACTCCCCACAAGATAAAGGCTTTAGAAAACATTGTGGAAAATGAAGAAATTGCTTGTGACAAGCAATTTCTTCATTTCCCACAATGTTTTCTATACAAAATGACCAAAAATGTAAAATTTTATTCACTCGAATTTGTCGTCTGCAACATCTTTGAATAGGACCACCCTACAATTTTGTCGTTGGGGGAAGGGTTAAGCAATCATCATGTAACCCTGTAATAAAGGACAAGGTAGTCTGGAATCATGGTAGTCTGCAAGAAGAACAACTTTTCAAGGTCCTTAATCAGTTAAAAAAAAAAGAATGAGTCAATGTGTCCCTTATCAATGTAGCTGTAATAGCAATTTTGAGTTAAATTTTGATGTAGTCGAGAGATTCATAAATACAGAAAACCTCTTCCACTTGCTTAGGATAGAAAATAATAGAAAATTAATTAATCTCAACCATGTGTCACGGTGGATAATCACATGATGCAATAATTACTGAATATCTTCAATAACTTTGTTAATACGGGACGGATTTGAATTCGGTTTGAAGCAGAGAATGTGGACAGACATCATGCATTAGATGGACATATTTGATTTTTGAAAAATCAACTGATTAAAAAGTTATTGAAGATAAACCAAAATTTTGGTTTATCTTCAATAACTTTTTTATCAGTTGATTTTTTAAAAATCTACCACGACCATGTTATTCCTGACATTTTTCCAACTTCTCTGCTTCAGACTGAATTCAAATTGGCCAAGTATTGACAAAGTTATAGAAGGTTATCGGAAATTCTAAGTCACGTGATTATACACCGTGATGTGTGGTATTAGTTATAATTATGTATAAGATGGATAAGCAGCTGGTGGATGGGTTTGATGTTGTGCTTATTACATTTTATGAAAATAGCAGCTGCAAGGGAATGGTTTCCCCTATAGGAATCGTGATTGAAAGACATCGTTCCAATTATACGGCTTTGGAAAATTACTCCTTTCCAAAACAATGATGCTTTTGGACTCCAAAGCAATGATACTTTTTACACACCTAATAGAAAATGCTTTGGAAAAGATTGGTGCAAAAGAAGAAAATGCCTGAATTTGCTCCATATCATCCGTGCTGTATCAATCAATCAATTAAATCAAATGAACCAAATTAATCAATTAATAAATTAATCAATCTTTTAACAGTTGATACTGAACTACATGAAATATGAATTGTACACACTCCATTAATTTTGCTTGGAGATTTAAGGCCCGGTCCCACTGGCAGATTAACAAAAACGTATGCAAAAAGGACAAAGCGGACGAGCAAAATTTCGGTAGTGGCACCATCCGTTTTCATCCGCTTTTAGAAAATGGCGAAAATATAACGGAAAAGAGCGCACGTCAGTAGTATATAGCGGGGATGTTAAACGGATATTCTTGGGAAGCCTGGCGGATGGGAGCGAATGTCAGCTAAATATACGGAATACATCCCAGATAAAAACTCTTTCTTCCATTTGTATACTTCATATATGCGATGCATATGCTTACATCCTTTCTATTTCCGTGCTGCTAACGATGTATAGACGTTCCATGTACCTTATCGTTCCCCTATCAATCCCTTTTCAGTTTCGGTTGATTTGAGTTTCAAGGATGCCTATAGGATGGAGAAAGGATACAACGGACTGATAACAGACATAGAACGTCTGTTGCTCGTATATATTGCGGATTTATATCGTACACGACGGAAGGTTCATCCGTTCTAAAAGTTTTGGGCAGCCCAAAAGTTCTTGCGCGGATGAAATTACGGTTGACGGATGCCCGTTGGATAAAACGTATGCAATAAGTACACATCGGACTTCCAACGGATGGAAAGAGATGTCCAACGGAAAGCAAGATTTTTTGTACGTTTTATATCCTCTTTGCATCCGAAAGTGCAGTGGGACCGGGCCTTTATCAAGATTTTGACTTAATTTGTGGGATATAATTATCATGAAGTTTGAATCATGCCCTTTCTTTTTGTAGCATGTCTAGAAGTGGAGTCGCAGCTTCGAGCTCTTGGTAAACGTTGGACGGCTATTTGTCATTGGACTGAAGAACAATGGCTCCTGCTTCAAAATATTCTCCTCAAATGACAGCATTATGTTGATTTTGATGATCAGCATTTTCTCCTTTCCTTTCAGTATTTTCTCCTCTTACAAGAAGTATTGACTCCTCCTATAAAATATTCTCAAAATATTGTTTGTTAAATTATAATATTGTTATATTTGCAGCCTGTCAAGAAATGCAGTCCAAGCTTCAAGCTCTTGGTAAACGTTGGACAGCCATTTGTCATTGGACAGAAGAACAATGGCTCCTCCTTCAAAAAATTCTCCTCAAATGGCTGCATTTTGTTGATTTTGATGACCTCAATATGAGAGAAAGTCTTACAAAATACTGAAAAAAAAGAAGAAAATGCTGATGATCAGCATTTTCTCCTTTTCTTCCAGTATTTACTCTTCTTACAAGGAGCATTGACTCCTCCTACAAATTATTCTCCTCAAAATGTTGTCATTGAAATAATAATTATATCGTTTTCCCACTATATTTGCAGCCTGTCAAGAAATGGAGTCCCAACTACAGGTTCTTGGTAAATGTTGGACGGCTATTTGTCATTGGACAGAAGAACAATGGCTTCTACTTCAAAATATCCTCATCAAAATGGCAGCATTTTCTTCATTTTGATGACCTCAATATGAGAGGAAGTCTTAGAAAATACTGAAAGAAAAGAAGAATATGCTGATGGTCAGCATTTTCTCCTTTCCTTTCAGTATTTTCTCCTTCAACAATTAGGAGCATTTTACTCCTACAAATTATTCTCCTCAAAATGGTATCTGTAAAATAATAATATTCTTTTCCCACTATATTTACAGCATGTCAAGAAATGGAGTCCCAACTACAGGCTCTTGGTAAACGATGGACGGCCATTTGTCACTGGACAGAAGAACAATGGCTTCTACTTCAAAATATCCTCCTCAAATGGCAGCATTTCGCAGAGGAGGAATTCCACTTCTCTGATTGGTTGACTCAGAACGAGGCTGTGATAGACAAAATGAGCACGTCTGACCTCTCAGATCCAAAAATAGCCATAGCTCAAGTTCAGGATCTAAAGGTTAGATTCAAGCTTCATTAACCCATTAGCAAACAGCAAAAATTTAGACTTGTCCAAATTCAAAGCTGTCACAGAAAACAATTTCAAGTGAATGAAATTTTACATTCTTTGGTCTTTCTGGATAGAAAACATTGTGGGAAATGAAGAAATTGCTTGTTTCAAGCAATTTCTTCATTTGCAAAAATGTTTTCCAAAGTCACTATCTTGTGGGGCTTGGAAAAGCATCAAAATGTGGGAATGGGTTAATTCCAAAATGTTCCCCAGTTCAATTTATGAATGGCATGGAATTTCTCCTGGTTCCTTTATTATAAGAGTGTATTTGGTCAGCTTGTTCATGCAACCAAAATGGGCGCTGCTGACCTCTCGGATCCAAAAATAGCCATAGCTCAAGTACAGGATTTAAAGGTGAGATTTCCTGTCACTCTTGGATACTCTCCCAAAATAAGATTGCAAACTTCATTTCACCAACACAGTTCAACAGTCAGTTTCGATTATGCGTTACAATTATTTCAATCATTGATGAACCAGTATGCTTTTTGACCTGTATGATGAATATGACTTCAGATTCTTAACAAGAACTGTCAAACAACTTTCATTCCAAACAAAGTATGAATTATTTTGTAAGATTGACCACTAATTACTTTTATTTCACACCCTACATTAGTAAACCAATGAAATCGTCCCATTCGTACCACGTGAGTATACAATACCTAGAGCCGTATTGTACGCACGAGATAATTGCGTGAACGCACGGGATTCTCGGTACTCCAAAGCGGCCAAATCGATATTTGTACGATGCACCGGTTGAACCCTCCAAATATGCATCGCACTCATTTGAACCCTCCAAATATGCATCGCACTCAATTGAACCGTACAAATATGGATTTTTTTCCAAATCGAGGCTGCGATACCAAATATCGATATTTGCATCGAAGAACAATCTCCCTTAGTAGAGTTGATGTGCATTGGAGTTGAATGATTGTTTCAACATGCTATTTTGAAAACACTGTCCTAGGCAAAAGCTAAATTTAATAGGGATAGATTTTATCCAGTTATCCGTGACGTAATTTCGGACAAACAATAGTACCGTGTGTGTTGTTATAGAATGTCGTAACTATGGCTTGGATAAAGCCGTAATTACGAGATATTACAACAACACCGACGGTATATCAAAACAAAGCCGCAAACCAAGTCTAATTTTAGCATAAAATCCTTGAATATTCTGTGATTAAAAAATAAACTCTTGGCAAAACATTAAGGCAAAAGGAGAAAATGATTTTAAACATCACGAAAGAGATTATTTTCATTTCAAAAAGCCCTTTCCCAAACAAGACCTGGATTTGATATCCATTAAAAGGCTTGACAAAAAAGTTCTAAGAGAAAAGGAGATTTGCCGTTTATCAGCAATTTCTCCTTTTCTGTCAATGTTTTCATTGTTGATTTACGCATGACATGATAGATAGTTTATATGACAAAGTTCATGTACATTTCACACTATTATATGACGGTCTATTCAATCTTTTGAAACAAACATAAACCGATAAATATAGATTTAACGCCAGATGCCATGTATATTTCACAGTGTTAGAAATGTACATGTAGCCTACATTTTTTTCATGACATAGGCCTATAGGTTGTTTTTCTTCCTTTTTTATTTCACGTTGGAATTCTATTTTTTAAAAGTAGTTAGGTCTAGATCTTAATTTTTATACAAAATTAATCTTTGTCATGTTTTGTGTGAAAAAAAATGATGTGAAATAAAGAGGTCATTTAACATGTCTTTGTACAATACCGAATTCTATTGGATTCATACTTTGCTGAACAAGTCTATATTTAGACTCGCCTATCGGCTCGTCCAAATATAGCCTCGTTCTGCAAAGTATTCATCCAATAGAATTCAGTATTGTACAAAGACATGTTAAATAACCTCATAATATTGGATGTGACTCTCTAGTTCTTACAATATAAATATGGCAGTGGCGGATCCAGAATTTCTGTGAGGGGTTCGAATATACAAATGGGAGGGGGTGTTTGCCTAGTTTTACACAATTTTGTCTGAATTTCTGTAGGAAAATGAAATAATCTGGCTACAGAGGGGGTTTGTTTGAACCCCCAGAACCCTCTCTGGATCTGACACTGCATTGCTTTCTCTACAAAATTTATGTTGTAAACAGATTTTATAGTACAAAATGATGAATGTTTCTTTCAGTTGATAGAGAAAGCGATGGTTGTTCAGGTTCAGAAATTTGAGGATCTTTACGAGACGGGTCAACATATTGTACAAACTGTAAATAATGATGAAGCTGTACAGAAAATCTCCAACAATCTTGAACAGTTACAAGAGAGATGGAAACGACTCGTAGATAATATGGAGAACCAGAGTAAAAAGGTAGGTGATAATATACATTTTCTCCTGTTCCCTCAATCTTTTCTTGTAAATAACGATGAAGATAACAGAAAATATCCAACAATCTTGAACAGTTACAAGAGAGATGGAAACGACTTGTAGATAATATGGAGAACCAAAGTAAAAAGGTAGGCAATGCACACAAAATTGGTAAAAAAAGTTTGAAAAGGCTGCTTTTCAGTAAGTTATGTTCAAACTATAGTGCACCCATGTTGTTATACCTTTGTGTTATCACTATCTGTCTTCACCAGCTTACTCTTTCTATGATGGTAAGGGGGAATGCTCCAGTTTTTCGGAACACTCGGTCATTACTGTAGTAAATTAAACGTTTCGTACCAATATGTTTCGCTACCATATTTTCAATAATATATCGCATCATTACAATTTACCGTTTTCGAGGCTAAAAGTGCATTTATTATGCGAAACTGATTTCCTCAAGATGGAAATCGATTATTTAGAGCGAGACAGTCGTAACTGTGTATGCAGTTACCACTGTTTTGCGTCATTTTATTCATGTGTAGCTGATAAAAATTGTTGTAATTCACTAATAAGTGCGCTGACCTATACATTTTCTTTTTGAATTATTACCAGGACATGTTGCTTAATACAATGAGGGAGTTTTATCAAATTCTATTATGTATAACTGAAGATATTTCCAAAAATATGCAAATTTTGACATAAAACACCCCAGCTTCGTTGATTTAACCAAACACGTGAGCATGCTGTTTTATACATTTGCCGGTTTATAACAGGACACATTTTTGGTTTTCTGATCTTATTTAATGTAAGACGTTACTTTAAATCCGTTTTTGGGACTAAACGATGAATATAAAACATTTTATTAGCATTTTAGTGACATTGGCCAGGTGCAAGAAATTGTGCATTTTTTCGCTGTAGGGGTATGTGATACGAATGGCTATAAAATTCAAACAAGATCGCTGACCATCCATTTTTATTTTATTAAGTCGCTTAGCGCTCGCGCTGCGACTTATTGGGGCCGTACGAGGCTTTCTGGACAGGTCAAATAAGGTCAAAGACGGACCTCTTAACTTCTTCTGTATTTCTGTTTTGAGACAAAGTAGATCTCTGATTTCTTGTCCACACTTTGATTTAATATTGAAATTCGACTTTCTACAATTTCTAAACTGACATGCCAAATAATCATTGTTGAACGAGGAAATTATACGTTTTATGTAGAACTACTTTGTTGGCGGAGAAATTTGATCGCGCGCAATAATTCCGTTTTCTGAGGTATATTGGTCTAAGGGAAATAACCAGGTTTAAATTAGACAGTTTTCATAAGAGAGTTACTTCCCTTAGATAATGTAATATTAAATACCGTATACATATCTTCGGCTATAAGTCAAGGAAAAAACTATTCAGAATGTGGGGAAAATAGACATCGACTTTATGACTCGGCGACAATAAACATACGACAACGACGGAATACTCATTTGCTTGATTCTTTTTATAATTCCATTTTAAAAAGGTGTCTTGCTTGATATGCATCGTTCTGCCATTTCAAGCGTGTAATCTCGCAATCAATATGCCCTAAATTAACACACGACATAATTGTACACAACAAGCAGTCGTCGCTTTTCTTCGAAAACCTCGTAACTGCATATTGTTTTAATCTGCAATTACTTGGTTTTCGATGAAAACCAACGCATTACGACACGCGTTATTTTTTTTTATCTGCGCTGTGAAGTACAGATCGATTTCATTGATTGACATATGTAGAACTGCAGCAAGGTTTAAATACTAATTAGTCTCACATCTGTAAATTATCAAATAACGCTTAACTTTATCCGGATTATCGCTTAGAAGGAAAAATGTCTACAGATGACAATAGCTTAAAAAATCGTGTGGTCAAATTTGCCGAAAATTCGAAAAACTGTGCGGCTGAAAGTGATTTCGGCATCAGTGAAAAGCTAGTGAGAGACTGGCGAAAAAACAAGACAAAGATCTGTGATGGTCCAAAATCGCAGAAATGGAGGGTTATTCGGATCAGTCCCTATGAGCCACAGGAAAATGATCTGAATAATTGGATTTTGGAGTTACGGGCAAGTGGCTATGTTGTAAGTAGGATCGGGATTCGCGTCAAGGCCCTTCAACTCGACAAGGACCAAAATACAAAACCCAGGGCGAGTTCAAAGCTTCTTCTGGGTAGTGTTGCAGGTTCATGAATCTTTTAGTCAATACCGGGAAGACCAGAAAAAAACATTTTATTACACACCTGGCCAGCTTATCAATGGGAAAACCTACGGGACCACATCAAAGAAACGAGACTTAACTACTCGGCTGGTTCCGTGATGTTGACGATCCCGAAATATGCAAGATGTGCATATCCGACGATTACTTTATACAAAGAATTTTCCGTCGCCGGATTTACGGAAATGAAATTGTTGATTTGCAGGGTTGAACCTCGCGACCGGTAGGCGATCATAGACGGCACAAAAGCAGCTTTGCAAGTCACGGGCATTTTGTATGATACGGTTCCCCCGAAAGATCGCAGCTAAAACCCTACCTTCGTTTCAGATCAGAATAAATATTTCAGCCCACACGTTTTGATTCTTGTGTATGTATGGATAATCGTTAGCACCAAAGTGTAATTCATGGATATTTACACTCATGTTCAATTTTCGTCATTTTGTTTACCCCAAAACAGAAATATTTTTAGACTGCTCCATTTTGAAAGCTGTTGCATGCATACGACATAACTTACTTAAAAAACGATTGAATTACAGCATGGAAAGTATCTCGGGGGAACGGATAAATGGCTAGTTATCGACAATTTCTTCTTTTCTCTCAATGTTTTCCAATCTTTTTGTTCCCATGATTGTTGTCGAAATCAAGTCTTGTTTGTGAAAGGATTTAAGAGAGAGGTTATATAGACGAACGTCGGCAAGTATTACTCTCCAAAGCCGATGTCTATTGATTAGATCATCAAAATACATTACTAATTACATATCATTTCATAAGAGGTAATGTACTTTGTTTATTAAGAGAGTAGCAAGTATAAGCACGAGTCATGTAGATCTACATCTGCAAGAAATTTTCTTTTCACTTAATAGTCTACCCTTTGAATTTCGTTCTTCTTTTGAAAACTCTTTATGAAATTAAATTATCTCTTAAATCTATCTACTCTAAACTTTAATGATGTAGAGGTCAACACTAATAAATATTCACTATTTAAAGGGTGACCGATTAAGGGAGAGACTCGGGGTAAAGCTTCTTTTCTGACGATTGCCCTTTAAGTTCTAGATCTTTTATGAAGCAATGCTTGTAAATACAGATTGGTTGAAAAAGAGAATTGTCCCCGCCCATTCATTGACTTACTAGTTGATTGACATGCTTCTCAGATGAATAAGCGCGTGGTACAGTCGGATCCCTTTTGTTAAAAAAAACAATATGACGTCTTGATGACGTAGCGTCTACTCAATCTGGGCTGGAATAGTGACTTCAAAAACACCGCCAACATCTGCTCAGTTATTTCGGAAACTGTTTCAAAATATGTTAGTTGGATTATTACCGGTGAATTTTTGGTTTGGATAATAGACTAACAGGTATCACACGGCCACCAATCCCTCTCATTCATTGCAAAATGCTATGAGCGAAATCTCAGAAGAGAGACTTCCGGCTATGAAGAAACGGGACCCATTTTGTGAATGTAAACACACGTTGTTATTTTAAATCGGTGATTTTGCCAGTTTTTTGGCTGATTCTCAAAAATCGGGGAATGCTATTCGATGGTGAGTATATTTAAACTTCTTTTGGAGTATGTCTCCTTGGCATGGTTTCACCGTGTTTGCTTCAAACTCCTTTGTCATGCGATCACAGTGCTGTGTTTTGAAGACATGTCAAAATTGATCGAAAAATTATGGTTTAAATACTACTATAATTCCCTTCTATACGGGTCCCATAAGCTTCGAATGCTTTATCTTATATATATATATATCCATTAAAATCCAATGACTGATTTTCTGATAGAGAGAAAAAGCTAAAAAAGTAATACGCTATGAAGAAGAGAGATCAGCTATGAATAAAAGGGACTAGATATGAAGAAGATATAATACGCTATGAATAAGAGCTCGGATATTCAAAGCGTCGGGTTTTGACATAATTTTGCCTTTTCGCTATAATTTTCGCTCGGAAAGTGATACGAATTTATTGTTAATACAATTTCACATTTGGGATTGTAAGATCAATCTAATTTCCAAATTAGCCTGCTTCAAGACTTTTCAGTATACAATGTGGTTATATTTGGAATGATGATATAATTGTGTAAATAACATAGGCCTGCACATGCGGACGCCAATGTCATTGTAAACTATTTAGGTAGAACTTGGCAAACCGTATAAGAACCCTAACATTTTAATAATTTTAAGCCTACGCAAGATACGTTGCATGTATTTTGAATGAAAACAGGTATTATTTACATGTTTTTAGCGGCCAGTCGAGCTTTTGTCATTGCGTTGTGTCCGTTATGCGTCCGTCGGTTATTTTATTTTATTTTTTTTGTATGCACTCTAGAGGCCACATTTTAGTCCGATCAATCTGAAAGTTGGTCAGAATTAGGTTATTTCCTCTAAGACCCCCCCCCCATAAATCCAATAAAATAACCATCTTACCGGCTATTAACGAATTCATTCAATTTTATCATTTTTGTTCCACTTAAAACTTCGCTTTATTACTGTATATTTAATGCACGTGCGCTTTATCGCTGTATATTGATTGAAAGCACGTGCGACGTCATTGTTTTCTCCGCATGTTTTGGGAGCCTCGTTTTGATAATGTCGATTTGTTACTATTTTTAGTAACAATTCTCATGTATGTTCTAAAAATGCATTTCCACGTGATGATAAGTCAGGCCCGTAGTAACAAGTGGGGGCATGGAGGGGCTAAAACCCCCACCCCCTAAAAGGTCTGCCCAAAATGCTGAATTGTCATTGTTTTGCACTGAAAATCTTTGGTGAAATCCAATTCAGTTCCTCCAAAATTCCGACAATAGCCAGAACAGGGGCTTTAGCCCCCTCCCCCATTAAAAATGTTTCCAGTCCTACGCGTCTGTAAGTTACCGGTCTGCATTAAATACATGTTTAAGCTGCATAACAATAAATATCGTTCTATCGTCTAGAATTTGATTTTTCAAATGGAAATTTGTAAAAAATATTGGAATTTCTGTCTTCAATTCTTCCTAAACGCATAACCATTCAGTATATGTGAGTGCCGAGAAAGAGTTATGAAGTCCGCGCTTCTTCATAGCTTGCTCCCTCTTATTCATAGCTACTCTCTCTTCTTCATAGCTTACTGCTCTTCTTCATTGCGTACTTGTTTTTCTCATAAATAAACAAAGGTTTTCAAAATCGTACGTGCGGAATACTAAAAGAGACCATAAAATAGTAAACTGAACATGTCTCATTCGAAAAATGCATATGATAGCGCCGTAGGAGTCGTTTATGTGTCGTTTATGTGTCGTTTGGTTTGTAAACATAAGTGTGTGCACTCACTTCGAAAGTAATTGCAAGTTTACTCTGTAAGCTGGAACAAAGGGCTTTGGCAATATAACACATCATTCATTACCCCATCGAATAGCATTCCGCGATTTTTGAGATTCAACTCATAACTAGCAAAATAACCGATTTAAAGTAACAACGTGAGCTTACTTACTGAAAATGGGTCCCGTTTCTTCATAGCCGGGAGTCCCTCTTCTGAGATTTCGCTCATAGCATTTTGCAATGAATGAGAGGGATTGGTGGCCGTGTATCATTTTCTTCGTATCATCATGACATTATCGCTTGCCGACCAAAATCAAAATAACCTAGATGTATAATTTTCTACTTTACATCATAAAATCGGCATGAATTACCATTCAAATTAAATTGTCGAGCGTCCGTCGATTCAGTCGACGTTTCTGCGATTAAATTTCTTATCATTAATCACCGAATAATTAACGTGAAATAAAATAGTTTTTGTGAAGAGAGGGGAAGTTAATTCGTGAATAAAATATTATTGGAGGCTCAAATTATCGATTAATCACGACTTAAGGCTTGGCACAATAAACAGTTCTAGAGATTATTCATTTCTATGACTAAAATATTGCGTACCTAAATGATATCAATCTTGAGAAATATCACGGTCACCAAGAGGGATGACAAAAGTGCAAGTGTGGAAATACAACAGCAAAGATCAACGTCTCGCAAGGACGGGTACAGGATTGTTTTCCAGGGGCGGGGGGTGTAGTCGTATTGATCACCGTTTTATAAGATAATTTCGGAAAGTCAACTTCCAAAAGTTTTTCAAATATAGCTAAGTAATAGTTGCCTTGATGCATCCGAAAAATAAATCCAATCTTGAAATCAAGATTGAATTGCCAATGGTAGTGACACCGTGAAATTAGCTGCGATATCGTAGCCACAAATTTGATAACCGGTATTGGTTGGTGGCTACCAGTCCTCGCTCTTGCTTCTTTGGAGTAAAGCAAACAGTTGCAAAACACATTTTCTTGTATACGTTTTTAAATGCCAACATATTTTATCAGAAGTAAATCCGATAAGAACATAGTCCATGTCAAAATTTTGGTATAAAAGTATCAACAAGAATTGTTTTGATATTTTTTCTTCCAACAGAAATTCCATGTCTCAGTAGAATAAAATGGGTGGGTAGTCTAGTCCGCTTCAAAAATCAAAATTAGATTAAACTTTATTTGAAAGTGATTTCAGCATAAAACTAAGATGGATTGACAGAAAAATGGTTTAACCTGTTGTCAGGTAACATTCTCACTACATTCAACAGCTTTATTTTGAAGTTTGACTTTGATAAACTTGCTGGAATGAATCATTCCAGTACCTGCTCCATTGCAACAAATAGGAAGGAATTTTATCCGAAACCCAGATCAATATTCAAAATGTTATCGGTTACATTATTGCAACTACCGTGAAATAAGTGCATATTTTGAAATTTGCCATGTCATACCACGGGCGGATCGAGAGGGGGTCGATGGGGTGTGTGTTTTGGACCTCCCTCCTGGAATTATCCGAAAATTATTTTTTTCAAAGCTGTATAACTTTAATGTAACGTTACACATTTTACACATTTTAAGCCATCATTTAGGCTCGGATTCCATGGAAAAAAATCCTTGAGCCACCATTGCATACTAGAACGTATAAGTTCTTATTTCGAAATTGAAAAATAATGATGTAAAACAGTGCATCATATTGAGTTATAATTTTAAACTGAGTGATAAATGATTTGGAAAACTTGCATCAAAAGATGGTAGTATTTATAGTGTCATGGACGCCTTCCTGAGGGGTTTGAAAACGCTATTTCTCAAGAGCTCCCGGGGGCCTCTGGCCCCATGGACCCCTGGCCAGGGCGTTTCCATAGACCCATCGGGGGCCCTGTGGTCCATGGCCCCCAGCTGTAAAATTCAATATTTTGAAAGTATCTAATTTTCACCCAGGGAGGACAAGTGTGATTTTGAGGGGGTTTAGTTAAGTGAGGAATGCGTTATGAAGTATAGATCTATTTTATTCAATGAATTTCTGTGACATCTTCTGAAATTGGGAAATCTGAATAGAACAAAATGGGTAAATATTTCATTTAAAACGTCGTTCTTACCCAGAATTTAGTTTAGTATCAATTCCAGTCAATTTACGGGACATGCAGCCAAAACATCGCAATCTACAGATTAAAGGGGGGCCTGCTAGGCTGTCGAAAATGCAAATGGCACAAAAAGTACAAACCAGATATAAAAGTAAACGTATGAAATTACCAACCTGAAGGGGTCCATTGTTAGCACTCATTGAGCTTTATCAAGTATAAAAATCCAAGTCAATGAATAATGTGCAGATCCGCATTTTATTGTCCTTGTTTTTGTTTTGTAACGGTTACACATGCCCAACCTTCAAAAAGCAATTACGTCAGAGGTACGTCATCTGTGCTCAGCGAGATTCAACACACCGTGCAACCGGCTGCGTCGTCAACGAAGACAGATTCGGCATCTGATGTCCGGTGCATGGTAGGTCAAATTAATTTACTTTTATGAATAAACGAAAGGATCTTTGGTATTCTATAGTTGATAAATACGCGTATAAATGTTCAGTGCTAACTGCTTCTACAAAATAAACCTTTCCAAGCATCCCTCGCAAATAAGGTCACAGTCATCGACGCAGCCGGTTGTACAGTGTGTTAATACTGCTTGGGATGTGTCTCGTTGACCTTGACCTTGTCTCGTTTCGAATTATAAATAGAATTTGTAAACACGCTTGTAAAGGGTTGATCTATAGCAAAGGAAAGATGGATATTCGCTGTGATTGAGGTTTTTATGCATTGCAAATTGTTTTTCCATGTACAAATATGAGTTCCCGAGTAGTTCAAAAGCACCTAGCATGGGCCCCTTTCAGAAATCTGTAGTTACGACGTTTTTACTCCCAATCACTAAACACCCCAAAATTACCTACAAATTGGACCAATCTAACATTTTGAAAATAGATCTAGCTTCCACTGCTTTTCATTTGTAGCATTCATTTTAACGATACAATTATCTATGGATTTGCTGTAGCCTATGGTATTATGAATTTGTATATATAGATCTAGACCCTAGAATTTTATGGATGAAAAATAAAGCTGTGTTTTTCTTTAAATATTCTATAACTTTTGTTCTTTCTTTTTATTATTTTTTTTTTCAATTTGTTTCTATAGAATGTGATCTAATCACCAGTTCGGTCATCGTTTATAAACTTTATCGTCATTTTGACAAAATATATTTTGCGTACTTAAAATGGAGATCTAGGTCTTGTTTACATCGCATAAAACTTCATAGGCCTGATAGGTAAGAATTGTTACTCTGTCAATCATATTTTTGGGTTTTTCCCCTTTGTTGATTTTCATATTTAATTGTTTGTCAAGAGCATTACTAAAAATATGCGAGGTAGATTCGTGCAACTTCATAGGTGGATGGTGTCATTATGTAGAAGTGTATTGTACAAAAATATAACTCTGCTGATAATGTTCGTGGAGTTATTGCCAATTTTCCCTTTTCATTCTTGATGTAAATTAATACTACAATTGCACTACTTTAATTGTTAAAGGTTTACCCTTGTGGGGGCACACATACATTTCATTCAATACATTCAAAGCATTCTCTGATAGGATAATGAAAAGCATTTAATCTTGTTTTACAAATAATTCTGTTGTAGCGACTTTCAGGCCCTTCAGGGCTTTGATTTTTCAATTGGTAATAACATGTAATTTCAACATACAAAATATAAATAAATTCTATTATTGATAAAAAATTTAGGAAAATGGAGCATTCCCCCTTAAAGGCTGAATGCATACCAAAATGGTAAATATTTTTGATTAGGCTGCTTTTCAATGTCTAGGTCAAATATCAAGATGCCTGAACTACAGCATTGTGTGTTATTTAGTTACAAATCTTGTATTTGCTATCTAGTTTCTTTTCAGCTTTGATATTCAAACAGATATGGTCCTTGCATATGTTCATTGTGGTCTGGTTTAGTCAATTTTACCTCTTTTTGCCAGATCGTAAGCCTGGGCCTTGAACTCAGTGAAATCCCTGAACTACAAGAAGACCAGATTGAGAAAAAAGACACAGGGCAGCTACAAAGTATGGGACCAGCCGGGGCTAAACGGAGAAAAGTGGACTCCAGCGTGAGAGCAGAGTTTGAGTCCGAGATGAAGAAACTTTCGGAGTGGTTTGAGAAGGTTGAGTCTGGATTGGATCTGATACTGCAGGATGAAGGGTCGTCACAGGAGGCCTTTACAACTGAGGAACAGATGGTTTTGATGGAGGTATGATGACTTTTGAATAAAAGGCGTGTAAACTCGTCACTAAATATCTAGATATAGTTTGTTGAGCAAGCATAATCATTGTCATGAAAAATAAACTGGCTTGATTGTTGAATAGTCTTGGAGTGGTTTGAGGAAGTCAAGTCAGGATTTGGATCTGATACTACAGGATGAGGGGTCATCGCAGGAAGCCTTTACGACGGAGGAACAGATGGTTTTGATGGAGGTAAACTTGAAAATAAATTGCATTATAAATTAGTGTAATCCTGAATAACAAGCTGTTCCTTAAACTTTGCCCTAACTGTAACATCTTTTGAAGCACATCAATATTAAAGATTTGAAAATATTGAAGAAAAAGAAGAAAATGCTGATAACCAGCATTTTCTTCTTTTTCTTCAATATTTTTCTCCAGTTCTTGAAGATATTTCATTCTGACAGTCAAAATAAATCCTTCAATTGCAACATCATTGAGTCTGGATTGGATCTGATACTGCAGGATGAGGGGTCGTCACAGGAAGCCTTTACGACGGAGGAACAGATGGTTTTGATGGAGGTAAACTTGAAAATAAAAAGAAATATTACATTTATCCTTGTTTTGACATCTCTTATACAAAAAGCTTTGGAAAACATTGAGGCAAAAGAAGAAAATGCTAATTAGTAGCATTTTCTTCTGTTGTCTCATTATTTTCTACGCTTTATTTTACATTCATCCTTTCTTCATTATCGTCTCCTTTGTTGTCTGTAGCTGCTTGTATATAGTAATAAATGGTATCAGTGACAACAGCATTTGACAAGGGTGTTATGAAAGGATTCAAATAATGTAAAAGAATCTGAATGATGGTGAAATTGTACAAAGTGTTGGTGTCTGATTATGGGAATACATTAAAACAACTTTTTGATAATATGTATATGTTTTCTTCAGGATTCCAAAAGTGAGGTTGATGCTCAGTCCAGTAATGTAAAACAGCTTGTGACCATGGGTAAATCTATAGCTAGTGAATCAGAGCTAGGTGAGTTCTTACATTTAAAACAAAACACTTTGAACGTAGATCATAATGTAAATTAATTGACTGAAAGTCCTGAGAGAGAATTTTGCCTGAATATATGAAGTGGATGCTCAGTCCAGTAATGTGAAACAGTTTGTGACCATGGGGAGATCTATAGGAGAAGCAGAGCTGGGTGAGTGAGGTCTCTTCATATTTTGTGAAAAACTACAATTATTGTAAACCTAAAAAAGACTGGTTGGTTCCCCAGTATTCTCATTGACAAGGGCAGAATAACGATTCTCCTTTTGATAAAATGAAATTGAGATTTATTGATGAAAAATATAGAGGATAAATGCTTGCAAATAGATTTTAGATAATAATCATATTCTATCCATTTCTGTAGATCCAAGATATTGTAAAGTTGGAATTATTTGACCTGACGGACTGCGTAAATGTGAGACCTATTAATTTGAGGTGAGAAAGTTTGGAACATTTCTTTATATATTTATTATAGGTGGGGAACCCTATGACTCTATCACCCAACAAACAGAGGCCTTAGAGAAGAGATGGGACAAGTTAAAGGTTCTGCTAGTCGACACACAACATGCTGTAGATGTAAACATTGAGACCAAGAAAGTCAGAGATGAACTACACGCTCTGGAAGACCTACTTAAAACTTATGAGAAATGGGCCAACTCTACAGAGAGCCTCTCTGAAGAGGCACAGGATATCACTAGACAACTAGAACAGTCAAAGGTATGACAAATAATATATAAATTAATGTGTTGGGACAATTTTTTTATTTTAACCCTTTCCCAAATGATACACAAGAACTGTTAAAGACCTATGAGAAATGGGCCAACTCTACTGAGAGCCTGTCTGAAGAGGCACAAGATATTACTAGACAACTAGAACAGTCAAAGGTATGATAACTGAAAGATGTTAAAATTTCAGATTGGTCCAAATTCAATGATGTTGCAGAAAACAGTCAATGAAAGTTAATGAATGTATCATGTGTTTTTGGTCTGGCTTGTAGAAAACATTGTGGGTAATGAAGAAATTGCTTGTTACAAGCAATTTCTTTATTATCAACAATGTTTCTCAAAGCCTTGATCGTGTGGAGCATCAAAAATATATATGATTTTTGAGACAAAGATAGTAGGGGTCGAGCTGCATGTGTTAGAGGACCTGTTGAAAACTTATGAGAAATGGGCCAACTCTACAGAGAGCTTGTCTGAAGAGGCACAAGATATTACTAGACAGCTAGAACAGTCAAAGGTGTGTAAAATTGAATATTTAAACAATTCAGATCGGTCCAAATTCAATGATGTTGCAGAGAGCATTTGCAAGTTATTTAAAGTTTCATGTGTGTAGAAAAAATTATGGATAATGATGAAATTGCTGGTTACAAGCAATTTCTTCATTATCCACAATATTTTCCAATGTCTTTATCTTGTGGTTCATCAAAAATATATATGATTTTTGAGACAAAGATAGTAGGGGGTCGAGCTGCATGCGTTAGAAGACCTACTGAAAAACTATGAAAAATGGGCCAATTCTACAGAGAGCCTCTCTGAAGAGGCGCAGGATATCACTAGACAGCTAGAGCAGTCAAAGGTATGTAAAAAAATAAGTTTTGAAATTCATGAAATGCTTTTGACTTGGTGATTTTCTTTTAATGTATATGTATGAAATGTTCAAGATATCATTTTCACTGTTATGTTAGGACATGCTGTTTAAATATCTAGTTTAGTTGGATGCTTGTTTCTCATGTGTTTCCAATGTTCAATTTGATTTTTAAGTTTGCACATGCTAGTAATGAATATAATTTACATATATGTACTTTACCTGAAATCTTTTTGACATCTTTTTAAAGAACTAAATGTCTTCAATACAAGGTGGCAGACCACATTCAACTCAATTACGAATCAATCTCTCTTGTTTCAGATTAAATTAAAGGCATTGAAGACTCAAGAAGAGAGAGTAGAGAAACTCAACAAGCAGAGCCAGATTTTGTTGACCGACAAACCAAACAACACCCTCAAACAAGAACTAGATGCATTCAATACAAGGTGGCAGGCCACATTCAACTCAATTAGAAATTAATCACTCTTGTTTCAGAAATTGATCACTCTTATTTCAGATTAAATTAAAAGCGTTGAAGACGCAAGAAGAGAGAGTAGAGAAACTCAACAAGCAGAGCCAGATTCTGTTGACGGATAAACCAAACAACACCCTCAAACAAGAACTAGATGCCTTCAATACAAGGTGGCAGGCCACTTTCAATAAAATAGGTAGGTTATTATGAGTTAAAGGTCTGTTACAAATTAGAGTAAGAAGGGTGCAATTGTAAAGTTTTCATAGAAAAATATATTGATAGGTTTATTTTTCAGAGAATTTAGTGAAATGAAGTGAAAATATGGCAAGGTACAAACACTGGAAAGTTTGCATGCCAAATGCTGATATCGCATAAAAAACTGCACTCTTTCATTTCCATTAGCAATTTTAAGTTATACAAGAATAAAGTTACATGAATAGGCAAAATAAAGGAAAATTATTATAGGAATTGACTGTGCATTTGGAAAATATTGGTCGCTATTTCATTAGTAAATATTTTAAGTTACCTGTCATTAAACTAAAATGCTTGAGAATTCTTGTGGTTCTATGCTTTATTTTGAGCTGTATGAATATGCTAAAACTGATGTTAAGTTTACTTAAGTTTACCCCCTAACTAACATAACTTGATTTGTTAAGGACCTTTCTATATCTCAATCACAAGTATACGAAGGACCATTACTGCATGATGTGGTAATATTAAGACATTTGAATCATCTGTAAAGTATGCTATCAAAATATAAAATTTCACCAATTTCCAAACAATTAGACTTTTTGACGCTTTTATAGAAAGAACTTCGAAAAATTATAGATGGAAGCAAAAAATAATGTTTGCCTCCACGTTTTTCGAGCTGTAGCATACACAAATCCTATCTTTATTAACTCACAGTTTGTCCTTTTCAGGGAAGATGGTCTGAAATTTTGCTGTTTGGGAAATGGATGAAATTGATTTAAAATTTGTATATTGTCGCTTTTCTTCGAAAATCTTGTAACTGCAGCTTGTTTTAAGCTGCAGGTACGAGGTTTTTGTTGAAAAGCAACAATATATTGTACTACTTTGTGATTATGCAAAGTCTTAACCCTTTACCAAACGACAAACTTTTAGGGTGATCCACTTAAAAAACTGTAAAAAATGACAAAATGTATGTTATTAAAAGAAAGGTTTTGTGTAAAATATGACATAGAAAATATTGAGACATAAGGAGAAACTGCTGGTCATCAGCACTTTCTTCTTTTGTTTCAATGTTTTCCCAAGCCATTTCTTTTAGGGACGTCAAAACCAGGTCTTGTTTGGGAAAGGGTTTTAAGGACATTTTCATCACACTTAGGGTCTATGGGCAAAGTTCTATGTCAAAGAGTTGCCATGCATTGTCTTTGTAAAACCCCTATTCTGTTTTGACTGTCTGCATGGTTTTGCTTTTCACAGTGGGCCAAGAAAGTGAGTAGTTGAATGTTTGTAGAAATGTGTTGATGAAATGTGACTTGTTCATGCAGCAAGAGACTCCAAGTACAAAATTTATCTGCTCATGACTTTGTTCTGTTAAATATATGTGAGCCAGGATCTGGAAAACCGTCTTTAATGGCATATATGTGAACAGCCTGGATCCAGACCAGCCTGTGCATAAGCACAGTCTGATCAGGATCCATGCTGTCCTCAAATAGATTCTTTGTGATTTGTAGCAACTGCAAGAGAGCAGCATCGATCTTGATCAAACTGCTCTCAGATACATGGTAGTCTCAAATGCTATAAAGGACCTTTTTCCAGATTCAGGCTCATATACATTCCGTTACCACACAGTGACACCTTTTGACCCCCCTGCAAGATAATGGCTTGGAAAACATTGTGGAAAATGAAGAAATTGCTTGTGACAAGCAATTTTTTATTTCCCACAATGTTTACTACCCCATAAAGAGCAACATTCCAAAATTTCATCACATTGAAAATGTCGTCTGCAACACCTTTGAATTTGGAACTCCCTAAAATTTTGTCATTTGGTAATGGGTTAATCCTCAAATATATAAAAAAAAATGAAATTTTGTTCGGAATTGTCAAGTTTCAAAGCTGGTCATTTTGTGCTGACTGGTAAAAAATTTGAATTCTTTTGAGTCTCTTCATTGCATGAAGTGTCACAAATGTTGCCTATTTACTCATGATGGTACTACAATTTTCAGTGCACCTTTGCAAACATAGCTGTACAATATGTATATGGTCCCATGGTATTTACCAATATTAATGAACATTAACCCTTGATTATACCCCCCACCTACGAAGTAGAGGGGGGTATATTGGTTTCACCATGTCTGTCTGTCTGTCCGTCCGTCCGTCCATCCGTCCATCCGTCCGTCCGTAGACTTTTTCGTTTCCGTGCTCTAACTCATGAACCGGTTGACTTAGGATCATGAAACTTTACACAGTTGTTGCCCATGACCCAAGGAGGTGCCCTATTGTTTTTGGGTCATGAAGGTCAAAGGTCAAGGTCACAATCGGACTTTGTTTAAAATCCGTTTCCGTGCTCTAAGTCATGAACCGGTTGACCTAGGATCATGAAACTTTACACAGTTGTTGCCCATGACCCAAGGAGGTGCCCTATTGTTTTTGGGTCACGAAGGTCAAAGGTCAAGGTCACAATCGGACTTTGTTTAATATCCGTTTCCGTGCTCTAAGTCATGAACCGGTTGACCTAGGATCATGAAACTTTACACAGTTGTTGCCCATGACCCAAGGAGGTGCCCTATTGTTTTTGGGTCACGAAGGTCAAAGGTCAAGGTCACAATCGGACTTTGTAAAAAATCCGTTTCCGTGCTCTAAGTCATGAACCGGTTGACCTAGGATCATGAAACTTTACACAGTTGTTGCCCATGACCCAAGGAGGTGCCCTATTGTTTTTGGGTCATGAAGGTCAAAGGTCAAGGTCACAATCTGACTTTGTTTAAAATCTGTTTCCGTGCTCTAAGTCATGAACCGGTTGACCTAGGATCATGAAACTTTACACAGTTGTTGCCCATGACCCAAGGAGTTGCCCTATCGTTTTTGGGTCACAAAGGTCAAAGGTCAAGGTCACAATCGGACTTTGTTTAAAATCCGTTTCCGTGCTCTAAGTCATGAATCGGTTGACCTAGGATCATGAAACTTTACACAGTTGCTGCCCATGATCCAAGGAGGTGCCCTATTGATTTTGGGTCACAAAGGTTGAAGGTCAAGGTCACAATCGGACTTTGTTAAAAATCTGTTTCTGTGCTCTAAGTCATGAACCGGTTGACCTAGGATCATGAAACTTTACACAGTTGTTGCCCATGACCCAAGGAGGTGCCCTAATGTTTTTGGGTCAAGAAGGTCAAAGGTCAAGGTCAGAATTGGACTTTGTTTAAAATCCGTTTCCATGCTCTAAGTCATGAACCGGTTGACCCATAGCACTTTTTTCAGTGACAAGGCGCTAGTGGGGGGTATTTGTCCGCTTTGCGACAGTTCTAGTTAACCCATGTTATAGGTCCCAATAAATGACCTGGCAGAACATTAGCTAAAGATGCTCTGCCATGTCATTTATGGGGGCCTATATTTAAGTCTATCAGACAAGAATTTTTTCATTATTAGACATTTTGGTTACTGAATTATAAGATTGGTCCAACAAATTAAACATGATTTTTAACTGAGACTGAACTTTGTATTATGTGGAGTATAAGAATTATTAATACAATAATAATATTATATTACTAAAAAGGTATTACTCATACTGCATGTCAAAGTAAAATTGAACACAAAATAATTTGTATACTATTTGATGTGGAAGTGATATATCGCCAAACCAAAGGGAACTTAGAATATACTAAAGATACAAAAATAATTTGAGTCGTGTTCATGAAGAACAGATCACAAGCTGTAGATATAGTAACAATGTTGGGATTAATACTTTTTGTATACATAAAGGCTTGTTTATATTTTCACCACTATTTAACCCTTTCCCAAACGACAAAATTTTAGGATGGTCCAATTCCAAAGCTGCTGCAGATGACAAAATTGATGTTGATAAAGACAGGATTTGTGTAGAATAAAGTACAGAAAATATTGAGGCAAAAGGAGAAACTGCTGGTTATCAGCAGTTTCTTCTTTTGTTTCAATGTTTTCCCAAGCATTCTCTATTAGGGACGTCAAAAGCAGGTCTTGCTTGGGAAAGGGTTGAAGGGCCGGCCAGCGTTGGCTTATGAGTTGGCTTATGAGACTCTTTTCGTCTGATGGCATAGTACCTCCAAGTTATATGGACAATATTATGAAAGTTACAAAAACTGTTTGCAAGTCACATGAAAATTGTAATGTATTTGGAGGTTGTAATAATTTATTGTGAAATGTTTTGTTATATTGTTTAGTTAAATTGTTTTTGCCCCCGAATCGAAAGGTTATGGGCTTGTTATTTTACCAGTATTTGTATGTCTGTCTGTAAAAAGCTAAATAGCTTTCTGTATGGAAGCATTATAACTATGTTGTTGCATTTCTTTAAATTTGTGTAACATTATTGGCTTGGATTTTGTTCTTTTTACTTTTCATGTTGATGTTACTTGTTAGGGTACACATTCTTTTTCAGCTCCTCAGATTTAAGTACTGAAAAAAGTCTTATTTTCAAAATACAAAGAAAAGTAATTCTTAATCATAGAGTGTATACATATTGAGGGCTTAGCGCGAAACAGTTGTAACTGCCTATATGTTTATAGGCAGTAACAACTGTTTCGTGCTGGGCCATCAAATTATTTGCATGTTGGTTAACCAGATTGTTGCAAATGTTTGTGATCTCAATGGACAAAACTAACAAATAAGATACATTAATGAACATATATGTAATAATTATGAGAGGTATTAACTGGTAATGGCTACATTTTAGGTGGTTGATATATATTTATTTCGTGGAAAAAGAATAACAGTTCTTTTAGTGATAGTAAACTTAAGTTGGTGATTATGACCTGCAATTACAGAAAAAAAATATAGAAAATGTATCCCTTCTGTTACAATGGTTTTATATCTTAAGCTTTATTTGTTAAGGACCTCAAGTGATAGAGTTGAAAAACTATATCCCTAGCACAAAATGTACTTGGTTTCTATTTACCAAAGTCAGGAAAACATCAAGTACCAAGTATAAAAAACCTGAAAATGCCCATTTACTGTTTCTCCGGTTTTTACATGTTAACTACAACTGTATTTCAAACTTTCAAAATTCCACATTCATGATTTAACTTTAATGACCTTGATAAATGTATATTGTAAACAACTTGGACATTTGAAAAATTGATGTCATTTATTTTCATCGCTGTTAATCTACTACTAATAAAAGAGAAATTTATAAGACTAATCCAATGCTGCATCTCTATCTCACTAAATGGGAAGCTAAATAGAACTGTTCTTCTCTTTGAATATGCTTATATCTCCTTACCACCATATTTCTTGTTTCAGGAGAGAGACAGAAGAAATTATCAGACGCTCTAGAAAGAGCTCCACCAAAAGCTTACCTTGAGGCCACAGAGGCCTTGTTGACTTGGCTCAAAAATAATGAGGAAGTTTTAGAGTCTGAAAAGTTTTGTGTGCAAGAGTTGGCCGTAATGGAGAACCAGCTTAAACAATTTAAAGTAAGTGAGATATGTCTTTAACCCTTTCCCAAACGACTAGGTGCATATGGGGGTATTTGTCCGCTTTGTGACAGTTCTAGTTTAAATATGAAATATCTGATGGATTATATTAGAATAAAATGAAATAGCCTAGAACATATCAAATATAATGCCTCTTCGGGCATTATATTTGATATGTTTTAGGCTATTTCAGATGAAGTTAGTAGGAATACAATAAATAAAGTATGCAAGGAATGTATTGCTTCTGAATTATCTTGAGGAAACAGAGGCCTTGTTGACTTGGCTCAAAAATAATGAGGAAGTTCTGGAATCTGAAAAGTTTTGTGTACAAGAACTGGCTGTTATGGAAAATCAGTTGAAGCAACTCAAGGTGAGTAACTTTTATCAGAACTCTGTACCATGTCTCAGTATCTATAGTTTCTTATTCAGTGTTCACAATTTTTGTGTACCTCTGGCGGTTAACTCATTACTGCACAGTGACGCCTTTTGACTCCCTTACAAGAAATGGCTCGGAAAACATAACTCATTACTGCACAGTGACGCCTTTTGACTCCCTTACAAGAAATGGCTTGGGAAAACATTTTAGAAAATGAAGAAATTGCTTGTGACAAGCAATTTCTTCATTTCCCACAATATTTTCTAAACAAAAACACCAAAAAATGTAAAATTCCATGCACATGAAATTGTCGTCTGCAACATCTTTGACTTTGAATTGGTCCATAATTTTGTCGTCTGGTAATGGTTTAAACATTTCAGATCATTAAATGTTGTGTCAAGGTTAATGTCAAATACTAGGTATACATTTCGAAGGAAGCTTTACACTACAGGGTTTGATGTTTTGTTTCTTTGTTATGATATGAATTGTGCAACGCTCTTTCAGACCCTCAGAGAGGATTTAAAGGCTACCAAGCTTGGCAGTTTATTGCACCGTATATTGGAAGAAACTCATTAAATTAACGTGTTTTATAAAAGATCCGCCAAACTCGGTTGTTTTAAAAGTTTTATTTGCTTTTCTTTACATCGTTGAAAAACTGATTTTCGAGAAAATAAAGATCGGCAATTTCCGTAAAATTGCCACGGATTGACGTCATCAATGGCTTGACTCTGCCCCCAATCTAGAGCATGAGGTGTCTGACAAAGATAATGTGTTCGACTTTTCTGTCATATAGCGAAGGCTCAGTTTTTATCCATTTCTCGATCGTAAGAGTAATACAGACAAACTTAAACCGTTCTTTGGCACATTCCTTAATTCACTTACGATCTATTCTTTGACTGTTTTAACATTTTTTTTCTAACATTTACTGAGGACGAATTCCGTGTTTTGAGTATCGAGTGGGGAAGTCGCTTTATGACAGAAAAGTTGGACATTTAACTTTTTCAGAAATTTCAGACTTTCCGGGAAATGACCCATGACTGCCTGTTTTTCCCGCCATGACGTCATTCAGTGGCCAGTATGACGTCATAATTTCAAGTCGGAAGTTTAGCTTATTTTCTTCGGCAAAGATCGGAAAAGACCAAAATATCCAATTTAAAAGACGAAATAAAAACGCTTCTAATGTTGGAAAATTGTAGAAACTTTGATAATTGGTTAATAGTAAGGTGTTCTTTCGGCACAAGACTTTAATTTTGCCAATCATCGGACACTTTAAGGGAACAAAAGGGCAGTAGGGACTACATCAATAAAACAGGCAATGATCTCATCTATAAGGCGCCATCCAGTGACAAAGCTGAAAAATAAATATATCCTAAATGATTGTAACTATAATACCACAAAAAACATTGAGGAACAACGATGAAAATGCTGATTGTCAGCATTTTCATCTTTGTTTCTCTATGTTTATCAAATCTTTTGCTGTTAATTTTGGTTGTCAAAAGCAGCATTTATATAATGCCAATAGAAAATTTAAAATTAACACCTTACCCATTGTCTTGTGTTGCTTTTGAATTGTTGTAAATGAAACTTTTCTATTGCAGACTCTGAGAGAGGATTTAAGGGAACAAAAGGGCAGTAGGGACTATATCAATAAAACAGGCAATGATCTCATCCTGAAGGCTCCATCTAGTGACAAAGCCGAGAAACTGGAATCCGACCTCAAACTTGTCACAAAGAAGTGGAATTCTGTATCTGCTGCCATGGAAACGAGAATAAATGACCTTGAGGAGGCTGTGGAACAGCTCAGAGAATATGAGGTAAACTGAACTTATGATATCAGGATTATATCATTCTGTTTTGACAGTACAGATCTAAATTTGTACGGGTCGGATTTGGTGCAGTGGTTACACACTTGACTTATAACACAGGGGTTGCAGGTTTGATCTGATAAGACTTTAAAACAAGGCCCCCATCTCTTTACTAACTTAAGCTGTTTAGGGGGATGTAAAACCTCATTAGATCAATTTTGATTTGTCCTCATCAGAGGCCGGGGCCTATCTGCCCAGTCTAGAGCAATATTTTCCTATGCATGTGTTGTGTGGTCAATGATGTCAATGTTCACAAATCTTGCAGTCTCTTGGTCTGCCAAAGTTTTTCCCAAGTCAGCTCAAGTCTGCCCCCAAGCTTTCAAGCTGTTTTCGTGTATGTTAATGGATTGAACTTTGACACCTATCCAAGGTTACCATATTTACATATCAACATTTCACATACACATTCGTTGTAAAATATATGAATGATATTTTCATGACTTTAAAATGTTTCAGTGGTGTTGATCCACCACTTTCCCTTTTAAGGACAGCATTGGGTTTCTTTTGTTTCACTTTGTGCACCTGCTCTATTCCAGATCCAAAGACAAGGCCTCATGAGCTGGATGAACGAGATGGATGTATTTCTTCATACCAAGGATCCAACAAAAGGCGACCTTCCAACCCTGCAGGCGCAGCTGGCCGAGAGCCATAGCGTGCAAAATGTTTTAACTCCTTGCCAAACATGATCAGGCTTTAATAACCCCAATAGAATGGGCTAAGGAAAACATTGAGGCAAAAGAAGAAACTGCTGATAACCAGCAGTTTCTCCTTTAGCCTCAATATTTTCTGTGCTATATTATAGACAAATCATATCTCTATCAATACACATTTTGTTTTCAGCTGCAGCTACCAAGTAGAGTAAAGTCCAAATTGTTATCATTTTGGAAAGGGTCAAATTTGTAGTTTAACTTTGTGCACCTGGTCTATTCCAGATCATACCTGTCAACTTTCACGAAAAAATCGTGACTAACACGATTTCAAGTGCAGGAGCTCATCACACGCACGAATGGTCTAAAATCGCTAAAAAACACGATTTTCCAGCAATCACACGCTTGCAAATTTCCGTCTGCCATTATTGTTTATCATTGTGAAATTGCACCCTTACTCGCTCAATTAGCGATTATCTTGTTTATTGTCACCTTCCTTGATTGACAATCAAAACGCGCCGATGCGTTAACTCGCATTCTCGGGGATCGACTTATTACAAATGAGGTAAGTGTAAGGCGTGGCTAATATTGACAAGTCAACCAATCAAAATGCGCGATATGTTATCGAGGGGGCAGTTTTCCCATAATCTGTCGATGACAATTAGTGCTTGCCCATTCAGTTGTAAACAAACTTTGATTATCGTTTTATCTTCGCAATTCTACCATTTAACATGATTTAATGGATGATGATCAATTAGTATAACAGCCTACACTGAGAATATCAGATCGATCGTGGGCCACCGCTTCGATAAGATTCTGCACATTCCAGAAAATCGGTATTTCGCACTCGTAGGTTGTTTCGCCCCATTATGTTTTGCGGTTTACCTTATATTCACCTATATTGCACTTCTAATGGTTTTCTTATACGCAAAATAACCGCGATATGGTCGCACAGGCAGTATTGTGCATCATTTACCAGACTAAAAGAAAAATTAAAAAGGGGAAGGAACTTCGCAATTGCTAAACTGTGAACAGGCTAAAGAAGAATTTAAAAAAAAAAAGTATAACAGAAAGTAAGAGATAAAGTTTGAACAAATTGGTTTGTGAGAATTGTTTGGAACAAAAGATGTCTTGTTTCCTACAATAATTATCCTTTATGAACTTTGCTATTTAACTATTCTGCTTTTGTAAAGAAATAAAATTATAAATATAAGACCTAGAGAACAAGCTACTATCATTGTTTAAAGACTCAAGTTGAAGAAACACTGCAAAAAAATCTCACTCCTAAAAGTTGAGGTTAAATCACTCCGCACGAAAAATACCCGCGAAAACTCCTCATTTAAAGGTCGTCGCGCGCAATCTCACTCTTTGAAATTTCCAAAAGTTGACAGGTATGTTCCAGATCCAAAGACAAGGCCTCATGAGTTGGATGAATGAGATGGACGTGTTTCTCCACACCGAGGATCCAACAAAAGGCAAACTTCCGACATTACAGGCCCAGCTTGCCGAAAGCCTTGGCGTACAAAATGATATTAATTCCTTGCCAAACATGATCAAGCTTTGATGTCCCCAATAGAATGGGCTAAGGAAAACATTGAGGCAAAAGAAGGAACTGCTGATAACCAGCAGTTTCTTCTTTTGCCTCAATATTTTCTGTGCTTTATTGTAGACAAATCCAATCTTTATCAACACACCTTAAATTTTGTTGTCAGCTGCATCTACCAAATATAAAAGTCCAAATTGTTACCATTTGGAAAGGGTCAAGTTTGTAGTTAAACTTTGTGCACCTGCTCTATTTCAGATCCAGAGACAAGGCCTCATGAGTTGGATGAATGAGATGGACGTATTTCTCCACACGGAGGATCCAACCAAGGGTGACCTTCCAACCCTACAGGCACAGCTTGCCGAGAGCCATGGCGTGCAAAACGACATTAAAACACTCCAGAAAAATATGGACAACATTAATCACCTTTATCGCAAACTTTCGTTAAATATTGAGCCTAATTTCGGTGAAAAACTTTCGAAGGAAGTGCAGGAGCTGAACACAACCTGGGGAAAAGTGTTGACTTTAGCTGAACAACAACACACTAGATTAAAAGGCTCTCTAGATTCTAGTGAAGAGATTTATAATGATATAAAGGAGATTATTAAGTGGCTAGAACCTTTAAAGGAGGATATTTCCAATAAGGATTATTCTATAGATAGTTTGAATGATCTGCTCGTGAAAAATAAGAAATTTAAGGTGAGTGTAACAGCAGTATCTTCTTTTAGTGACCCTCCTTCCTTAATGGATGTAAATACCTGGTCTGTTTTAGGAAAGGGTTGATCAATCCTTCCTGAAAGACCTAAATTCAATTGTTGTCAAAGATTGAATTTGTTGCGGATGACAAAATTTGTGTCATTTAAAAAAGAATTTTTGAATATTAATGACTCTGAAAACAATGAGGCAGAAGAAGAAAATGCTGATCATCAGCATTTTCTTCTTTGGCCTCAATGTTTTCCAAAACTTTCTACGCTATTAGTTGCAAAACCAGGTTTTGTTTTTGATTTTCTTTTTAAAAAATGACTTTAGGGAAAAGTGTTGACATTAGCTGAACAACAGCACACTAGATTAAAAGGCTCTCTAGATTCTAGTGAAGAGATTTATAATGGTATAAAGGAGATTATTAAGTGGCTAGAACCTTTAAAGGAGGATATTTCCAATAAGGATTATTCTATAGATAGTTTGAATGATCTGCTCGTGAAAAATAAGAAATTTAAGGTAAGTGAATAACATACAGTCCACACTCGTTGTGTGGAAGTCAGAGGGGCTGTCAAAATACCTCGACATATCCAGAGTTCGACTCATCCGATTTTGTTCGGCTTCAATAAAGTTGATATTTGACCGTTTTTGAAACTAATCAAGTATGATTATTATTGAAATATAGTAGGAAAAGGAAAGAAATTGCTCGTTTTGAGCAATTTCTATCCTTTTCCTACTATATTTCAATAGCTATATTCAGTTCGAAATCATTTTGTTTGAAAAAATTATGCCCATTGATGAGGACAGGGCCAGATTTGAACTTCAACTTAAGCAAAAATTCGACTTATCTGATGTCGACATAACGAGTTTCGACTGTACTTAACCCTTTCCAAAATGACAAAGTTATCTGATTGTGTCAAATCAAAGGTGCTTCACATGACAAAATAACTATCTAAAAATGAAATATTTATTATGGCCTAAAACATACTGAGATAAAATGGAAGTTCTGGTTGTCAACATTTGCTTTGTCACTGTAAGTACTTTTTAGCGCTTTCGATACTGTGTTAATTTTTTATGCTGCGCTAGACAATTTTGTGGAAGGGTGATAGTCATAATTATATGATAATGACTCGATATAAGCTCATTATGTACAGTAAGATAATATGAAATAAATTTGATTACCATCAAATCATTTGTTAATGATGTTTTAAATGATTTGTTAATGATGCTTTAAGATATGCAATTAGTTTAATAAAGATTTTAGTAATTATTGTTCATAAACTGTTATCATTAATCTTAATTTTGCATGTTAACCCGAACATCAAGATGAATGCAATACTTTCAGTAGTAATGGATTCTGGTGTTTACACCCACAAGAGTCTAAAACTAGAAAAATAACTCACTACTCTATTCAATCCCAGAACCATAAGCGAGAGGTTGTAGAAAAAAAAAACTATTCATAAGATTAAAGGGAGTCTGCAGTGACATGTTCAGTAACGATTCATAAATGGGGTTGCTGGCTCAAACCCCATTTTCAGTTTATAGGACAAAACTTAAACTTAACTTTAGTCTCGACATGACCTTAGCTTATCAGTGAGGGATGTCAAAAGCATGTCTTGGTTGGGAAAGTGTCAAAAATATCATCTTTGTCTAATATTTTCAGAGCCTAAAATTAGAAATGGTAGAAAAAGATGCAGAGGTTACCAAACTAAAAGAAGATGCCAATGATATGTTGAGTAAAGCCCCATCTGGATCCTGTCCGGACCTTGCTAAGATCCCTAATTTAATCCTCTATTTAATTTGATCTAATATTTTCAGAGCCTTAAATTAGAAATGGTAGAAAAGGATGCAGAGGTAACCAAACTTAATGAGGACGCCAATGATATGTTGAGTAAAGCCCCATCTGGATCCCTCCAGGACCTTGCTAGATCCCTAATGAGGATGAACACATTATGGACACATGTGTATCAACAGGTTGATCATTATTCCAACTTGTTTTCGTCGTCCGACCAGAACTGGAAACAGTTTAAAGGTAATTTCCCAAATGAGTCATTTATTTTAAAAAAAAAAACACTATAATTTATGATTTAATAAGTGATTGTTGATTGAAATTCAATCCTTATCTTCACTTGACAATTACTTTACTTTCAACACCTCTGTTGATGGATTACAAAGATTTTCCTATTGTTGAATAGATTTGCATGTTATAATTTGAAATAAGTCGTTGATGTTCAATGTCAAAGTTATAGGACAAATAGATCTTCCTATATGTTTTCCATGTCTTTTCACCTGAAAGCTGATTCTTGGTATATCTATTTTAATAAGTTACATAATCATTACAGTTACTCTTTGGCTTTGGCTCTCCTGCTTTAGACAAACATTGCGCTGATGAATAGTGATGAACAAACTTCAGGAAGCATATAAAATTTCAGTATTCAATAAAAGCCTGCTTGAGCACCTCTAATGCCAATTAACTTTTTGAAAAATATCCTCTTTAAATGCTTCATTTATCATATGATTTATAACTTTTACAGCTGCCATTGATGAAGAGTCCCACTATTTAGACAGACTAGAGAGTAAGATGAGGCGGTCCTCTGTGTCCAACGCAGATGCCGAGGAAATATCAGAATACATGGATGTAAGTGTCAACTGACTAGATCTATTTAGTTTTGTAACTTTTGTAAATATGGATGGTAGTAATTGTAACCTGTCAACAGATCTGGATACAAGTGCAAAGCTATGAATATGGATGATTCATGCTACAGTATACTATATTGATACAATATTTTTCAGTTAATTGGCCAACCAACCAGAAAAAAAGCAATAAGATTCCAAATATCAAAATCATTTTATTTGGTCTTGCACATTGTATTGTAATTATTGGTAGAACTTCATGGGAGAGCATATTTACTGTTCTTTTCTATGTCTAATGGTCTATAGACCAACCCAAAGATAGAATTAAACATTGAAACAATGTCAAAAGGGTGATAGAATTATGTTTTGAAACATAGTGCCGGTGACTGGTCATATATTGAAATTAATCCCTATATTACAGGATTTAGAAGTCCTACATGTCACAGCATACTTCAGAAAACAGAGCAACTATAGAGGAGATAAAACAAGAAATGATTGTTAACAGTATACTGTCTGACTTGTTGACAACTTTGACCTGAATGGCTTGTTCTATAATGAATTTATTCCCTATATTACAGGATTTAGAATCCTACATGTCACAACATACGTCAGAAAACAGAGCAACTATAGAGGAGTTAAAACAAGAGATGATTGTTAACAGTATACTGTCTGATTTGGTGAAAACAGAGTCTGATGTGTACGTGAAAAGATATGAAACGCTTGAAACTGAGGTATGTCCATTTTGATGGCGAATAAAGAATGAGCCCTTATTGTATTTGACAACAGCATGGACATTGATCAGCCTGTGCAAATGCACAGTCTGATCAAGGTCCATGCTGTTCTGTTGTAACATTACCAGTCGGGACAGTTAGAAAACAGATTGATGATGCGGAAAGGGGCCAGCATGTATCAGTAATTCTACAGAAAACGTACATCTATGGCCAGGTTTTGATAAAAAAGACACATTTTGGTATTGGACCCCGAATAACTTAAATTAAAGGGAAAATATGTGACAAAATCAAAACAAAACATGTTCTGAATTAAGTACCGATATTTTTTGTAAATTTTCATTCCTATGATAAAGCACCTGACAGAAATAAGCCTTACCGTTTCGGAGAGAAATGTTGAGTTTAACTTCTGAAAATTGTTTCATTTTTAAAAAAAAACACACAAACAATTTTCACTCGTTAAAAGCTTTCGCCAGAATGCATGAACATACTGCTACAATTGTTCATCTCTTCGGAGAAATCATTTCAACACCTGAAAATCTAAAACGATTCTA
Source organism: Fragum sueziense (assembly GCA_963680895.1). Taxonomy (NCBI): domain Eukaryota; kingdom Metazoa; phylum Mollusca; class Bivalvia; order Cardiida; family Cardiidae; genus Fragum; species Fragum sueziense. The sequence continues at coordinate 66,083,243 of OY804595.1, read as the reverse complement.
AAATATGTATCAAAACTTCTCATATAATCTGTGATTTTAGTCCAAATTTAAATGCACAAATGTCAACTTTTGTATTTTCTTACAATACTTTTATCTTCACTTGAATTATTCATAAAATATTTGAACTTGTCTTCAAAAGCAGTGTAACGGTATGGTTTTTAAACATTACCATTACGGAAAATGGACCTTACCGTTACGGAAAAAGGACAATACCGTTACAAAATGGACAATACCGTTACAAATTTTTGGTTTGTGTAACGGTATTGTTTGTAACGGTAATGTAAAATTTACACATCTTTTCAATAATGGTGATAACGTGGAAGGGGTATGCATAGTTTCTCTTGACATAAACCAGAAGGGTTATACAGAAAATAGCATGGCAAAGTAAACATTTCATTATAGCGACCGACATTTGTTTAATCATATGAACGGTATTGTACGTGGAAAACATAACTATTTAATACGAACAACTTACTTCGTATTTTGTCTTCAAGCGAATCAGACATCACGGCCATATATTGTCACATTTACAAAATGTCGCGGAGATGCTTTAATATGACGTCATTTGATGACGAAGTCAGTGGTAGATAGTTAGCAAAAGTTGAAGAAATGATCCCGTAACGGTACTGTTTTATTTACAGGGACAGTGGTTTAGGATTAAAAATTTTGTTAATGGTATGAGTGTTTAGCTCTTTTTGTTTTTTATGCACGAGGACAACATTATGTCTATCAACAACAACAAAAAAGTATGTATTTTCTATTTGATAACCCTTTCTTTTTTGTAAAAAATATGTCAGGTTTGGCATCGGGACACAATAAAATCGCTGATTTTCGTAGGGTCATCAAATTTTGTTCCGAAATATTGTTACAATTGGCGTTTTTCTGTTAAATAAAAAGTATTTGGTTTTGATTAACATAAGATAAACATACTGAATACTGTATATAAGTGCACTTTTAGCACAGAATTACTCCGTAATTACACCGGGACAGGCGATGTACGTTTTCTATAGAATGACTGGTATATCGATCAGCCTGTGCACATACACAGTCTAAATAAAATCCATGCTATTCCCATAGAACTTCCATTTTACCAGTGGAGACAGTTGGAAAAAAAGTATAATGATAAAAGATCTTAAATTAGAGATTGTAATTGTAAATGGTACTCTGGTTCTGATTCATAGAAAACAGTGGTACATCTTTTGGGACAGAAAAACTGAAGTAATACAGGGTAAGTTTAAAAAAAATGTGACCATTCACTTTTTACATGCCACGGCTCTTACAGAGAAACATATTCAACCCAATCAAAGCTTAAAAGATGTGATATTGTCTCTATGTACTGGTTGCCAAGTTTAAAGAAAATCGCTTCACAAATAAAAACGATATGTCATTAAAACATGTCAAAAATGTCAGGAGTGAAACGTTTTTGTGTGACACTTAACATTTGTAACTAATTTCTAAGCTACGGTAAATAAAAGACAGTGACAGGATACTACAATAAGCACTTGTAATTCATAAAACAACATGTGCATCATCATCTTAAAATTTCCTTTTCGTCTTATCTTCACTGGTTTAGGATGTGGAGCCTGTTTTATACAATACCCCTCTGAATTTTATGTCAGGAGTGAAACACTTTTTTATTTCAAAATGTGTTCTCATTTTTGTCTATTCAGCCAGAAATCTACCACTCAAATTTTTTTAGAAAGCCAACAACCTTGTGGACATTCTGCACTCTACTATTTAGTAATTCGTGTGTTACAATTTCTCATATTGTGCAATATATATGCTGTCAGGAGTGAAACGCTTTTTTGATGTCATTTTGCAAGATTGTGTACACAATTTAAGCTAAAAGGTAGTGAACATGAATTTAAAATATACTTTGGGCACTGCTTAACCATTTAGAATAGTTTTTAGCCACCCTAATTAAGAAATCTGGATGATATTCTGTAAAATTAGCTGGTATTCTTAACATTTAAATGTCACACTTTGGTCACATTTTTTTTAAACCTGCCCTACAGTGGTTATTGTATCTAATCTCAGGGCTGCATATCTCCTTGACATTTCGTTAAATTTTTTTTTGAATTGTCATCAAATTTTTTGTACCGATCAATTGTCCATTTCTGAGCAATTTCATGTCTTTCAGCTTGTACATTCATTTCAAGCGTTGTCTTTGCAGGCTAAATCCAACATAAAGAAGATGGAAGAGACAATAAATGAGATACAGAGTACAGAGAAGCAGTTGTTACAGTTCCAACAGTGGATGGTGGAGGTCACAAAAGAAATACAAAATAGGTTAGACGCTGATGTACTAGCTGGGGATGTGCCAGAGGAAAGTGAGGTTAGTAATTTGGCTGAATTAATGCAAATAGCTTATACCTGCTATTTATTGGTGGTAGGGATATTACTTAGCTGTTTATGGTCAAGGTTATTTGAGCTATATTTTCCAATTATAGCTCTATAAATGATGTCTCCAGGTGTCAAGAATGGATGACATTACTTCCAAAGGGTTTGATACCAACATTGTATTGGTTGTTACAAGACCCAGACAACTGTGCGGTGGTGTTTTGAGATACACACATAATCTGGCCAAATATGCCAAAGGTGAATTAACCCTTTCCCAAACGACAAAATCTCAAAGTTTCCATTTCAAAAGCTGCTGCAGACGACAAATGGACCTTGTTTAAGATTTGTGTATAATTTAGCACAGAAAATATTGAGACAAAAGGAGAAACTGCTGGTTATCAGCAGTTTCTTCTTTTGTCTCAATGTTTTCCCAATCCATTTCTATCAGGGACGTCAAAACCAGGTCTTGTTTGGGAAAGGGTTAAAAGTCATGGGGTTTACCCTTAGCTAGTAAAGATGAGGTCCCAGTTGACGTCAGTGTGATTAAGCATTCTTAAAAATGAAACCAAGATAGTCTTTATATGGTTTTTAGCTCCACTGGCCTTCAGGCCAGCGGGCTATTGTCATGGCGCTGTGTCCGTCGTGCGTGCGTCCGTCCGTCCGTCCGTCCGGTCGTCAACTTTTTCTTTAAAAATCTTCTCCTCAGAAACTACTTGATGGATTTCAATCAAACTTCACAGGAATGATACTTAGGTGGACCTCTATCAGATTCCTTCAATTGATTCTGATTGAACCATAAAGTCTGGAGTTATCTGCCCTTGAATTTAAAAATGACTGTTTTGACTTTGTTTTCACTCTAGCCACTACAAATATTTATCAATCAAGACAAAACTTAATTAGAATGTTGGTGCTGATAAGATCTTGCCTGAGTGCAATTTTCAGCTTGATCTGAATATTACGTCTTGAGTTATGTGCCCTTGAAATTGGCAAAATTACCATTTTTGACCTTATTCTTACTCAAACAACCATAAATATCCACCAATCAACACAAAATTTTCATGTTATCTTACTGGCAATAAGATCTTGCATGTGTGTTATTTTCAGCTTCATAGGAATCTTAAATCATGATTTATCTGCCCTTGAATTTGACAAAATTGCTGTTTCGACTTTGATTTTACACTCTTTACATCCACAAATATTGAACAATCAGGTCAAAACTTAAACAAGATATAGGTGAAGTTAAAATCTTGCTTTAGTGTGATTCTTAGCTAGATAGGAATATAAAATTCTCAGTTATATGCCTTTCAATTTGACAAAATTGCTAATTGTGACTTCGTTTTCACTCCAACAGCCAAACTCACTCTAATAAAGACACAGCTTGGTAACCAATTGATCTTATATGAATGTATTTTCAGCTTCTTGTTACTTTATTATTGCTTTAAGTGCAACAAGTATTGAAAAATCTTGTCAAAACTTGAACTTGATATTACAAGAAATTCAGGTTTTATTAATTTTGGAAAAGGGTATTTCCCTGAATCTATTTTTAGCTCAAAATCTATTTTTAGAAATATGAAATATTTTGGAGTAATAAATGGTCTGTTAATTTAGATCTGTTTGGAGGAAGGATAATTTTAATTGCTAGTATCATCCTAAGCTGAAATGTTCTACCATTTCCTTTTACCCTTTCTCAAATGGCAAACTTATATATGTAGTTTTACTTTCTTTGCTTCAAGAACCAAACATTTTGAACAATCTAGTTTTGTAACTTTCTTTTTGCTCGATGAAATACAAGCATTGAACAATCTAATCAAAACTTGGATTAAATATTACATGAGATTCAGGCCTGTGGAGCGACTCAAGACCTTCAGGTCTTCTAGTATTGTATTGTGTTTGTTTGATTTCAGCAAATGAAAGATGAATTTCGACAGCAAGAAGAGGTTCTGAAGACATTAGAGAAACAGGCACAAAAGTATAAAACAGAGGGTAAAACAGAAGCTGGTAGGAGGCTAGACTACCAGATTCAGCTACTTAAGGTAGAATATTTATATTTTGTTGTGTTGATTGTTGTAACAAAACATTGGAAAAACAGGCACAGAAGTATAAAACAGAGGGTAAAACAGAAGCTGGTTGGAGGCTTGACTATCAAATACAACTACTGAAGGTAGGATATAATTCTTTTGTCTGACTTAAAAAGGCAGCATTGATAATGATCAACATGTCCATATTATGCCAAAATTGAAGCCTTATTCTAGAGCAGAAAAAATATTGACTGGCAGAATCTGCTTTGTAGCTTAGAAATTTTCTAGGTTTTGGATATATTCTGAAGTTTAGCATTATCCTCTGGCATTAAATTAGACTATTACTAGTTAATATCATTATGCGAATTGGACAAACACTGCCATGGAAAATGCACAATGAGTATTCTATTTTATGCATTATAAATGAAATATTTGACATCCTCCTATTTGTTAATGACTTTTGATTATCCCATTTCCACACATTTTGACTCCCTGAAAGATAAAGGTGTTGGAAAACATTGAGTAAATGAAGAAATTGTGACAAGTAAATTCTTCATTTCTCGTGATGTTTCCTACCCAAAAAGACTAAGAATTTTCAAATTTATTTACTTGAAATTGTGGTCTGCAATAGGTTAAGGAGAACTTTTATAAATATTCATTGTTGAGAATATTTTTATGCCCCCGTATCGAAAGATTGGGGCATATTGCTTTACCGCTGTCTGTATGTCTGTCTTTCTGTCTGTCAGTCAAAAACTTAATGTGAAAACTTAACATGGGCCTTTTCATTGGCATTGGTGTTTCACAAACACAACCTGTCTTTTTCAGAGAAACCTTGCAGACCTGAATGTCAAGTTCCAGAAGTTCCAGAGACCAGCAGACTTTGAACCCAAACAGAGCCACGTAAAACGAGAATTAGACAATATACAAGAGAGAATATATCTACTAGAAATCAGAACGGATGATCTGGATTCACTGCAGGAAAAACATGACCAATGTATGGTAGGTAGATCGTCAGTGTAAATGCAAAACCTCGTATTTCGATCCTTGCGATTTTCAAAGTACAAACTTTTTGCCCAGGTACAGACAATTCTTGCAAGTTTTGAGATATTTTACTGATCTGTATTGATGGTTAATCATATGTGAACAGTATGTCCAAATTTCAAGTAAGATACTTCAGTTTGGGAAAAGTTATTACACTTTTTTACCTCCCCTTTGAAATTTTCCAAAAATGAGATACGATGTTTTGCATTTACAACGACGAGATGTTAGTCTTAATCTTAAGCTAAAGGTACATTAGCATAGGCATCAGATTTTTGTCTCTCCAGTAACATTTGTTTGTCTTTCTCGGTGCAAGCCTAGCTATTGTGTAATAATTCAGGTGTTTAAAATGAAGGATAAGCTGAAGGGCTACAGCAAGTACAGCTCTTTGAATTTTTATGCTCCCCGAAAGGAGAGCATATAGTCGCCACTTTGTCTGTCCGTCCGTCCATCATTCCGTCCATCCGTCTGTCCGGAGCGATTTCTCCATAACCCTTGGGCCAAATCAAATGAAACTTGCCATCTGAACTCCCTATGACATAATGCCGATGTTCTTTTCCTGGTTTTTGGATTTGAGGCCTCATCATGGGAAAAATGGACTTAAGGTAAAATACAGTTTTTCTCTAATTTCTCCTAGTCTAATGGTCAGAATTTGATGAAATTTCACATTTGAGTAGCGAATCAGATGCCCTTGACAATAAACTGCTCTCCATGGCAAACATTTATTGCGACAATGCCTTATTCGGGGAGCATTGTCCGTCTCTGACGGCTCTTGTTTCCTAAAAATTTGCCCACCATGGACATAAAAAATTTCCATTACGACCACTGCGTTTTTAGCTCCACTGGCCGAAGGCCAGCGGGGCTTATGTCATGGCCCTGTGTCCGTCGTGCGTGCGTGCGTGCGTCCGTCCGTCCGTCCGTGCGTAAACAATTTTCAAACATCTTCTTCTCCAAAACTACTGGACCAATTTCAACCAAACTTCACACAAATTATCCTTGCATGAATCTCTACCAAATTCCTTCAAAAGAATAAAATCAGTGCCCAACTTGAATTTTAATTAATTTAATTGAATTAATTTTCGAAAAATCTTTAAAAATTCTTCTTCTCCAAAACTACTTGACCAATTTCAACCAAACTTCACAGAAATCTTCCTTGCATGAATCTCTACCAAATTCCTTCAAAAGAATAAAATCGGTGCAGAACTTGAATTTTAATTAATTTAATTGATTTAAATTTTCGAAAAATCTTTAAAAATTTTTCTTCTCCAAAACTACTGGACCAATTTCAACCAAACTTCACAGAAATTTTTCTCGTATGAATCTCTTCTTAATTTCTTCAAAAGAATAAAATCGGTGCAGAACTTGAATTTAAATTAATCTTATTGAATTAAATTTTCGAAAAATCTTTAAAAAATTCTTCTTCTCCAAAACTACTGGACCAATTTCAACCTAACTTCACATAAATCTTCCTTGCATAAATCTCTACCAACTTCCTTCAAAAGAATAAAATCGGTGCAGAACTTGAATTTTAATTAATTTAATTGATTTAAATTTTCGAAAAATCTTTAAAAATTCTTCTCCTCCAAAACTACTGGACCAATTTCAACCAAACTTTGCAGAAATTATCCTTGCATGAATCTCTTCTTAATTCCTTCAATAAGATAAATTCTGTGTATTACTTAAATTTTAATTAATTTAATTGAATTAAATTTTCGAAAAATCTTTAAAAATTCTTCTTCTCCAAAACTACTGGACCAATTTCAACCAAACTTCACAGAAATCTTCCTTGCATAAATCTCTACCAAATTTCTTCAAAAGAATAAAATCGGTGCAGAACTTGAATTTTAATTGATTTAATTGAATTAAATTTTCGAAAAATCTTTAAAAATTCTTCTCCTCCAAAACTACTGGACCAATTTCAACCAAACTTCACAGAAATCTTCCCTGCATAAATCTCTACCAAATTTCTTCAAAAGAATAAAATCGGTGCAGAACTTGAATTTTAATTAATTTAATTGATTTAAATTTTCGAAAAATCTGTAAAAATTCTTCTCCAAAACTGCTGGACCAATTTCAACCAAACTTCACAGAAACCTTCCTTGCATAAATCTCTACCAAATTCCTTCAAAAGAATAAAATATGTGCAGAACTTGAATTTTAATTAATTTAATTGATTTAAATTTTCAAAAAATCTTTAAAAAATTTTCTTCACCAAAACTATTGGACCAATTTCAACCAAACTTCACAGAAATGTTCCTTTCATGAATCTCTTCTAAATTCCTTCAAAAAAATAAATTCTGTGTAAAGCTTAGATTTTGATTAAGTAAATTATATTAATTGTTTCAAAAATCTTCTTTTCCAAAACTATTGAACCAATTTTAACCAAACTTCACACGAATCTTCCGTGCATGAATCTCTCCCAAAGACCTTCACGATCAGATGAAAAGCTTGGCCTCTGTGGGCTAGGCTTATTTTTCGCTATATGAAACGGTGTAATTTTAACAAAATTTTAAAAACATTTCTGCTCCTTATTAATTACTTATTGGATTTCATTCTGGTGTAGCATGAATCTTCTTTGGATAGACCTCTATTGTATTCCTTGAAGAAGTTTGTAGTCTAAATGTCTAAAAGCCAGTGGAGCGATACAGGGCCATCTTGGCCCTCTTGTTCCACTCTCAATTTCTGTACATTACCGCGAATTGCAGTGACGAGTTGAAAATCACTGTGATCACTGCAGCTTTCCACCTGTGGAGTGGAAATGCAAGGTAAAGTCTATGCTTGTCCACACAAATCACAGAGATTTGTGATGGTGGAGTGGAAAATTGCGGTGGTAAATCCTGGTGATTCCCCGTGTTTGGGTGGAAAAACACACTCATCTTGGCGGCCATCATGTTTTTCCACCCGGGTCCACCAGATATTGAATAATGCTGATGATGCATGAAAATAGGCAAAAACCAAGTGAGCTGTTCTTTATATTTCCTGCTGATAAATAGTGTAACCATCCTCGTTAAAAGTTACAGGATCAACTTATTTTTACAAAATTACGTAAATGCTACTAATTTCCTGTGATTATTTACTGATGATGTTGATTAAAGACATCAAATTAACCCATTACCACACAGTGACTCTTTTTGACTCCCCAAGAGATAAAGGCTTCGGAAAACATTGTGGAAAATGAAGAAATTGCTTGTGACAAGCAATTTCTTCATTTCCCACAATGCTTTCTACCCTAAAAGACCGCAAAACTTGAAAATCCATTTACTTGAAATTGTCGTCTGCAACAACTTTGAATTTGGATCAGTCTAAAATTTTGTCGTTTGGTAATGAGTTAATCATGGTCACCATATACTCATATCACGAGTCTTCTTTCTCAGGTTTGTGAACTTTCATCTTTTTGTTTTTCCACAGAAATTCTATGGGACCATGAGTGAACTAAAGCTGGAAGTTGAATATGTGATAAAAACTGGTAGACAAATTGTTGAGAAGAAACAAGTGGATTTTCCTGACAAACTAAATAAACAACTAGATGCTTTAAAACAGCAGTATAATGTGATAGGAGCACAGGTTAGTGTAACGAAAGTGATGGCAAAAAAGGAATATTAACCAAGCCTTCAGAACCTGTTAACCCTTTCCCAAAAGGCAAAAAATTAGGGCCATCCATTTCAAAAGCTAATGCAGCCATCAAAATAGATATAAAAAAAGGCTGGATTTGTGTAAATCATAGCATAGAAAGCATTGAGGCAAAAGGAGAAACTGCTGGTTATCAGCAGTTTCTTCTTTTGTCTCAATGTTTTCCCAAGCCTTTCCAATCATACGAGAGGTCCCGGGTTCGATACCCGGCTGCGGCTAATACCCTTTCTGACAAAATTGTCACCCACTAATGGGTTTGAAATCGTTAACTAAGTGGGCGAGCAGCTGGAGGCTCGGTAAGGGTGTTGTGGTAGTACTGGTTTGAGAAACAACAGGAATCCATGGGTAGGTGCTCCTGCCGCCGCGATATGACCCTGGTAGTTGAAAACGGCGTAAAACCCCAATAAACTCAAACCAATTATGGACGTCAAAACCAGGTCTTGTTTGGGAAAGGGTTGAATATGATTATAATAATTGCTTCAGAAAGTTTTATAGCTGTTCCGTATTTAAGTTTGCCCTTTAAAAGTTGGTTCAAGCATTTGTACAACTCCATTATTGTTACATCTAAATTATCATCAAGTGTTGCATGAAACTATTCTCAAACTCATTAACAGTTACCCAATTCCAATTTAATTCATTGTTTAATCATTTTGATTTTGTATTCTGGATCTTCTTTAGGTGACAGAAGGCAAGTTGAAGATAGAAAAAGCATTAAAACTGAGTAAGAAGTTACGTAAAGAGTCGGCAGCTGTACAAGACTTCATCAACAGAAGTAACAATGAACTTGATGTAAGAGAGAAAACTATCGAGAGCTGTAATGTGGATAAGGAAATAGCTTTTGCTAAGGTTAGTAGATTATTGAGAGCATTGTTAGTGCTAGAGAATGTTTTCTGTCAACTAAATGAGGAATGTTTTGGTAAAATCATTGTTAGCAATAAACAGTTTAGTATTGTAAATATAGGTTAGTGTTGTGTATAGCTAAATGTTATAGATTCACAGCCAAACTGAATATTCTTATGCCCAGAAGTTTCAGGTTCTCTTGTCCATTTGTGCTGAAATAGCCAAAATTCCTGTTTTAGCAAATACAGAAACCTTTTTGCTTGGAAAAGGTTTTTGCCTGTTAACTTTCATTTATATCCATGGATCTGAATTACCAATTGTGATTTCTTGCGAAGTGTAGTTATACATGTACTCCGTAAATATTGACCTGAACCGGTGAATATAAAATGAGTAATTGTGACACTGAATAATGGATACTCACCAGCAATCCTTACTGTCGAGCAGAATTGATAGTTTCCATGTGCATTATGACTTTGTATTCTGCACATGCTTCTCGTGTCAACATATGTTGGAGAATGATTATTTCGCATTACAATTACTCATTGCATATTCAACAGGCTCAGGTCATTATTTACGGAGTATATCTTCTGATTATTTCCAGGCTACCCATGAAGAGATGTTAAAGCGTCAATCCCTGCTGCCCTCTATGAAGGATATCCTGCGACAGTTACTGGACCTAGCAGAGGAAGGGGAGCTTACTGAGACCAAAACCAACTATGAGAATTTGGTCAGTCAATGGAACCAGCTGTCTGAGAGGCTAACAGCATGGATAGCCAAGTTACAGGTTTGATACAGAGTTACAGACTTAAGAGTTACAGACTTTTTAAAACATTTTAATGTGCCTGTATAAAATCATCATGGACAAACTGTCCTGATTTCTTTCTGCCTGAGATATTCAAATTGCTATGATATGGACAAAGGTACTTTAAAAAACACAACAATGCATGATACATTGTGATATGATTTACTGATATGTCCCTCTGGCTAAAGGGATTTAAAATCTTTATAGATATCATTTTACTCACCAATTGAAGACTCAAGTCCTTGTCACACATAACTACATGTTCATATGACATAAAGATATGAATTTCTATGGATGAGATGCAGTGGTAACTAGGCAGTGATTGTGCGTTTTTGACCAAGTCTTTAAACTTTTGAAAGGTATTCTTTGCAGATTGAGTAAATAGTGAATTATCTTTTTTCCAGAGTGAGGTTAATTCGGTTGATGAAGAGAACCAGAGATTTCAGACATCCATCGCCAAGTTGAAGGAGTGGTTAACACAAACAGAAAATGTGCTGTACACCCATGATACATTACTGCCACAACAACAAGTGTCGGATTATTGGACCAGCAAACTTCAGGTAAGATAACAAGAAAATTTGGTCCCCTTTTACATAGTACTTCAATGAACTATCTATTTGTTTGGCAACATACTTTTTACATAACTCGGGTACTAAATGGTTTGAAGAGACATCAATATGCAATATATTTATACATATGAGCTTTTAGAGACCATATAATTATGAGGCATTGAACAAATTGACACAATTGCAAATAATTTGACACAGTCTAAGTATTGTCAATATAAGAGCTGTTTGAAAATTTTGGGGATGCTTGACTCAAGGAAAGAATATGTGTGTGTAAATCATCCATTGAGCATTTTTAGATACTGGATAAGATAAGAAAACTTGAATTATTTTAAAAGCATTACTATTTAGATGATGGAATTTGGTTACTTTAGCTTTAAGTTAAAAATTAATTTGACATTAAAGTCATTCAAGAATGATATATTGTAATATAAAAAAAACTATTTTGCAGAGTTTACAGAAGGACTGCAATGAGAAGAAGAGTGATATAGACCAGGTTCGAGACAGTGCAGTGGAAGTGATGAACAAAAGTAGTCGTTATACACCTCATGTTGAACCAGAATTGACCAAGATTAACCAGAGATGGGCCGAAATTATTGATAGAATAAAGGTAAAGGCCCCCTACTTCTTTGAAAATTTTATAATGGATCATTTGTTGGAGCAAGTTTTATGCTGATCAACGACAATTTTGGTACATACATTTCACATTATTTTAGAAATTGGCTGCGGCCGTAGCGCAGTTGGTAGCACATCTGCCTCTCACTCGAGAGGTCCCGGGTTCGATACCTGGCCGTGGCAAATACCCTCTCTGACAAAATGTCACCCATGTTTAATATCGTGAACCTATGTGGGCGAGCAGCTGGAGGCTCAGTTAGGGTGTTGTGGTAGTACTGGTATGAGAAACGACAGGGATCCATGGTTAGGTGCTCCAGCCGCCGCAATATGACCATAGCACTTGAAAATAGCGTAAAACCTCAATTAACAAACAAACAAGCTTTTGAAATTCTAAAGAAATATGCGAAGTATTGAAACAAAAAGTTGAATAAAAGTAAACCATAACAATCTTGTTTTAATGAATACAACTTAGATGGTATTACTCATCACCCATTACTCATCTTTCTTTTATTAGTAACATGCAATTTGTTGTTTGTGATGAAAATCAGTTTTTGGCAAGTCAGAATGTAAAAAGTGTATGATTGCAAAATAAACTTACTTAGGTATTGCAATAAAGACCAAATTTATGTTTAATTACAGACCAAGCTAGCCACAATTCAACCTCCAGTCAAGGTTGAATCCCCCTTACCTTCTCCCAAACTACCTTCTCCTCCAAAACAAGTGGACCATACAGAGGTCAAGGTTGAAATCTCCAAGACGACCGTCGTCAAGACAGAAATGGTTACCATGGAAACAACAACAACTGTAGAATCTCAACCCAAAGTTGATGACATCACAGACAGGGCAAAACTTGATGACGTCTCGGATAGGGCAGCTAAATTCCATGTTGTTTACGAGAAAACTTTGGAAGTGTTGGAGACGTTTGAGAAAGAAAAGTTGAATAATGGAGAAATTGGTCCAAATGATGTGCAAGGTGACCTTCAAGTCAATGCCAAGGTAAAGTTTACATTTGTGCCACTGTCAAAAAAAAGATAGATCTAAATACATAAACATGATAAATTCGTGCTTACTGTGAGAGAATCAATTAGAAACAAATGTAGCAATTCCTAATATAACAACATTGAATATCACTTATTATACCCCCCACAACAAAGTTATGGGGGGTATACTGGAATCAGGTTGTCCGTCTGTCCGTCCGTCCGTACGTCCGTGGATATAATCTTGTGTCCTCTTCTCCTCCCACAGTTTTTGACCAATTTTTCTGAAATTTTAACAGGATGTTCCCTATCATATGAAGTTGTGCACCTGCAATTTTCATCGTGATCTAGTCATGAGTTTCAGAGTTATGCCACTTTGAAGTTTTTAATGAGGGGGGGGGGGGGGAGGAGTCAAAATTTACAATTTCGTTTCCGTGTTCTAACTTGAGAACAGTTTGACCTAGGATCATGAAACTTTACACAGTTGTTGCCCATGACCAATGGAGGTGCCCTATCGTTTTGGGGTCACCAAGGCCAAAGGTCAAGGTCACAGTTGGACTTTGTTTAAAATCCGTTTCCATGCTCTAAGTCAAGAACATTTTGACCGATAGCACTTTTTCAGTGACAAGGCCCTAGTGGGGGGGTATTCGTCCGCTTTGCGACAGTTCTAGTTATTCCAAGGTCTTACAAATCGCTGGTGAAAAGTCGAAACCTCGTTACTACAGCTTGAAAAATCTTGGGTTAGGAGGTTTTGACCTCGCATTGATGAAACATATATTTTTAAGTAACAAAAGAATAAAAAAGGGAAAATTTGGAAATTTTTAATCGCAGCATTTTCATCATGATGAAAATGGCATAAAAGTCAATAATCTCAATTGTTAATTTGTTAACAGCTATAAGAAGTGGCAGTCATTTAAATTTGCAGCTTTTTGCAAACAAAAGGAACAGCATTGTCATTTTCCTGTGTAATGTCCAATCTTTCTTTTTGAGACGCCTTTTCTGTTTTATTTGACCTCTCTTGAATCTCTTTTTTCGTTTTATACAGGCTATTGATGAAAATGTACAGAAACTAGAAGGTCAAGTAACTAGTGTGATAAACCAAGGGGAGACAATCGCTATGGAAACAGAGGAAGAGGATCCTTCAGAAAGTCTGCGGGTACAGGCGGAAATTGAAACTTTGAAGGTAAAGGAAAATTTTTATCAAGTTAACCCATTATCAGATGGCAAAATTTTGGATTGTTCCAATTTGAAAAGTGCTGCAAACCACAATTCCAAGTTGGCGAAAATTTATAAATCTTTCCTTTTTGGTTTAGAAAACAAAGTGGAAAATGAAGAAATTGCTTGTGACAAGCAATTTCTTCATTTTGCACAATGTTTTCCCAAGCATTCTTCTTGAGGGGTGCCAAAAAGGGTCAACATGTGGTAAGTTCAGGTAACAAGTGTGATAAACCAAGGGGAGACAATCGCTATGGAAACTGAAGATGAAGATCCTTCTGAAAGTACAGGCAGAAATTGAAACTTTGAAGGTAAAAGAAACTTTGGGAAGAGTAATCTGATGCCACATTTAAAAATAAAGCAACCAATAGTGCAAGAGTGCAATCAAGCAACTATCTTTTGTGTCTGTCACACTGTTGAATTGAAGGGAGTTAACTGAATATAGATTCATCAATAATGAAAAGTTTGCACTCCCTTTAGCAAAATACTAAAATGTAGAAGTTTCTGAAATTATAATCCATCTGTCTCACTTGTTATTATTTGCCCGAAGGGTCGTATTATGTTATAGCCCCAGTCGTCCGTCCGTCTGTCCGTCCGTTAGCAATTTCTTGTGTGCGCAACTCCTCCTACAGTTATGATCGGAATTTCATCAAATTTGTCACAATGAATCTCCATGGTGTCTAGTTGTGCACATCACTTACAGAATTCAGATAACTCTTTTTGTTCTTGAATTATTTGCACTTGAATTAGAAAATGACCATTTTCTTGTGTGCTCAACTCCTCCTACAGTTTTGATCAGAATTTCATCAAACTTGCCACAACGAATCTCCATGGTGTCTAGATGTGCACACTGCTTACGGAATTCAGATAACTGCTTTCGTTCTTGAATTATCTGCCCTTGAATTTAAGGGAAAATGTCTCGCTTTCTCAAAAATGCCCATTTTCTCGTGTGTGCAACTCCTACAGTTCCAACTAGAATTTAATCAAACTAGCCACAATGAATCTTTATGGTGTCTGGTTGTGAAAACAAAATTTTGATAACATTTCATGTTTGAATTATCTGCCCTTGAATTGACAAAATGGCCAATTTTACTGACAAGTTCTGTCGGGCGTATATGTGCCGCTCTGCGAAGCTCTTGTTAGTCTATGGTAAAAAATGCAATTATTGTTAAATTGGTTTGAATTTGTATGCAGTATGATAACGGTAGAAATCTTTTGCTCTTTATTTAAGAAAATAACTTTTCAAATGCTTTGTCGCATATTAATAATATTCATCTTGAAAAAACAGGACACCTGGGAAGGGGTAAAAACTGCTGCAGAGAAGAAGAGAAAGACCCTGGTCATCATCTTTCCTGAATGGTCTCAGTTTAAACAGACAACCAAAGATTTGGAGATGAATTTGGATGCCATGGAAACCAATATCAAAGTAGCCAATACCAATAGAGAAATACATAAGGTAAGAAATTCCATTCTCAATCAAGTTATCCCGCCTACCAATTTACTCCTGGCTTTGCCACTATATAGCTGGGTTGACGCACCAATGTCAAATTTGCTTTAACACGGTGGTTATTCATGTGACTCAGAATTTTAGAAAATCATCATTATTTTTGCTAATACTTGATTAATTTGAATTCGGTTTGAAGCATAGAATGTGTAAAAATGTCAAGAATAATCTGGACGTGGTGGACTTTTAAAAGAAATCAATTGATAAAAAAGTTATTGAAGATCAACCAAAGTCTATCTAATGTGAGACATCTGTCCACCTTCTGTATGAAATTCAAATAGGTGCTGTATTAAGAAAAAGGTTTTCTGAAATTGTTGTATCACATGATTATACACCATGTTTAATTAAGTGCTGTTTGGGTCCAAATGTGTTATATAAGTACTTAAATAATCATCATCATCATCATCATCATTTATCAGTACTATGGTGTACATGCTTAGCAAATTGTAAGAAATGAAAACCAGAAATTATCATTGTTACGAAATATGGTAAAAATAAACCATACATGGAAAGCTTCTAACTGACTTTTCATGTCCCAAATTTTAAAGGGGCTCATTCTGTTTTTATGCTATATCCGAACTGTTCGGGAACTCATATTTGTGCATGGAAAAACAATTAGCAATGCATAAAAACCTCAATCTCGGCGAATAACCATCTTTCCATTGCTATAGATCAATCCTTTACAAGCGTGTTTACATATTCTATTTTTACTTCAAAACAAGACAAGGTCAACGAGACACACCTCTGCGGTATTAACACACCGTACAACCGGCTGTGTTGATGACTGTGACCTTATTTGAGAGGAATACGTGAAAAGGTTTATTTTGTACAAGCACTGAACATTTATACGCGTATTTATCAACTATAGAATACCAAAGATCCTTTCGTTTATTTATAAAAGTAAATTCATTTGACCTACCATGCACATGACATCAGATGCCGAATCAGTCTTCGCTGACTTTCTACGCAGCCGGTTGTGTTAAATCTCGCTGAGCACAGATGACATATCTCTGACGTAATTGATTTTTGAAGGTTGGGCATATGTAGCCGTTACAAAACAAAAACAAGGACGCCAGCATGTTATTAATTGACTTGGATTTTAATACTTAATAAAGCTCGTGGAGTGCTAACAATGGACATAAATGATCTACCCCTTCAGGTTGGTAATTTTATTCGTTATTTCTGGTTTGTAATTATTGTGCCGTTTGAATTTTCGACAGCCTAGCTTGTCCCCCTTTAATATAAAGCCCTCAATTGTTCATGATGCTTTGTTTTAAATATTTGCAAGCATGCTTGATGCATATGACAGCAATTTCTTTCAATTCTATAAACTTTATTCTAATTGTATCTTTTCTTGTTTTCTTCATGGTATATAGGAGGTATGTACTTTCAAATCACAGCATGTTAGTTAGAACTCCTTCTCCAGCACTGTTTGGTTGTTTGGATAGGTCTTTTCAACCCTTTCCCAAACAAGACCTGAGGTTCGTTCGTAGATCGAGATTTCTTGAGATATCTTGAGATTTCTTAAGATGTTTTGGGATAAAGCGTTCTTCTGAGTAAGATTTTTAAGACGATCACTGGGAGCTGCCATTGCTCTATACTTCGTGCGGAACTCCTCTGTCAACTCTGTACAAAAAAATATAAAGGAGATTTGACCGAGTTGTTCCGAACACTCCATAATTCATAAATTGCGGTGTTCCGAATGCTACATACTTTTTACAAATGTCGTCATGATGACGTCATTTGTATAAATATGGAGCATTCGGAACAGCTCAGTCAAAGTCTCGGTCTTAAAAGTGCTTTATCCAAAACACATTAAGAAATCTTAAAAAATCTCGCTCTAAAGAAAGCGCCTCTGGTTTTGATGTCCCTAATAGAAAATGCTTGGGAAAACATTGAAACAAAAGAAGAAACTGCTGATAACCAGCAGTTTCTACTTTTGTCTCAATATTTTCTATGCTATATTTTACACAAATTCTAGCTTTTGCAACTTCCATTTTGTCAACTGCGGCAGTTTTTTAAGTGGATCACCCTAACATTTTGCCGTTTGGTAAAGGGTTAACATATAATGTAATGCAGAATAATTGAAAAAGTCACTGTTCTTGTAATCATTGATCTGTTGTGAATGAGAAGATGGATTTGACTCGTCAAAACAAATGCAACTATTTCGGAAAACAAGACAATTCTTGGAAAAAAACTATTCTCTTCTATCACTGGTTTCTTATACCATATTGCACCATGAAAATAATGATTTTATTTAACCCTTTTCCAAACAAGACCTGGTTTTGATGTCTCTAACAGAGAATGCTTTGAAAACACTGAGGTAAAAGAAGAAAATGCTGATAATCAGCATTTTCTCCTTTTGCCTCAATGTTTTCTGTACAATATTGAACAATAATACCATCTTTATTCACACCCATTTTGGTCGACTGAAGCAGCTTTCAAATTGTACCATCCTAAAATTTTGTTGTTTGGGAAAGGGTTAATGCAAGCATGATATACAGTTATGAATAAAAATAAAAAGAAAAGAAAACTTCAGAAAAATTCCATGAAGCAACCATTTCTTTGGAAACATTAGAAAGAACTTTAGTACAAACTATGCATGTTTGCACCACCTTTGTTGTTTATATTGTTGCATGTGTCACCTTTCTTCTTGGGTTATGGACTATAGTGTTAAACCTTTTCCTAACAGAACCTAGTTTTCGTGTCCGTAATACAAAACAATGTGGCACTGATATTCTTTGAAAAAAATTGAAAGAAGTTGAAGACAATAAAAGTGATATCTAAGGTAGAAAATGTGTATGTTACAGGACAGAAAAAATTCAAGAGAAAAGGAAAAATTGCTTATTATCAGCAAGTTCTTCTTTTCTCTCGATGTATTCCTAGACTATTTCTACTAAGGACACCAAAACCAAGTCTTATTTGGGACAGAGTTTACCCTATCCCAAACAGAATCTGGTTTTGACACCTCAGGGGGAAATGTCTTTGGAAAACATTTAGGCTACAGGAGAAAATGCTGATTAATTAGCATTTTCTCCTTTGGCCTCAATATTTTCTATGCTAATTTGTGCACTATGTCGTTGTTAATCAAAATACATGATTTCAGTGGCGGATCCAGGGTTTCTGTAAGGGGGATTCGAATGTACAATTAGGGGGCTTGTTTTCCTTATATTATACAATTTTGACTGAATTTCTGCATGAAAATGAAATAATTAGGCTTCAGAGGAGGGTTCGTTTGAACCCGCCGAACCCCCTCTGGATCCGCCACTGAATTTTAATGTTGTCTAATAGCAGCTTTCAAATTGGACTACCCTAAATTTTTTGCCATTTGGAAAGTGTTAAAACAAACACATTATTGTTAATATGAAGAAAAAAGAAAGAATTCCTAACAGGTTAATCCAGCTCAGCATGCCTGATTAGCCGGGGATACGAAAGTAACAATAATTGTTAGAAAAAATTCATAAAACTTGTGTTGTTTTCGTTACTATGGTAACATAATAACCACCAGATGATAGTTACAAAATCAAAGTACTGAAAGTACTGTTGGGAAGCAAATTTGTTAATAATGTACAATGTAGGCCTATCCAGAAGTAGATTACTTTGATTAGGTACTTTGATTATCCATTTGAATACCTTTAATACTTTGATTCCATGCTGGTGATGTTGAATCTATTTTTAGCACAAGTTGACAACCTTTATGTGTATACTAGTACTAACCAATCAATGGACGCGGCTTGCCAGGTACTACCAGTTGTAAATACCTAGTATACACGCTACGGTTTATCTGTGTGTAAATTGTCTATTTATAGCTTTGAGTCTTTGAATGTATTTCATAGTTCAGTAAACTTGACTGACCCATTTACAAGGAAGATCATTGGACTGATCTTTGAACCATAATAAAGCAAATTACTACGTCGGTCTTTTCTTCGCTTAAAGACATGATTAATAGAATGTTTCACTTTCAGTCACACTATTCAATATCTACATGTATAACTTCAGACTTACATGTACATTCGAATGACTGTTACCTCATTAATCTTTGCTTTTGATAGAACTATTTATAGTAAGGAGGACCGGAAGATGTTGTGTGGTATGCAGAGAATGTTAAAGTGCAGAGAAGCACGGCTGCAAAGAAAAGCAAATTTTGCAAAATTTGCTTCCCAACTATGGGATACTTTTCTTGTTTGTTTGGTTTTGCCTTAGATTAGATTTTGTTTTGGTTAATTATGAATAATACTTTCCTAACAATGTCTTGTTTTGAAAATAAAATGTGACATGGTTGATAAACCTTGAGGTAAAAGGAGAAAATGCTGTTAATAAGCATTTACTACTTTTACCTCATTGTTGTACATGCTATATTGTACACAAATACAATTTTTATAATCTCCCAGTTTGTCATCTGCAGTAACTTTCAAATCAGAACAGACGTTTGGGAAAGGGTTAAGCAACAAAATGTTTACAAGAGAACATCAGAGCATTTAAACCACTTGTTGATTAAGCTTTAAAGTTAATTAGGATTAGGGATAAAATGAATCTGTTAATCCTGGGTTTTCTCTTTGATAAATTGTTTGAACATAAAAATTGCACTGGAATTTCATCCCTTTCATATTAACCCATTACCACACATTGACGCTTTTGACTCCCTCACAAGAAAAGGATTGGGAAAATATTTTGGAAAATGAAGAAATTGCTTGTGAGAAGCAATTTCTCCATTTTCCACAATGTTTTCCAACCAAAAATGGAAATAGTGTTAAAATTTCATCAACTTGAAATTGTCGTCTGCAACATCTTTCAAATTGGAACATTCCAAAATTTGACGTATGGTAATGGGTTAATGATGTGTGCATGTATTGTCTCCCTTTACTGGAATTTCAACCCTGGGAAAGAGGATATCCTGTTTTAGGGCTGCATGATGTGTAAATATGGTTGATAATTAACTGTAAAATATCTTTTACATTAGACTTAATTCTCCTATGATCTTTTATGAAATAGAATTAATTAGATTTAAAGAACATCATCACACACACTAATTGATATTAATTGATCATCCAACTGTCTGCAACCCACCCCCCTGCGAAAAAAGTTCAAGAAACCATTTTTATTTCTAGAATTCTAGAAATGTTCTAGAATGTTAAATGGCTCTTCTAGAATTGTTCTAGAACAGTTCTTGAACATAAATGAACTTTTTGCAGGGGACATACTCTAACATTTTATATGCCGGAGGGGTGGTGTTATGTAATGGTCCTAATGATACATCCATCTGTCTGTCTGTTCAATACCAAACTCTTATGTGCACAAAATTCGATGGATTAGCGCCAAATGGTTATAACTGCCTATAAAAATATAGGCAGTTACTACCGTTTCACACTGAGCCATCATAATGCTCCAATAGTTTCTATAAGAATCTGATCAAACTTGCCTAAATGAATTTCCAGGGTTGTTCTCTTGTGCATGCCTCTTATGGAATTCTGATAACTCTTGTCTTTTTGGAATTATCTGGCCTTGAATTGAAAAAAAAGCCTAATTTTACTGACAACCAATAACATTCCACTCTTTTATGTTAAAAAGCTCATTTTGTTCATACTGGATACTTATCTCCCTTGAAAATGGAGAAATTTTCCACGAGACATGTTTTATTGACAGTTTATAAGATTTATATCACTCATTTTACAATGGAATAAAACTTAAATAGCAATAATTTAAATGAATTTAATTGAAATTGTGATTATAATTTCCCTATTTCTTAATTTCTTGGATGAAAATTGTTACAAATCACTGCTTTTATTCAAAAACCTTGTAATTACAGCTTATAATAAGCTATAGTTACAAGGTTTTTTGAAGAATAGTGACACAAAGTTACTTTTGAGACTTGCCAGAAGTGTGAGTTGTAAAACTACTAGTTGCTATTTGTAATTAAAGTTGTCAGTTTTACGCACTATTTTTGACAGAATTATAGTTGCTGTACATTAGAACCTTGTCTAGAAGTATCATTTTCCAGCCAGATTCTTTAACCGCTGTTACATAAGCTATAACAAAACCAGGTTTTGTTTGGGTGTTGTTCGGTGGTTATGAAGGCAGTGCGCATTTCCTCTTTCCAAATCGGGGGTGGGGGTGGGTGGGGTGGGGGTGGGGGCGGATGTGGTGCAGTGCTGACACGCTGGACTTGAAACACAGGGATCGCTGGTTCGATCCCCTGCTTCTCCAGTCTTTTGGGTGAGACTTTAAACCGAGGTCCCGTCTCCATATGACCCTAGCTTTTGAGTGAGATGTAAAACTCCATACAATCCAATCATCTTTTCAAATCGGCAAATTTTAGCTGACTCCATTTTGAAAGGAGTTGTC
This sequence comes from Fragum sueziense, assembly GCA_963680895.1. Lineage (NCBI taxonomy): Eukaryota > Metazoa > Mollusca > Bivalvia > Cardiida > Cardiidae > Fragum > Fragum sueziense. The sequence continues at coordinate 66,061,356 of OY804595.1, read as the reverse complement.
GAAGACAAAATAACTGATGTAAAAACTATAAATGTGTTTGTTATGGTAAAGAAAATATTGAAAGATAGGGAAATCATGATCATTGCAACAATTCATTCATGAATTAAACAAATGCAAAGATAAGATATTTTTTGAACATTTTTCCTTGCCAAGTGAATTGACAGTGAAGTCATAGTTGCCGGAGAGAAAGTAGGACGAGTAATATATGCCTAATGCACAGTAAACTGCACTTATTAGAGACATTATCAAAATGCACTGAAACATGGGTTGATGAACTATTTAACTGTTTCAAGAATGCACAAATTTTGGCAACCCCAAAATACTATTTTCCCAAGAGCCATATGCAATAAACTTTCAGATAGCTTATTCTCAATATTCATAACATAGTATAATGTCAATTATAAACCTTTTTGTTGTATATAAGATATTTAATACCGAGAACTAAGTAAAGGAACTAACTCAAACGGAAGTTAGAATTATTGTTGAAAATGGCAAAAAGTCCTGAGCAAACAAATGCTGAAGAGTGATATATAATTTTATGAGGTAGAATATATTGTTTGTTTCTGCTAAATTCATCATCTTAGTTATAATAATCCGTTTTGTTTGTGCTTCACTGCTAATTAACCCTTTCCCAAACAATTATTGGTTTTGAAGGCTCTTTTATAAATTTGGAAAACATTGTAGGGAAAAGGAGAAAATGCTGGATAACCAGCATTTTCTCCTTTTCCCTATAATGTATTCTAAGCTATTCCTGCATGATTTCTACACATTTTTAATTGGACAATCTGTACATGATACTTCTTGCATGACTGTGGTCTCAATTTTTGTCAAAAATTCATTTTTCCGAGAAAGGGTTAATTTGCGGTTAACTATCGTAACTATCATATCAAAACATTAATACGGAACTTCAAAGGCTGATGGGGTATTATGGGAAGAGATTCTTACATTTTTTCGTGATTTTTTTGTTTTTGTGTGATTTTTTTTGTTCGATGGTTTTCTTCCAGATAATAAATCAACTATTTTGTCTATCCCATGCATTTAACTTCACAGTTTTGGTTTTCAGACATTGCCTTCAATGCCAAGGAATGTTTGTGCTTGGTTAGTTAAATAACCTTTAAGATGCTTAAACTATCAGATGCTCTCAAATAGAATAGCCAATTCTATCTAATCTAAAAAAATCTAAATGAAATTAAGTATCAAAAAATAATTCAGCCATAAAAAAATCTATTACCTATTGTCACAATTAAAGACTTGTATCTCGGTTATACTTGGATATCTTAAAATGTAAAGCAGTACATGAGTTTTACCTTAGTTTATATAAGGTGCAGTTCTTTTTGCAAATTTTTCTTAAAATTGACACATTTTAACAAAAATAAGATATCTTCAGTCCATGCCATACACAACCACCTATTTCATAGTGGATGTTTGAAAGTTGTAGAATTGATTTAAATTTCTTCTCACTTTATATTCATAATTCAACTAGATAGAATTGAATTGAATGGGGCTAATAGTGCCTCTTTCAAATACTATGGTCATATTGCAGAGACTGGAGCACCTAACAATGGTTTCCTGTTGTTTCTCTTATGAACATCTTTTCCAAGCCTCCAGCTGCTCGCCCACATAAGTGAACGATTATCCAACCATTGATTTTAGACAATTGACCAAACGCTAATCGACAGATCGCCCCGCCCAACATAGAATTTAAGACAAAAAATGGGGATGTTATCGTTAATAGGGAACAATTTTATACAGTTAATCGTGACGTAAATTCGGACAAACAAAATAGTATTTGGTAGGTGTTGTTATATTAAACCAAGCCGTAGTTACGAGATTTTATAACAACACCGACGGTTTATCAAAACATAACAGTAAACCTAGTCTATTGTTAGCACAAAATTCTTTGCCATTGGCATGTCGATTGTTTTGATTGTCAGTCGATAAATCAATACAATAACACATGCAACAAAGAACAATTGGGGCATGACATTTTTCTGATCGTCCTTTGGCTAATAGATGTTTTTGATTGACAGTCTGTGTTTGGTCAATTGTCAAAGAGGATTGAAACGCAATTCAAGGATAAACCAGTCTACTACATAAATGTCTCTTAATTAGATTCTGATCCAATATGACTGTGTATACCACTGGATAGTCAGGCTTGATTCTGAATAAATGGAATACACATCAACTTTATTGTCAATTCTGGTATTGACATTGTACCACAAAAGTGACATTTTACCATGAAAGTGTTGTAAGAAATTAATGTTGTTTGTTTTTTCTGCAACTGCACCGCATACTCCCTGCATCATTTAACATGCAAAGCATTTGTCATTATGCTGACTGCACCATTTGTTATAACTGCTACAGTTCTATTGTTGGAATAGTTCATGGTGGATAATCACGTGATACAATATCTTCAGAAAATCTTCAATAATTTTCTAATTACTGGGTCGATTTTAATTTGGTTTGAAGCAGAGGATGTGGACAGACGTCAGGCATTAGATGGATGTGGTTGATCTTTGAAAAATCAACTGATAAAAAAGTTATTGAAGATAAACCAAAATTTTGGTTTATCTTCAATAACTTTTTTATATGTTGATTTGTCAAAAATCCAACACGTCCAGCCTATTCCTGGCATTTTCCCACCTTCTCTGCTTTAAACCGAATTCAAATTGGTCGAGTATTAAAAAAGATATTGAAGATTATGGATAATTCTTAGTCACATGATTATACACCATGAATGGGCTGAACAAGATAATTTGATTTCAAAGGTTTGCAGTCAGTCCTCTTTGATTCATTTTAGGCCCAGCTTGGCATCTGAGCCTATGATGTTAACGGTTGGATTGTAGATTCTGCATGGTTCTCAATTTCTCTACTCCTTTTTGTAGCTCCTCTGCCAATTTCGTTCCTACCAAAGCTTGAAATGTCTATAAAGGGTGGCTAAGACAGGATTGAATTGCATAGTCCTGGTTGAAAAGTGTAAGAAACACAAGATAAGGTGCACTGGTCATCAAGATTCAGAAATTATGGTCAGACTTTTATGTTAACAAATAAGTCTTTTCAAAGTCTAGGGCGAAATGTAAGAAAATGCACCTTCTGTTACAAAATGTAAGTATGTACCAGATTTGTCACCAAACATTGCAGCTGTTGGCGAAATTATTGGCACTGTGTTTTCTTATCTAATCAGTTGAACTGGTTTACAATAAATACTAATAGTAATTTAAGAAAAAAGATGTATAAAGATAGAAAAAAATTGGGATAAAAACAATAACACAAAACTAATGACTTCCAGATTTACTATGATAGATACATACCATTCTGGCTTAGTAACAGATTTGAGAAGACATTTGGCTTCTATAATGGTTATCTAAAATCAAACCCTATGTTGTAGGTACTCATTAGAATCGTCTCGAAGAGACGATTTTAATGAGTACCCACAATATAGGATTTTGTGAGATATTAATTAAATAATTCAATTTTGAATAATTGATGTCGGCCATTATCTGAAGCTTTGTTCTGAGTACAATGGTTGGCTATATAGCAGCATTATTATCCAAGCCTACCTTGATTGTTACCTTGAATCCCGATACCATCTTAGTCCATTTTCTCCGTTCTATCAACAGTTTTTGTCGTCTGCTCATCCGTCTGCTCGAATCTCTGCTGCGACTCTACGACTCTGGATCTATAACCTTTTTTACATCGCCCTGTGATTGACTTTTTGGATCTTTTTTACCATGTGATACATGAAAAAGATCGATTGTGATAAACAAAATGTGCTTTTTCGTACAAGAATAATTTTTTCGTGGATGTAAAGTGAGTGTCATCATCATAAAATGAATAAAAGGCTGAAATAATGGTACATCATTGTAATTTGGTGTGAATGAAAACAAGTGATATTTTTTTTTTAAATATGGAAAAAAAGTAATTCAAAAGACAATTTCATTAAAATTTTGGTCTGTGTGAAAGTGTTTTAATTAAATGTTACAAAACAAATGAAATGGCAAGTTGTAGCTAATTTTAATTTTCGTTTTTCTTTGACAAGGCATTTCAAGTCTTAATTGAGCATCAGGTTACACATAGTTGAATTACTAAATAAAATGTGCAAATATGATTATTGATTTTGGTCCTTAAAATTTTGGTCCTAAAATGGTCCCAGTACATGTTGAAACTGTATGATACAAGACAAATTATAATCAAACCCATAGGTAAATTGTAAAGAGGAATGCCACAAGCTGATTATCTTGGAAACAAATTTTCTGTGTTAATGGTGATAATTAAGAATTTAATCACTTTCTAAACGACAAAATTTAGACGGATACAATATGAAAGCTGCTGCGAACAAAAAGATGTTGATAAAGGTAAGAGTTGTGGAAAAATATCACATAAAATATCGAGGCAAAAGGAGAAAATGCTATTTATCAGCATTTTCTTCTTTTGCCTCAATATTTTCCCAATATTTTTCTATCAGGGATGTCAAATAAACCAGGGCTTGTTTGGGAAAGATTTGATGGCAATAATTAAGACTTAAGGTTAGGGGTGACGTAAGATTGAAACATGTGGCGTTCTTGATCGAGAAACCAGCAGGTGAAAAAAGGGGGCGCTGTCTTACCGCTGTTTTAACGTCTGCCTGTCTAGCCTTTTAACAAGTCGAGGAATTTTAGTCACTTCAGATATTATTACTTGTAACCAAAGTGACGCAAGCCTTGTTAAAATATCACAAATACATAATTGTCAAATAAAAACATCTTTTTATCAAAATTAGAGAAAGCTCTCATGAAAAAGGTTAGGGGATGTTCGAATCCACTTATATTGTCTTCCACCAATGGTTGGATAATCATAGACCTATGTGAGAGAGCAGCTGGAGGCTCAGTAAGGATGTTGTGGTAGAACTGGTATGAGAAATTACAGGAGTCCATGATTAGTTGCACCAGATGTGCACTATGACCATATAACCCCAATCAATCTTATCCAGGTAGTTGCTGCGCTATTATTGTGTCAAACAATGGCAAGTGCTATTGTGTCCCATCAACGGCTAGATAAAACTCAATCGTGGCTCAGACTCGAGATTAGCTTAAATATTGCAAGCAAGAGTTCAATGGCTTTATACACTAATTGTGACAATAAGTAATTTGAAAATAAACACTCTTTGATGCCTTTTGGTTGACAACTGAAAAGAAAAAGATTTTGAAAAACTTTGTGGAAAAGGAAGGAATTGCTTGTGACAAGCAATTTCTTCATTTCCCACAATGTTTTGTACTAAAAAAAACAAGAAATGACAAATTCCATTCACCTGAAATTGTCGTCTGCAACGTACATATTTGAAATTGGACTGGTCTAAAATTTTGCTGTCTTATTATGGATCAATGTTATTATGGATTAATGTAGTATAAATTATTCACACAATTGCCTATTAGAGAAAAAGAATTAATGCCTCTCCTTTCAGAGATGGCGTTAGAATGCAAGAAACTATGGAGCAGAAAGAAATTACTACCATTGTTAAGAGTATGATAATGGGTTTAGCAGGTTTTGTTTTAAAATGGGGTGCTTGCCGTTCTTCACCTGTATGTGAAATGCAAGTCTGAGTTCTGGAAAATGTATTACTTTCCCTGTCTTAATCGTTCAGTCGAACCGTTTGGTAGAAAGTCCCCTATTAACATGGTTGTTCATTTGATTGGTCAAGCAAAAATGAGTTGAATAGGTTCGTTCGTTAGTATATGAAATAACTATTTCCCAAACAAGACCTAGTTTTGATGTCCTGAAAGAAAAAGCTTGGGAAAACATTGAGGCAAAAGAAGATACTGCTGATAACCAGCAGTCTCTGCTTTTGCCTCAATGTTTTCTGTGCTATATTGCACACAAATTATATCACTTGTATATGAGATGCAAGTCTGAGTTCTGGTAAATGGATTATTTCCGCTTGTCTTAATCGTTCAGTTGAGAACCCACTATTACATAGCTATATCTATTTGATCATCATTGATTGGTCAAGCACAAACAAGTTGAATTGGTGCCTTGTTATACTTCACGAGAAATGACCTGGCAGAGCATCTCATTCGATTAACATGGGCTACTCTGCCAGGTCATTTATCGTGAGGTATAGGATGAATTGTTATTTGGTACAAAACATTTAATTTATGCATTTTGCCATTTCCTTGGCAATTCTGAATTTTGACAGCCGCAATATGGAATTAGCCATGGAAAACATAGGAGGAAAGACAAGAAAATTAAGATAATCTACATTGTCTTATTTTCTTTCAATATTTTTTCCTACCAATTTGATTTTAAAAAAATCCTGATTTTGGAAAAAAAAACTTGTCATCAACTATTCCTTTCAATTGACACCAGTCTCAGAATTGGCAGTGTGGGAAAGGATTAAACTTTTAGATGCTTTTACACTCATTGCACTTCCCAAAACAATAGGTGCAAATATTTTTATGCCCACCGCATCGGTAGATTTTGGATGGGGACAGGATTTATAGTTCCTGTACTGTTTGCCTGTCTGCAAAAACATTAAAGTTGCCTTATCTTCGGGATTGATAGTATTTTGTTATGCACACAATTAATTATGTATTCTTTCTAGTTGTGTACATAGTTTCTTATAAATCCATGATAATCAAGGTCAAATGTTAAGGTCGCATTTGGTTTTCGAACAAACATTTTTCCATTTCTCTTTCTTATCCTAGGAAGTGTTAATTCATTAGGGTAACATCCTATGTTAACTTTCTGCCAAATTCTGATTTTCCCTTGGAGAGCGAGAAATGTGCTTGCTGTCAATCTTCATATTTTATCAATTATAAAAAATACCCAACAATTTTTGGTTACATTCTTAGCTCAGTGCTGGTTTGCATTATCTTACAACAAGAACAGTTGCAAAATGCATAAATTCTGTATAATATTTGGTAGACAATTTGTCCTTTTTATACTCTTTGTATTTCAACAATGATTTAAAAAATCCAGGGATTTTAGTGCAACTATTTGTAGAATAGGGGAGCTATTCCAGTCGATGAGGTGTCAGCATTGCTTCTGTGACTGTTTCTATTGATGCTATTGCTCTGAAACTTTTCACATGCTTCTGTGACTGATACTATTGATGCTATTGCTCTGAAACTTTTCACATGCTTCTATGACTGATACTATTGATGCTATTGCTCTGAAACTTTTTACATGCTTCTGTGACTTATACTATTGATGCTATTGCTCTGAAACTTTTTACATGCTTCTGTGACTTATACTATTGATGCTATTGCTCTGAAACTTTTCACATGCTTCTGTGTGACTGTTTCGTTTGATGCTAATTGCTCTGAAACTTTTCACATGCTTCTATGACTGATTCTATTGATGCTACTGCTCTAGAACTTTTCACATGTTTCTGTTACTGTTTCTTTTGTGACTATTGCTCTGAAACGTTTCACATGCTTCTATGACTGATTCTATTGATGCTACTGCTCTAGAACTTTTCACATGTTTCTGTTACTGTTTCTTTTGTGACTATTGCTCTGAAACTTTTCACATGCTTCTATGACTGATTCTATTGATGCTACTGCTCTGAAAATTTTCACATGTTTCTGTTACTGTTTCTATTATGACTATTGCTCTGGAATTTTTCACATGCTTCTATGACTGATTCTATTGATGCTACTGCTCTGAAAATTTTCACATGTTTCTGTTACTGTTTCTATTATGACTATTGCTCTGAAACGTTTCACATGCTTCTATGACTGATTCTATTGATGCTACTGCTCTAGAACTTTTCACATGTTTCTGTTACTGTTTCTTTTGTGACTATTGCTCTGAAACTTTTCACATGCTTCTATGACTGATTCTATTGATGCTACTGCTCTGAAAATTTTCACATGTTTCTGTTACTGTTTCTATTATGACTATTGCTCTGGAATTTTTCACATGCTTCTATGACTGATTCTATTGATGCTACTGCTCTGAAAATTTTCACATGTTTCTGTTACTGTTTCTATTATGACTATTGCTCTGGAATTTTTCACATGCTTCTATGACTGATTCTATTGATGCTACTGCTCTGAAACTTTTTACATGTTTCTGTTACTGTTTCTATTGTTGCTATTGCTCTGAAACTTTTCATATGTTTCTGTGACTGATTCTATTGATTCTATTGCTCTGAAACTTTTCACATGCTTCTGTGACTGATTCTATTGATGCTATTGCTCTGAAACTTTTCATGTGCTTCTTAGATAATGACTGATTCTATTGATGCTATTTCTCTGAAACTTTTCACTTGCTTCTGTGACTATAACATCAGCCTCTAGATTCATTACTCTGAAATGTAATTTGGTGAAATGTTAATCCTTTTCAGACTTTTTCACTGTCCAGCACTTGATAGTCATGTTTTCCTGACCTTCGACAGCTCTTGTTGTTTACAGTCTTAGCTCTGCAATGGTTTGCATTATTAGCTCACCTGAGCACGAAGTGCTCAAGGTGAGCTATTGTGGTCACTTTTTGTCCGTCGTCCGTCTGTCCGTCTGTCCGTCTGTCCGTCCGTCCGTCCACAATTTCGTGTTAACACTCTAGCATCTACAAATATAAGCCAATCTTGACCAAACCTGGTCAAAACATGTATGACCATAAGATCTCGGATGAGTTCGATTATGGGTCAGATCGAACCAGAAAGTCCGGAGTTATCTGCCCTTGAATGCGAAAAATAGCTAGTTTTGACATTGTTAACACTCTAGTATCTACAATTATTTATCAATCAAAACAAAACTTTGACACAATGTTGGTGACCATAAGATCTCGGATGAATTTGATTTTCAGTCTGATCAGACCAGAAGGTCTTGAGTTATGTGCCCTTGAAATTGACAAAATTGACATTTTCGACTGTTTTCGACTTTGTTTACACTCTAACTTCTACAAATACTGACCAATCAAGACAAAACTTTGAGACAATGTTAGGAACCATAAGATCTTGTATGAGTATGATTTTCAGATTGATCGGATCAATAAGTCATGAGTTAAACGCCCTTGAATTTGACAAAATTGCCGTTTTCGACTGTTTTTGACTTTGTTTACACTCTAGCATCTACAATTATTGACCAATCAAGACAAAACTTGATCACAATCTTAGGGACTATAAGATCATGTATGAGTTTGATTTTCAGATTGATCAGATCAAAAGGTCATGAGTTAAACGCCCTTGAATTTGACAAAATTCCCGTTTTTGAATGTTTACGACTTTGTTTACACTTTAGAATCTACAATTATTGACCTATTAAGATGAAACTTTGACACAATGTTGGTGACCATAATTTCTTGGATGAGCTTGAACTTCAGTCTCGTCAGACTAGAAAGTCATGAGTTATATGCCCTTGAATTTGACAAAATTGATGTTTTCGATTGTTTCGGACTTTGTTTACACTTTAGCATCTACAATAATTGTTGACCAATCAAGAAGAAATTTGGACACAATGTTGCTGAACATAAGATCTTGCACCAGTTTGAATTAGCTTAATTAGAGTAGAATTTGCTGAGCCCTTCAAATTGACAAATTTGCCGTTTTCGACTGTTTTTACTCTAACAACCACAAATAGCGACAAACCGAGACAAAATTTGGACGCAATGTTGTTAACCATAAGTTTGTTTTCAGTCTTAAAGTCACAAGTAATTGATTTGAACAAATCTGTGGCTCATATCATCTTGGTTCAGGTGAGCGATATAGGACCATCATGGTCCTCTTGTCTCTGAATTAAAGCAGTCTCAAATGCTCAAATTTTAGATATTTGGTTAGCAATTGAATTCCAATGATAAATGAAAAAGGAAATGAAAAAGATTTGACTCACATTTTATATAGGTTACAGACAAAAATTGATGCAAAAATATGATGGTTATGATCGCAAGATACTTAGAGTTAATAAGAATTGAGAGGAACCCTGCTTAGAATTAACACTTTCCAAAACAAACCCTGGCTTTTTAGCTCACCTGAGCAACATGCTCAAGGTGAGCTTTTGTGATCACCCTGTGTCCGGCGTGCGTCGTGCGTCGTGCGTTGTGCGTTGTGCGTCGGAAGTCGTCAACAATTTCTTTAAACATCTTCTCCTCCTTAACCACTGGGCCAATTCGTACCAAACTTGGCAGGCATGTTCCCTGGGTGACCCTTTTCAAAACTTGTTTTCAAATTTTTGATTCGTCAAAAAATGTGGGCGTGGCAGGGCGGGGCTTATCAGACTTATAGAAATTGTTAAATAATTCTTCAAAAATCTTCTCCTCCTTAACCATTGAGTCAATTTTTACCAAAATTGGCAGAAATGTTCCTTGGGTGACCCTTTTCAAAACTTGTTTTCAAAATTTTGATTCGTCAAAAAATGAGGGCGTGGCAGGGTGGGGCTTATCAGACTTAGAGAAATTGTTAAATAATTCTTCAAAAATCTTCTCCTCCCTAACCATTGAGTCAATTTTTACCAAAGTTGGCAGAAATGTTCCTTGGGTGACCCTTTTCAAAACTTGTTTTCAAATTTTTGATTCGTCAAAAAATGTGGGCGTGGCAGGGCGGGGCTTTTCAGACTTATAGAAATTGATAAATAATTCTTCAAAAATCTTCTTCTCCCTAACCATTGAGTCAATTTTTACCAAAGTTGGCAGAAATGTTCCTTGGGTGACCCTTTTCAAAAGTTGTTTTCAAATTTTTGATTCGTCAAAAATTGTTGGCGTGGCAGGGCGGGGCTTATCAGACTTAAAGAAATTGTTAAATAATTCTTCAAAAATCTTCTTCTCCCTAACCATTGAGTCAATTTTTACCAAAGTTTACAGAAATGTTCCTTGGGTGACCCTTTTCAAAACTTGTTTTCAAATTTTTGATTCGTCAAAAAATGTGGGCGTGGCAGGGCGGGGCTTATCAGACTTATAGAAATTGATAAATAATTCTTCAAAAATCTTCTTCTCCCTAACCATTGAGTCAATTTTTACCAAAGTTGGCAGAAATGTTCCTTCGGTGACCTTTTTCAAAACTTGTTTTCAAATTTTTGATTCGTCAAAAATTGTGGGCGTGGCAGGGAGGGGCTTTTCAGACTTAGAGAAATTGTTAAATAATTCTTCAAAAATCAAATATTGATCCAATTTGTACCAAACTTGGCAGAAATGTTCCTTGGGTGACCCTTTTCAAACATTGATTTCAAATTTTTGATTCATCAAAAAATGTGGGCGTGGCAGGGCGGGGCTTATCAGACTTAGAGAAATTAGTAAATAATTCTTTAAAAATCAAATATTGATCCAATTTGTACCAAACTTAACAGAAATGTTCCTTGGATGACCCTTTCCAAAATTTGTTTTCAAATTTTTGATTCGTCAAAAAATGTGGGTGTGGCAGGGCGGGGTTTATCAGACTTAAAAAAATAATGAAAAAATTCTTTAAAAATCAACCATTGGTCAAATTTAAACCAAGCCTGGCAGATCTGTTTCTTGGGTGACTGTTTTCAATGTGTGTTCATGAATTTTTTTGATTCGTCAAAAAATGTAGCCATGGCAGGGCGGGGCTTATCAGACTTGGAGAAGTTATTAAACAAATCCTTGAAAATTTTCTTCTTAACTGTTGGACAAATTATATCAAATTATCCAGGAATGTTCCTTGGGTACCCCTTTTTAGCTCACCTGAGCACGAAGTGCTCAAGGTGAGCTATTGTGGTCACTTTTTGTCCGTCGTCCGTCTGTCTGTCCGTCTGTCTGTCCGTCCGTCCGTTCACAATTTCGTGTTTACACTCTAGCATCTACAAATATAAGCCAATCTTGACCAAACTTGGTCAAAACATGTATGGCAATAAGATCTCGGATGAGTTCGATTATGGGTCAGATTGAACCAGAAAGTCAGGAGTTATTTGCCCTTGAATGCGAAAAATACCTAGTTTTGACATTGTTTACACTCTAGCATCTACAATTATTGATCAATCAAGACAAATCTTGGACATAACATTGCAGACCATAAGATCTCGGATGAGTTCAATTTTCAGTCTGATACGACCAGAAAGACGAGAGTTATGTGCCCTTGAAATCGACAAAATTGCCATTTTCGGCTGTTTTCGACCTTGTTTACACTCTAGAATCTACAATTATTCATCAATCAAGACAAAACTTTGACACAATGTTGGGGACCATGAGATCTCGGATGAGTTTGATTTTCAGTCTGATCTGATCAGAAAGTCGAGAGTTATGTGCCCTTGAATTGGGCAAAATTGTCATTTTTGGCTGTTTTCAACCTTGTTTACACTCTAGAATCTACAATTATTAATAAATCAAGACAAAACTTGGACAGAATGTTGGGGAGCATAAGATCTTGGATGAGTTTGATTTTCAGTGTTATCTGATCAGAAAGCAGAGAGTTATGTGCCCTTGAATTTGATGAAATTTCAGTTTTCGACTGTTTTTTGACATTGTTTACACTCTAGAATCCACAATTATTCATCAATTAAGGTAAAACTTGAACACAATGTTTGAGACCACAAGATCTTGGGGTAGTTTGATTTTCAGTCCGATCTGATCAAAAAGTCGAGAGTTATGTGCCCTTGAATTTGACAAAATTGCTGTTTTCGGCAGTTTTCGACCTTGTTTACACTCTAGAATCTACAATTATTGACCAATCAAGACAAATCTTGGACACAATGTTGGATATCATAAGATCTCGGATCTGTTTGATTTTCAGCCTGATCTGACTAGAAAGTCGAGAGTTATGTGCCCTTGAATTTGATAAAATTACAGTTTTTGGCTGTTTTCGACCTTGTTTATACTCTAGATTCTTCAATTATTGATCAATCAAGACAAAACTTTGACACAATGTTGGGGATCATAAGATCTTGGATAAGTTTCATTTTCAGCCTGATCTGATCAAAAAGTCGAGAGTTATGTGCCCTTGAATTTGACAAAATTGCTGTTTGCGGCTGTTTTCGACCTTGTTTATACTCCAGAATCTACAATTATTTATAAAACAAGACAAATCTTGGACACAATGTTGGGCACCATAAGATCTTGGATGAGTCTGATTTTCACGTTATTGACCATAAGTTCGTTTTCAGTCTTAAAGTCATAAATATAAATTTATTGAATTTAACAAAAGTGTTGCTCATATCATTTTGGTTCAGGTGAGCGATATAGGACCATCATGGTCCTCTTGTTAATTTTTTTTTTACAAATTTGTGATTCGTTGAAAATGTGGGCATGGCAGGATGTTTATTCGACTAGGAGAAATGACAAGAAAATTCTTTAAAAATCAACTGTTGGGCCAATTTGAACCAGGCATGTTGCTTGAGTGACTCTTTTGAACAATAATATTGTTTGTGAATTTTTGATTTGTTAAAAAATTTGAGTGTGGCAGGGTAGGGTTTATCAGACTTCAAAAATAAAAAAAAATATAAAGAAATTCTTCAAAAATCAACCATGGGGCCAATTTGAACCAAGAGAACAAAATGCTTATTGAGTTTTCAAACACTTGGTTATAAATTTTTGATAGGATAATAAATGTTGATGAGGCAAGGAGGGGTTTATCATATTAACCCTTTCCCAAACAAGACCGGGTTTTGACGTCCCTAAGAGAAAAGGCTTGGGAAAACATTGAGGCAAAAGAAGAAAGTGCTGATAATCAGCACTTTTTCCTTTTGCCTCAATATTTTCTGTGCTATATTGTACAGAATATTCCATTTTAGTTACTTTAATGTTGTCGTCTGCAGCAGCTTTGAATTTGGACTACCTTAAAATTTTGTTGTTTGGGAACGGGTAAGCGTATTAATGTTTGTAATGTATCAGTCTTATGTTTCAAAATTGTAAATTGTTAATTATAAAAGTTAAATCTTGATTATAAAAATCAAACTGGAACAGCACATGATAATCAATTTTTAAGATGTATGCAAATGCTACTACATGCAATTTGATTGAATACTAATGTGACTTCATTGTATTCATTGGAAATTATGAAACTTAATTTACAATAATTTGATACGACTTACATATTTGTTTACAACAAAATTTATATTGTACACAATCAAATACAGGAAGGACTCAGGTGAGCGATATCAGTGCCTTTCAGGCACTCTTGTATGTGTCTTAGAACCACATAAGCTTTTGGAAAGTAATGAAAGAAAAGAAGAAAATGCTGATAACCAGCATTTTCTTCTTTTCCCTCATTACTTTCCAAACCATAAGTTACACATTTCACACATTAGTAAGGCAAGATTGAAATTGTTGTCTGCTCTCAATTTGGATCAGTCTAAAATTTCATCGTCTTGGAATGGGTTAATAAGAATTGTGTTGGAACCCTGCTATGAATTAAGCACCAAAATAACATGATATTGCGGTAGGATTTATTTGAAGTCACATGTTATACACTAGGTGATCATATGCATCAGAGAAAAAGTATATCAAGAGCAATTAGGTAAGATGCAACTCAGAGTAATAATGAAATAGGAATTAAGAGACCACAAATAGTATGATTTTAATACAGCTGTTAAATGTTGATCATTTGGCTTTAACCCTTTCCCAAACAACAAAATTTTAGGGTGGTCCAAATTAATAGGGGTTGCAGACGACAAATAAATTGTATCAAAAGGAGAAAATATGCATGTCATAAGCCCAGAGAATATTGAGGCAAAAGGAGAAAGCGCTGGTTACCAGCACTTTCTTCTTCTGCCGCAATGTTTTCCCAAGCATTTTCTAATAGGGACCTCAAAACCAGGCCCCGGTTTCTCGAAAAAACATAAGTACGTTCTCATGCTCAAATCTGAGCTCTGTGCTCAAATCGCACGAAATCCATGTGAACTTCAATCGAATACCCTTCAACGTTGGAGAGTATCCCTTTGAAGTTGAGCATGTTCTCATGAGAATATACTTAAGTTTTTTCGAGAAACCGGGGCCAGGTCTTGTTTGGGAAAGGGTTGAGGTCAAAATACCTGTAATAAAGATTCACAGGACATTGGCATTTGTCAGGCAATGTTGTCATCATTTGGAAGCCCAAAATGTGGAATTTTTCTCTTCATAACTTCTTATCTGGATAGATGGGATATCACTAAAAATGGTATTAAAAATATTATTTCTGCATTTCTCTCACGTCAATGGTCATTTTCAGCAATTGTTAGTTTCACACAACAAACTATAGGTACCATAATTATGCCATCATGAACAGCTTGTAATGTTTCTACTATGAGCACAAAAACATATTCCTGATGAGCTTTGTATTTGTAAATGATGGGTAATCGCAAAACTGTGTGTGAATGAATGATGGATGCCGAACGAATGTCTTCAATTGACAGACAAATCTGCTAAAACGAGAATAAACGAAAAGAGGGAAAAAGTGGTAAAAATGTAAGAAAAAAAGTCAGCCACATTTTCAGCATTGCAAAAGAATTGGAGATACTATTTACTATATATCTGTGTTAGAGGATTTTTTTAAGTGATAAATGGAAATACACATATTTGTGAAAAAAATAAGTGCCAAGCAACTTAAATAACTGCATGTCAATTCATTCCCTATCAAGTCTGAGTAAAAAATTGTTGTGAGCAAAGGACATGAATAAAAATTGAAGTGAATATCATTGCTTGTCAGCAAAAACCTTCAAATATAAGCTGCAGTTATGAGATTTTTGTTAAAAAGCATTGATATAGATTACACCACCTGCACAAAAGTTTTGTCCTTACTCTTTATTAATGGTCTCTTGAAAATAGCTTTTGAAATATGGTATTTGGACTTTTTATTATGACAATTGAATTGACTTCAAATAAGAATTGTTTACCAGAAAATCAAACTATACATGTATTATATAGTAATATTCAGGATAATTCTCCAGGGTCTATGTAATTTAAAGTACACAAAATAGTTATGGATGAAATTAATGCAATCATTAATGTTTTCCATTCTTTAGAGACAAAAATAAAAGATGAAAATGTGCATTTAATAAAAACAAGTGATAAGACTATAATATGAGAATGAAATTAATTTGATCCCAACACTTCTAGCTAGTCTATTTCAATGAAAGTTCTTAACACCTAGCTGTTAACACTGTTCCTTTTCACCAACAATGCAATTTTATACATCTCCTAAATTAAAGTTTTCAGAAAGGATAAAAATAAATTTGTTCTGAATATCTTGTTAATCTGCTAGTAATAGCCCAGGCAATTAATAGAAGAAAGAAAAAAAATCTGAAAATCGGCATTTTCTTCTTTTCAAAGGTTTTCAAAGACTATCATCAATGGTAGATTGATCAAAACAAAGCATTGTCTCGGAAGGATATTGAATAAAAATTGAAAATGTGCAGTTAATAAAAACAAGTGATAAGTATAAGAGAATGAAATTAATATGATCGTAACAATTCTTGTCTATTTGAACGAATATTCGAAACACCTGTTAATATTCTCTGTAGGTGAAAGTAAGCCGATTTTGCACCAGGTGAATTGTAGAGACAATTTCTCTATGAAAGAACATAAAGGTACATATTAGAGGAGTTAGTGACTTTTCAAAATAGAATATTTCATTTATTCTTCATCTAATCGCGTCTTCGAGACGCTTCAAATGAGTGCCCACAACATAGGATTTGGATTTGAAATAACAAATTTTGGAATGCCTTTATAATGTAACCCTCTTTTGACAAAATTACCTGTTGCTCTTGAATAGGTGCTAATATTTTCAAGTGAAAAAAAATGTTTGAATTGAAAGTGTTTTGACAAAAAAAAATGGCGGTGATTATGTCAAATCAGAAACAAAATGTGATCAAAGTAAGGAAGAAAAAGTGAGACATTGCGATAACAGGAGAAAAAAATGTGATGAAAAATGGATCATTACAGATGATAGGAAATACATTTCGTTTGAATTTATTGTTTGTGAATTATAATTTCGGAGAGAGTTTTGTTGATAAAAAATGGTGGTGGATAGTTTGGTGTCGCTGGTCTCGGCCTTGACCTTGCTTCTGACCTTGGTCTTTCTGTGTGTCCTGGCGGGTATTCTTGGCGTCGGTATTTATGTGTTGAAAAATGTAAGTATGAAAAAAAAACTTTCATTAACATTTTGTCTAATTTTGGATTTTATATTGCAAAGTTTCTGCAGACACTTAAATCAGTTGTCATGAGAATTATTTGTAGGTTTTGTGTACAATGCATGCACAGATCCATGAGGCCATGTTTTGCAGGGAAGAAAGGTCAGAACCCCTGGATCAGAACATGCAATGTAGCATGGAAAATAGAAAGACAAAGGTAGAAAAAGACAATCATCAGCATTTCTGTCTCTTGTTTTTCCAGGCCTTTTGTACTAGGGACTCAAAAACTAGGTCTATTGATAATTATGAAATGAATAATCAAGCAATTAGCAATTAATTTGCATATCTCTCTCCGTCAACAGTCCATTAGTATGTAGATAGAATTAAGTATCATAATCCCCATAAAGTCATTTGACTTTGATGAGAGTTACTTTAGGCTTATTGTGTTATCAGCAATGCTTTTACAGATCCCGACACATACATACACAATGTCATAGCCACAGCTTGTCCACAAATGGTCATCCATGCAGTATATTTATGGTTGTGATGTGAATGTCATGTGGTTGGGAGTTCTGGTAATCGGGCCTAGGTTTTGTACAGCCCTGAAATATTTTGAACTGATGTAGATCCTTTGGTATCAATATGAACCTTGGCATTTTAGCCCAATTAATAAGGCAAATTAATTAAGCAAGGAAATGTGCCAAAGAAATATTTTGATATTGAAATTTAAAGATTTTATATCAAAACACATTTAATATGAAATGATTGCTATTGACCACAATTTATCTTTAAGTTGCAATTGTTCAGGGGCTAAACCCTTTTCCAGACAACACAAATTTTGAATGTTCCAATTTCAAAGCTGCTGCAGACGACAAAATAGATGGATTTGTGCAAATTGTAGCACAGAAAACATTGAGGCAAAAGGAGAAACTGCTGGTCATCAGCAGTTTCTTCTTTTGCCTGAATGTTTTCCCAAGCATCTTCTATTAAGGACGTCAAAACCAGGTCTTGTTTGGGAAAGGGTTAAGTAATTATGATTGCCCTAACATGGAATTGATACTATATTAATTATGTCCCTTTATCAAAATTAATACATGTAGAATTATTTCCCTTTATCAAAACACTCTCGAAAACTGAGTTTGACCTTGGAGAAGGTTCAATGCTTAATGCAGCAAAGCTCAGAGAATCAAAACAAAGCCTGAATGATCTGTAAAAATAGCAAATGCCTGAGTACAAAATCATTTCCTGGTGAAAGTTTGAGAGACAAGTTGTCAAAACAAGTAATCACCATACAAGAATAGAGCTTTCAGGGTTACAGATTAAAGGGGAGTAATAACTTATCAAATGCAATGTACAATTTATTCTTCATCAAACCCTTGACTGTGGGTACTCATTTGAAAGGTCTCTTCGAAACAATTCAAATGAGTTCCCACTACAAAGGTTTTGGTTATGAAATAACAAATATAGAATACCTTTACTCATTCATACCTGCGGCTTTGCTTTGTATCATAGCAGAACATTGTTATGAAATAACTTGTCAAGATCAGGTTAGGTGTTGTCATTCTTGAACATCAAATTTACCAGCCTGAATTGCTCAGTTTGTAATATTGAGTCTATAAATGCGGGGGTCATAGGTTCAAACATGGCTTAAAGCTACTATTTCCCAGATTTGGACCCAAAAATTGTCAAATACAAATGAAATGTACACTTTTTAAGCTTTATATGACATGATTAAATGATTACGACAAACTATTGAAGCAACGACTCATTTTTTCGCAATTTGATACCAAATTCATGAAGCGATGTCGAAAGTAGGTCAAAACAGTAGGACATGTGACTTTCTTAAATGACGTCACAACATACATTATGACGTCATATTGAAATTCAAGTATGAATCTCGTTTGAATCATGGTCCGCGCTGTATGCACATGCGCAACAATTTAAAAATAATTCTAACCCCATCTGAGACGGGGTTGAATTTAGGTTTGGATTCTCCCTAAATTCAGCTATCTGTCTTGTAATTTCGGCTCATTCTCTGTCTGAATCGCATATTATTAACCATCCCGAGGTGGTCAACACAAAAGTTTTGCATATTTTTTCAAAAATATTCATTTTTTGCAATTCGACCATCTGTTACCGTCGCCCTTTAAGGCCGGTATCCTTTCTGACATTTGACAGAATTAATTTGATTCTTACCAGTGTGTATGATCTAAGTAAGATCAGGAGATAGTGGATAAGATTGGAGCGCAGCATAAATCCCATTCAATAAATCAGTTGAACATTTGTTGAACATTAACCCATTCCCACTCAGTATATGCTTTTTCATGCCCCACATGTCAAAGTCTTAGGAAAGCATCACAGAAAATAAAGAAATTGCTGGTCACAATTTCAACTATGTTTTCGACCTCAAAATTCCAGAAAAGTAAAACTTTATTATGTTTTGAATCTCTGTAAAATTTTCAGAAACTGTGAATTGTACAGAATTCAAACCATACTAATCAATAAATCACGTTTAGTATCAAAACGCAGCTTTTTCTCTACAGATCTCAAATCAATATTCATATTTTAGCTATTTTTAACATTTGATGCATTATTTTACTTTTCAGTTTTTCATCATATATTAGATATTTAGTCTTTTATATTACATAACACCTTATGGACAGCATATGAAGCCATTTAGATTCTTATCAAGATGTTATTATAATTAAGCTTGCAGAACTATGCAGTAAAATCCCTACTGTTTGCATTGCTCAATCATTATCATAAGTAGGTGATATATTCTTTTGATCTTATGCAATCTGGAAGAAAATGCTATTACATCAGTGGTCATTTTATTGACCAATCAGGCTAAATGACACTTTTTACTTGAGATGCATTTTTCTAGAATCCGTCTGATTGGTTGTTTGGTTTATTGAGAAGTCATGTGATATCTCAGTCTTTGAGAGAATTTTAGAAAGTCAGAATCAGTTAAAAATTTACCTTTGGCGTTAAAACAATAATTTAGAAATCTTAGTGAAAACAAAAATAAAGAAAACTTTGTGACAATTCTCTATGTGATATCTTTGTGATATTTGGACTTTCCATCACTTTTAACAGTTTTAGAACATTAACTTTGTGACTATTACTTTGTGGACATTTTGTTGAATCATTTGTTGATTATTAAACATCAAAAACCTACAACTGTGTTCATTGATGGCGACTACAAACCCACATACCAACATAACAGGCTGCTGCTACAGTCGACCCTGTGTTGTTGCGAGTGGAAGACAAAATCCACTTCGTAATAATTTGGTGGAGAATCCGGGTACGAACCCCCTGGTACAATCACAACAGACGACCAGTGCGAGTGCTACAACAAATGCAGAGCTATTCCCCATATCTCTGTAACAATGGTGGAGAATTTCAGAGACTGTGTCAGCGCCCTATTATGTGTAATAGATGTGGCGATTCATTCCTGGATGAACACTTGTGTCCAGCCCGTACACAAAAGTGCTATGTGTGTCGCCGGTATGGACATTATTCGTCAATGTGTAGGACAATACTTTCGAAAACTACAGACCATCCAACCTTTCAACCACATCAAACCGAGACAACATCACATCATACCAAACAACAACAATCAACAAACACAACGTCTCAACAAACCCAGACGGATGCAATTCATGAACAAACTCATTCAATAAACGTGCTAACCTTGGAAAATACAGGACTATCAGATAAATGTACAGATTTAGAAAGAACTATCCAAGACTTAAACAAACAAGTAAGTGACTTACAATACAAATGCAACCAAACCTCATCAGTGCTAACTCTTTTCAAAGACAGATGTAAGAAACTTACTAAAGAAAAGGATGAGTTAGTGAGCAGGTGTGAGGATCTTAGTGAAAAACTGGACTTAGTGAACAAAACCAATGACGACCATGAAAAGATGATAAATGAACTAAACGAACAACTCGCTCTTCTATACAAGTACACAGTGGACTTAGACAACAATAGATTAAGTAATTTTATTGGATTGGTTGAAGTAATTCGAGAATGTAGAGAGGTTACAGAAAAATGCAACAAATTCTTTAACAATAGACATTGTCGTCAATGCCGTAGCACTGTTCATCCAAAACAAGAACCATGTCCTGCAAAGGGATGGAAATGTTTTGCATGTGATCGTGCAAATCATTTCACCTATGCATGTGATGGTGGTTTGAGCAAATGCATGATAGACCCTGACGAAGAAACCAAACAGCTACTGTTGCACTTAGAAAATGTGACTGGTCTAAAAACAGAACATAACTTTTACATACAGACTAGATTTGCTCAAACTTAAATTAGCTTCTGAGTCAGAACCAAACATAGAGGGATAGAATTATTATGTTTTGAATCTCTGTAAAATTTTCAGAAACTGTGAATTGTACAGAATTCAAACCATACTAATCAATAAATCACGTTTAGTATCAAAACGCAGCTTTTTCTCTACAGATCTCAAATCAATATTCATATTTTAGCTATTTTTAACATTTGATGCATTATTTTACTTTTCAGTTTTTCATCATATATTAGATATTTAGTCTTTTATATTACATAACACCTTATGGACAGCATATGAAGCCATTTAGATTCTTATCAAGATGTTATTATAATTAAGCTTGCAGAACTATGCAGTAAAATCCCTACTGTTTGCATTGCTCAATCATTATCATAAGTAGGTGATATATTCTTTTGATCTTATGCAATCTGGAAGAAAATGCTATTACATCAGTGGTCATTTTATTGACCAATCAGGCTAAATGACACTTTTTACTTGAGATGCATTTTTCTAGAATCCGTCTGATTGGTTGTTTGGTTTATTGAGAAGTCATGTGATATCTCAGTCTTTGAGAGAATTTTAGAAAGTCAGAATCAGTTAAAAATTTACCTTTGGCGTTAAAACAATAATTTAGAAATCTTAGTGAAAACAAAAATAAAGAAAACTTTGTGACAATTCTCTATGTGATATCTTTGTGATATTTGGACTTTCCATCACTTTTAACAGTTTTAGAACATTAACTTTGTGACTATTACTTTGTGGACATTTTGTTGAATCATTTGTTGATTATTAAACATCAAAAACCTACAACTGTGTTCATTGATGGCGACTACAAACCCACATACCAACATAACAGGCTGCTGCTACAGTCGACCCTGTGTTGTTGCGAGTGGAAGACAAAATCCACTTCGTAATAACTTCATTCCCTTGAAATTGTCCTCTGCAACATCTTGAGTTTAGACCAGTCCAAAAATTTGCTGTAGGGTAATAGGTCAACATAATCTACTTGAGTTATATTTTTGGCTGCTAGTGCACCTGTTTGTGTGTTCCAAATCAGAAGAATCACCAATAGCGTAAGCACAAACATGTGGCTTGTATCATAGCAGAACCTTGTTGTGAAATAACTTGTCGAGATCAGGTTAGGTGTTGTCATTCTTGAACATCAAGTGTGCTTGTATACATTTATCTTGGTTTATCAGAATTATGAATTATTTTGTGGTTTCTTCTTCACTGGCCGAGCCCCAATAGCTCAGTCGGTAACACCGTCTGTCAATCCAGGGGTCGCATGTTGGAACCCCAGCTGGGCCTGTATTCATTCTGTCATTTAACGAAAGTCGTTTTGTCTCTCGCCAATGGGTGTGAATCATTTATGTGAGAGAGCAGCAGCTGCTCTAGCTGCTGGAGGCTTGGTTTGGTCGGATATTGTGGAGACCTTATTTCACGAATTTTGTATCAAATGAGACAAAAATGTTGGGACTCCAGGTTGGGACTTAAAAGCCAATGCCTGATTTAAATCATTATTTATATTCATTTGAAGCTAAAAAGATATTATAATGATATGTGTTCATTTTTGGTATAAAATCGTAGAATAGTACCGTAATTATTCTAAAAAACGCCCATATTCTAATAAACGCCCATCCCCCAAATCTTGGCTGAAAATCTGCTTGTATTTACCACAATTGTAGCAAAAAAAAAGATGATTCTAATAAACGCCCACCCCCGATTCCGGATTAGAATAATGAAAGTCATAAACAAAAATCATTTCAAAAAGCAATGAAAAAGGGAATGTCCAGGCCTTGATATGTTTGCAATGAAGGCATTTCATTGGAAAAGTTGCATTTTTGCAGTCCTTATAGCAAAATATTGTAAATTCTACTTGGTGAACTTTGAGTCCATGAATTGGCACATGATTTGCAAATTTTGACTTACAAAATTAGAATACCTCTAATAAACGCCCACCCCTTACTTTTTCATCAACCATGTTTGTAGCGTTTATTAGAATAAATATGGTATCTTTAAATTTAGACTTGGTAGAGTCTAATAAGAGTGCTTCTACCTTTAGTAATGGTAATCCATATTTTCAGCAATCTCTTCTAAAAAAATCTTGATGGGAAAAAAGCTACAACATTATATTTGTTTTGTCCTGAATAACTTTTGCTTATTCCTATAGGAGGAATAAAGAATGATAAGAAATTGTATTTCTGGGAAAAAGTCTATTTTAATCGCATCAAAGAATTCTGTTTCTGCCAATTACTCGAGTCAATTAGTTTTACACTTGAGTTTGTAAACGTAGAAAAATGTTTGATTAGGGATGGTTTATTGGAAGATTATTTTAACATCTTATTTTTAGAAGCACTTAACATTGGAATCATTCTTTTTTTTGATGGACTTAATTCCATAGAGATTAAGCGTAAAGAAATGACTTGCAAAAACATATGCATAGTACCTCTTGTAGAAACAATTCCAGAGCATAAAGAATTGGTGAACAAGTTCTAGTCTATGATTTGATGAAATCATTGTGTGTTCCGCAGGTATTTGACATTCTATAAAGTACACAACTGCTGTAACCTGTCATACAAATGGGCAAAAAACTCAACATTGTTATCTTGTACAAAGAAGAGATAGCGTCAGAATGCCTTTAAAATGATCCTCACTTACCATGGAATGGTATGTGCTAAGTGAAATTAGATGCATTGTTTAGATGTACAAATTACTGTTTGATATTTAAGTTAACCCTTTCCCAAACAAGACCTGGTTTTGACGTCTCTTATAGAGAAAGGCTTTGAAAAACATTGAGACAAAAGAAGAAACTGCTGATAACCAGCAGTTTCTCCTTTTGTCTCAATATTTTCTGTGCCATATTTTACGCAAAAATCCTATCTTTAATTACATCCATATTGTCGTCTGCAGCAATTTTCAAATTGGACCACCCTAAAATTTTGTCGTTTGGGAAAGGGTTAAGGTATTCCATCCATCATCAGATACAGTACCCAACACTTTATGCAACTTTGTGTGTCATCAGTGTTAAAGGAACTTGACGAGACATTACCGCGGATAACACTCGAAAATTGGCAAGGGTATACCATCCTCTGTTTCTGTTTCCACGGATGCCCAAAAATTCACAAAGTTTTAGGTATCTAATTATGGATGGAATACCTTAATACAGAAGTTTCTGAACTAATCAGTAGGCCTTATCCATTGTTTCACAAAAAAGAAAATCTTGAATTTTAGACATGTAACATATGCTTGTACTAGAAATGCTTTGTAACAAAGTATTTGCAAAAAAAAAAAAAAAATCAGAATTTAAGTATTAGGAATAAGGATATTCAAAATGCTTAACTAAATTTGGAGGCAATGCTTTCGAGATAACCAAATAAAAAAAAACTCCATTGTGTTTATGATTCATGTCTACATGACATGTTTTTCGCTGAATGATGCGTTATTCTTGTATCGTGTTTCGTGTACAGCCATATGTAATGACAAGCATCTCATAGACACAGACTTCCTGTCATAAACAACAAGCTTCTAAATGATCCAGACAACTCTACAATATACATGTAGAAGACTTTTGAACACCTGGAAATCTAAACCCATTCCCATGCAGTTGCGCCTATTGACACCCTTCGAAAGAATAGTTTTGGACAACATTGTGGAAAATGAAGAAATTGCTTGTCACAAGCAATGTCTTTATTTTCCGCGATGTTTTATACCTTGAAACACAGAAAAATGCAAAATTTAATTCACTTAAAAGCTGTAGTGGCATTGTGTCTTTGAAGAAAAACAGTGACATGTTAGAAAAAACACCATTGTGTGTATGATTCATATTACATGATATAGTTTTTCGCTGTATGATGTGTTATTCTTGTATCGTGTTTGTCGTGTACAGCCATATGTAATGACAACCATCTCATAGACACAGACTTCCTGTCATAAACAACAAGCTTCTAAATGATCCTGACAACTCTACAACATACATGTAGAAGAGCTTTGAACACTTGAAAATCTTAATGTTTGTCCGCCAAGCATAGAGTTATAGAAGACATGTTTTGTCAAGCTCCTTTGGGGTTAGGTAGACAGTCACTTAAATGTACTTTTTTAAGGTGCATCCATATTTCATTATATGTAAAATCTTATCAACTTTCATTGTGAATGGATTTCTAAACAATTGGTATAGTCCTCCCAGATTAACTTCGGAAATCTGCAAATGTAATGACCCCACTTAGGCTATGTTCAGCTTACAGACTTAACCAACAAAAATAAAGTTGTCCTGAATTAATATTGGTGCACTTTAGATGTGCCATTTAATGTTGAGGTTAAGGAGCGAAGGTCAAGAAAACTGTCCATGCCATAAAATCATGCAATGTCATTGGGGGGCATTGTGAAATGATCTAACATATGATTCCTGCCGTCAATTTGTAGAAATCACAATTGGTATTCAAGGTCAATGCCCTGCTTGAAAGGTCAAATTTTTGAATGCTCATCATATAAGTTATCCATGGACAGCATTTTGATGAGAGGAATATCTGAAGTGATGCCATAATATGGTCTTAATATAACAAAATGTAATGACAGGTAGAAGTGGCCACATCTGTCTGTTGATATGTAAAGAATGTCTGCCATTGGGTATTGTCACGAGAAAATACTGAGGCAAAAGGAGAAAATGCTGTTTATCAGGTCTAGGTTGGGAAAAGGATAAACTCATTTAACAACAATAAGTAAAGACAGATAGAAGTAGTACCATCTGTCAGATGATATGGAAAGAATGTCTGCCACTTGTGATTGTCAGAGCTCTATAATGGAAGATTAACAGTTGCCTTCTTTTCTCCATTATTTGTTAACCCTTTCCCAAACAAGACCTGTTTTTAGGTCTATAATAGAAATGGCTTGGGAAAACATTCAAACAAAAGAAGAAACTGCTGATAACCAGCAGTTTCTCCTTTTGTCTCAATGTTTTCTGTGCTATATTGTACACAAATTCCTTCGTTTTAACATCAATTTTGTCATCTACAGTAGCTTTTGAATAGAACCGCTTTAACATTTTACTGTTTGGGAGAGGGTTAAAGATCACAGGCATAGACTAGACTAAGTCATAGATCAGCCTTCACATTGTCATGCGTGCAGTTTGATCTTAGTTAATGCCTTCTACTTGCAATTGAATTATTTCAGATATGTATCTTTTAGTTAAGTTTACATATCAGCCAATATGAAGGAATGCCTGTTAATCGGTGATGTCAGATCTCTAAGATTGAACATCTTCTGGTTTCTGGATAACTTGAACAATGGCAGGCAGCATAGACCAAGATCAGACTGCACATATGTGCAGTCTGATCTTGGTATATGCTACCTGCTTGTCATCAAATCAATTTAGATACAATACATTGAGTTTGCTTTACATGGTTGATATGACGGAATGTCCACAACTTTGCATTGTCAAGAGTCCCCAAGAGTCAATTGTTTTGAAAGTCTATGGATAATGGATGTGCTACTGTTGCTTGTGATTTCCAATCAAATTGATGCCCAACTAGAAAATCATGAAATTCAAGATCACTGACACAATTTTATCACATAGTAGATCTACTTATACAATATTGTCACTTTCCTTTGAAAACTTAGTAACTGCAGCTTAAAACAAACTGAAGTTAGGAGGTTTTTGAAGAAAAGCAACGCTTGTGTGCGTAATATCTGGTAGATATTAACTGATGTCAGTCCTTGACTTTGTATTGCTAAGAGCTAATGTACAATGAAACATAAAGAAAAGCTGTAAGAAGGAAAAGTACTCTTGCAAATGATATTAATGTACAAAAAGCTGGTATAAATGACACTCAAGACAAGTAAATTACAAAGATAATGCATGGGTGATATGTTTTGATGAAGAGATAACAGATGTCGAGGTGTTTAGGTTGAACTTTCTGATCTCATTGTACTTTGGCTCTTCTTACAACACTTTGATTATGATGTATGCTGTCATGCATGGTTTTGCGTTTCTAGTTTTAATCAAAAAGAAAGAAATGTTATCTGAAATTCAAGAAGTTGTCAATGTGGTTGTGGATAAAGATAAGGTTTGTGTAGAATGAATAGCACAGAAAATATGGCTTGAAAAGGAGAAAAACTAGTTCTCAGTAAAGAACCCAGCTGTACATAACTTAACAGTCTCAATATTAATGTTTTATCTTGTATCTTTCCAGGCCTTTGAAGAGGAGCTAAAACGTCGTCAGCGAGATCTCGACAACCTCCGTCAACAAAGCCAGTCATTACGCGACAAAGGAGCTACGGGCGCCATCGAGCCAGAGATAAACCGCCTTCAGGGACGATGGAACGACGTCAGCAACCAGGTGGCCATGATCCAGTACCCGGCCGTCCCCGTCGTCGACTCCGACGGCGAGATCAAGGAGGGTCAGGTGACCAGGACAACGTACACGGTTGTGCAGTCGAGCGTGTCACGCGCAAGCTCACCGAAAACTTCCTCGCAGATTGTTGTGGATATACGACGACTGTCGGATCAAGTATCGGACATCAATAGACAGCTGTCGGGACCAGAGCTCGGTGGACGAGATTTTGATGAATTTACAAAACAGGAAGACATTTTACAGGTAATTTTAGTTCACATGTTTAACATCCTTTACCCACCCACATGTAATTATCCTGGTTGTCTGTTTGTTTGTCTGTTGGAAATACATTATATATTGTTGCTTTTCAACGAAAACCTCGTAACTGCAGCTTGTTCTTAGCTGCAGTTACGAGGTTTTCGTTGAAAAGCAGCGACGTCATCATAACTTTCAAATCAGGCTTTAATTGTGATGTCAATGATTATGATGAAATAGCAGTCCTGCATTTCATAAATTTTGCATTTTTCAATTTAAATTTTTTTTACAAAGACCAGTTTGGCATAAACTTAGCAAGAAAATGTAAACCTTTACCAGGTGACACCATTTGTCCAAATTGTAGCAATTCCTGAGATTATAGGAAAGTAGTTTCTCTCTATCCGTTAAAATTTTACTGTTTTTGTTCAGGAATCCCAAGCATTCTTAAGTCCTAAAGTCGCTTGCTTGATCTTTGAAGGATGATGTAGTGTACAATTATATAATAGAGCAATTTGTATTCTGTCTTGCACATTGAAGCCTCACTTGATATCAAAGATATACTTAAGATATCTGTAAGGTAGATTTTATTCTAGCAATGATGGATGACTCCTAGGTTTTGCTTTGGTGTTATTTTAGTGTTAATTGGAATATAAGTTATTCCATACCACCATGCTTTTATTAAAAGCCCACTTATAAAAGTTAGTTTCATCAGCCATTAATGCAATGAGTTGCTGGCACACTGAGCACTTTGTAATATTAATTTGAAGTAAGAATCATTGTATGTACACTCTTAGTGCAAATGTAATGCCTAATCCATGAAATGCACTATCTTTTAGGGATCCCAAATGTCAAGGTCACTGGTAAAATATTTTTTCAAGAATCATTGTTTTTATAGGTCTTCGTACATGCCTTGGCCTGGCTATGCCAGGTCATTTATTGGGACCTATAGCACCTTTTGATATGGATTTGTCCCAAGAACAGTGAGAAGGCTTCAAGTCTTATCATTCACAACTCTATTTTAGCTGTTTCAACTTTATCCATGATGGAATAAAATGAAGGAATAGATATGCGAGACTGACAAAACGGTATAGTCAACCAATTAACCAAATTCTTTGTCAATTACCGTCTCGGAATTCTGTTCCAACTTGTCATAGGGATAAATATTGATGGGTTATTTTGGGCAAGCAATTGTCTGATAAGCCAAAACTGTAATTGAATTATTATTTGGCCTGGTTATGATACAAGATTTGAGGCACTATTGCAACCAATCATTGTACTAGATAATAGTTGGTTTCTGTCAGTAAATTTTCACAAAAAAAAGTTGAAAATCAAGGAAAAATTAAACCCGCACATTTTGTAGAAAGGAATAATATTGTGAACAATTGCTTCTTAAACTATTATGACTCAATGATGGTTTTCATACCCCTATTAGAGAAAACCTAGGAAATGATAGAAACAAAAAAATCTAGCTACTGTAGATGACAAATTTTATATAAATAAAATAAATTTATAGGCCTTTTATTATAGCCAAGAAAATATTGAGACAAGAGGAGAAAATGCTGGTTAACAGCATGATCATAGAAAAGTCTTGTTAGCATGTTACTTTCATAGAACATGCTTATTAGCATGTTACTTTCATTTAACAGCCACACAATTCTGCACAATCAAAGGAAACCTCCTTGTCAAAACTTATACTGTGATTATTATGTCAATTTATCAAAGAAAGCTTCATACAATGTTTTGGATAGCTCCAATGGCTCATTTACAAAGTTGGCTAAAATCCCCGGAAAATGAAGCTAACAGATGGATACCTGCAGATTTTGGCAAAAGAACTGTGTTTAAAATGCTGCAACTGTCGCTCATTAGTCTTATTGAGAAATTCTTTTATTATTTCTACCACATTCAAGCTTATAAGAGAGCTAATATAGTTTATTTGCAGTCCTTGTTGTGTGCTCCCCATAGGGCTAACATATAGCCGCCGCTTTGTCCTTCCTTCCTTCTGTCAAAGCTTGGCAAAATTTGATAAAACTTCATATGTGAATTCTTTATGATCACACCCCTGCTCCTTTTTAGTGCTTTTCGAATATTACACCTCATAAAAAAGGATTTAGGGATCTCATGGTCTCTCTGGACAATTGACCAAACGCCAATCGATAAATCGCTCCGCCCAACACAAAATCTAGTACAAACAACGGGGGCATTGGCATGTCGATTGTTTTGATTGTCAGTCGATAGATCGATACAATACCATGTGCAACGAAGAATTTAGAACAAACAAAAATGACGTGGCATTTTTCTGATCCTCCATTGGCTTATCCATGGTTTTGATGGACAGCCGGCGTTTGGTCAATTTCTTGCCATGTTAGCTCTAAGGTTGGCCTACTTTCATGAATGTTTAGGGATTGCATTTTCGTCAGCCAACCATTGACCAAGTCAGTGACAGCGCCATCCCAGTCTGTTGGCATTAAGGGTTTTGGAATGGTCCTTGATACCCATTTAAGAAATGAGGGTCTCTCATGGGACAATTTTCAAAATGGTAATTCTTAAGCCATTTTAGTCTTTTGGCAATAGGGGTTATGGAATGGTCTCTGATACCCATTTGAAAAATCAGGCTCTCATGGGACAATTTTCAAAATCACAATGGACAATCACGTGATGCAACAATTTCAGAAAATATTCAATAAGTTCGTTAATATGGGGCCGATTTGAATTCGGTTTGAAGCAGAGAAGGTGGACAGACGGTACGCATTAGATGAACGTGTTGGATTTTTGAAATATCAACTGATAAAAAAGTTATTGAAGATAAACCAAAATTTTGGTTTATATTCAATAACTTTTTCATCAGTTGATTTTTCAAAAATCTACCAAGTACAGCGTATTTCTGACATGTTCCAAACTTCTCTGCTTTAAACTGAATTCAAATTGGTCAAGTATTGACAAAGTTATTGAAGATTATCTGAAATTTTAAGTCACGTGATTATACACTGTGAAAATGGTACTTTCTAAAATGTATTTTCAATTGTACCTTTCATTTCACCAATTACTTTTAGTTTCATATGTCTGGATGTCGTCATTTTGCACCTGCATTTAATACAGGTTGCCATTTCAGAAGATTTCTCTTCTATTAAATGAGTCATTCTGCAGTAGATAGATTACAGGTGTAATGAGGAATTAAATCACAATTAACCAGAGGAAAATATCTTTCTGATAAAAACTGACAATTTTCAAGTCAAGTTGAATAAGATGTTTGAACAGTTTTTGCCCATCTGGAAAGCTTCTGCAAATAACATGAAAATGGAAATAATTCTGCTTCCGTTTAGCCTGTTGTGAATTGGTAGAACTGTGGGAAAATTAAGAGCGAAATTGATGTTTGTGAGGTTTTATCTTTGATGACCATTTTTAGCTCACCTGAGCATGAAGTGCTCAAGGTGAGCTATTGTGGTCACTTTTTGTCCGTCGTCCGTCTGTCTGTCCGTCCGTCCACAATTTCGTGTTTACACTCTAGCATCTACAAATATAAGCCAATCTTGACCAAACTTAATCAAAACATGTATGGCCATAAGATCTCGGATGAGTTCGATTATGGGTCAGATCGAACTAGAAATGCAGGAGTTATCTGCCCTTGAATACGAAAAATACTTAGTTTTGACATTGTTTACACTCTAGCATCTACAATTATTGATCAATCAAGACAAATCTTGGACATAACATTGCAGACCATAAGATCTCGGATGAGTTTGATTTTCAGTCTGATCTGACCAGAAAGACGAGAGTTATGCGCCCTTGAATTTGACAAAATTGCCATTTTCGGCTGTTTTTGACCTTGTTTACACTCTAGAATCTACAATTATTCATCAATCAAGACAAAACTTTGACACAATATTTGGGACCATGAGATCTCGGATGAGTATGATTTTCAGTCTAATCTTATTAGAAAGTTGAGAGTTACTTGCCCTTGAATTTGACAAAATTGTCATTTTTGGTTGTTTTCGACGATGTTTACACTCTAGAATCTACAATTATTTATCAATCAATCCAAAACTTGGACACAATATTGGGGATCATAAGATCTGGGATGAGTTTGATTTTCAGTCTTATCTGATCAGAAAGTTGAGAGTTATAAGCCCTTGAATTTGACAAAATTGCCGGTTTTGACTGTTTTCGACCTTATTTACACTCTAGAATCTACAATTTTTGACCAATCATGACAAATCTTGGACACAAGGTTGGAGACCATAAGATCTCAGATGAGCTTGATTTTCAGTTTGATCTGACCAGAAATATTATAGTTATGTGCCCTTGAATTTGATAAAATTACCGATTTCGGCTGTTTTTGACATTGTTTACACTCTATAATCTACTATTATTTATCAATTAAGACAAAACTTGAACACAATGTTTGAGACTATAAGATCTTGGATAAGTTTGATTTTCAGTCCGATCTGATCAAAAAGTGGAGAGTTATGTGCCCTTGAATTTGATCAAATTTCCGTTTTCGGCTGCTTTAGACCTTGTTCACACTCTAGAATCTACAATTATTGACCAACCAAGACAATTCTTGGACTCAATGTTGGATATCATAAGATCTCAGATGAGTTTGATTTTCAGCCTGATCTGACTAGAAAGTCGAGAGTTATGTGCCCTTGAATTTGACAAAATTGCTGTTTTCAGCTGTTTTTCGACCTTGTTTATACTCCAGAATCTACAATTATTTATCAAATAAGACAAATCTTGAACACAATGTTGGGCACGATGAAAACTTGGATGAGTTCGATTTTCACAATGTTGTTGACCATAAGTTCGTTTTCAGTCATAAGTATTTTTTGAATTGAAGAAAAGTGTTGCTTATATCATTTTGGTTCAGGTGAGCGATATAGGACCATCATGGTCCTCTTGTTGAAGATTTAATGTCCTCATTTTAAAAAGAACCTTAAGTCCCCCTCACATATAAAACTTTGCATCCACATCATGTCCATTTATTAATTTATTAATAGACTTTTTGTTTGGTATGATTAAAACTAAAATTATAATCAATATATTTTGTACTGGACATATGCTCAAATAATCATTGTTTAAAAATGATGTCATAATTATGTTGATTTATTAACAAAAAATATTTTAGTTATCGTTTCTTTGTTAGATAGTTCTTCATATTGTTTGTTAACACCAAGTTTGGATGTCATTTATGTTGATGGTAGATCTATTATGTTAAAATAATTATATTCTTCACATGGATGTTGTTTTACCCATTACCTGAAGATGGCAAAATTTTGGATTGCCCCAAGGTGTTGTAGACAACAATTTCAATTCGATGAAATTCTCAGAATCTTGCATTTTGGGTTAGAAACATTGTGGATAATGAAGAAATTGCTTGTCACAAGCAATTTCTTTATTTTCCACAATGTTTTCCTGAGCATTTTTCTGAGGGGTATGAAAAAGCCGAACTGTCTTGTAATGGATTATATGCCTGTATTTTTGTAGTATAAAATGTTGCTTTGCTAACAGTTCTTATGTTCTAATGTTCACATGTATGTATGTTGTTTCAGGGCATTCACTGGCATAGGGTCAGTATCCTAACCAGAATTAATACAAGCTACTCTAGATCATATTTATCAGACAGTGGCGGATCCAGAAGGGGTTTGGGAGTTCAAACGAACCCCTCAGAAGCCTGATTATTTCATTTTCATGCAGAAATTCAGTCAAAATTGTTTAAGAATAGCAAAACCAACCCCCATATTTGTATGTTTGAACCCCCTTCACAGATGTCCTGGATCCGCCGCAGTCATGTATTACATAACTATATTATTGGTGTATTGCTATAATCATTTTGCTAGTCAAAAATTGGAATAATTAAATGAACCCATTCTAGATAATTATACCCCCCACAACAAAGTTATGGGGGGGTATACTGGATTCAGGTTGTCCGTCCATCCGTCTGTCCGTCCGTCCGTCTGTCCGTCCGTCCGTCTGTCCGTCCGTGGACATAATTTTGTGTCCTCTTCTCCTCCCACAGTTTT
The DNA here is from genome assembly GCA_963680895.1 of Fragum sueziense. Taxonomy (NCBI): domain Eukaryota; kingdom Metazoa; phylum Mollusca; class Bivalvia; order Cardiida; family Cardiidae; genus Fragum; species Fragum sueziense. The sequence goes on along the minus strand of OY804595.1, from coordinate 66,027,491 downwards.
TGACCGATTTTGCTGAAATTTTAGCAGGTTGTTTCCTATCATATGAAGTTGTGCACCTGCAATTTTCATCTTGATCCAGGCAGTAGTTTCAGAGTTATGCCACTTTGAACTTTAGCACTTTTTCAGTGACAACGTGCTAGTGGAGGGTATTTGTCCGCTTTGCGACAGTTCCAGTTTTGGTTCTAGAACAAGTTTGGATAATTCTAAGTTGAATTTGCACATTTTTTGTCTTTCTGATTAATTTGTACAATATTTCTTGTTAGAGCTTTTGGCCTGATTGAATTTTCCACAAATCAGGATGGGTTCGTTTAAAAGTTTCTGAAAAGATTTAGCTGGTTGATCATGGATGTTGGTGAAAAATCATGGTATATGGTGCCAATTTGCCAAATCACCCCTTGTCATCATCTGACACACAAATTGGTTACTTTTAAGATGAGAATTTGTAATCATATAGCTCTTTGATTAACCCTTTCCCAAACCACACAATTTTAGGGTGATCCACTTCAAAAACTGCCAAAAATGACCAAATAGATGCTATTAAAAATAGGATTTGTGTAAAATATGGCGCGGAAAATATTGAGACAAAAGGAGAAACTGCTGGTTATCAGCAGTTTCTTCTTTTGTTTCAATGTTTTCCCAAGCCTTTTCTATTAGAGACATCAAAACAAGGTCTTGTTTGGGAAAGGGTTAAGAAAATAATGAGCAATGCAGTTTTCATTGACTATAATATTATTACAGTATGAGAAAATAACTCTTGTTGTTCATTAGCATTCTTACTATTATGTGCATACTGACATTCTAATAGTTGATTGTGTATCTTTGCTATCCCTTTCCCAAACAATACCTGCTTTTGACGTCCCGAATAGAAAAGGCAGGAAAACATTAAGACAAAAGAAGAAACTGCTGATAACCAGCAGTTTCTCCTTTTGTCTCAATATTTTCTGTGCCATATTTTACACAAATAATATCTTTAATTACATCCATTTTGTCATTTGTGGCAGTTTTTGAAGTGGATCACCCTAAAATATTGTGGTTTGGGAAAGGGCTATACAACATTATTATCATAACATATTAACACTGTTTGTGTACATGACCTAGGGAAATAATCTTAACAAATTAATTTGATTCCAAAAATGAAAAAGGTAGGATATTAATTACAACATAACTCTTGTACAGCATTAAATAAATAGTGTACTGATGTAATTACTGTATTTTAGAAGACATTGTGCTATACAACAGTTCTTTGAGGTTCGAATTACCTAAAATACTCATCGTATTTTATGGTGCAATATACAGTAGGGTGCAATGTTGGCAGAGTATGCATGGGCTAATATCTTGGTATAGTTGATCTGGAAATACAACTCAATATGTGTCCATTTTGATTCTTGGTGATTTTCAACATGCCAAAGGTTAATTCTATTATAAGCCTCTATCATTTGTATGAAACCTGAAAAAATAGAAGTCAAGCAGATAATTATGATGTGCATACTGCCACAGAAGTAACAAGTTACTTAGTCGAGTTATTTAACCAATTCATTAGATTATGCTTCACTATGGTTTTATAGGTCCATAAACTGTGAGGGTTCTCAGTAATAAGGAGTTTGGCATATGTTGTGCAGATTATCTAGAAATATTAGTCAAATATGATGGGAAAATGGTTGCACTCTTTTCAGCAATGGGACATTTCTTAGTTCTCTGGTTAAAGATCATATCTTACTTAGTTCCCTGATTAAAGACCATGTCTTACTTAGTTCTCTGGTTAAAGACCATGTCTTACTTAGTTCTCTGATTAAAGACCATGTCTTACTTAGTTCTCTGATTAAAGACCATGTCTTACTTAGTTCTCTGGTTAAAGACCATGTCTTACTTAGTTCTCTGTTTAAAGACCATGTCTTTCTTAGTTCTCTGGTTAAAGACCATATCTTACTTAGTTCCTGATTAAAGACCATGTCTTATTTAGTTCCTGATTAAAGACCATGTCTTACTTAGTTCTCTTAATAAAGATCATATCTAACTTAGTTCTCTGATTAAAGACTATATCTTAGTTCTCTGGTTAAAGACCATGTCTTACTTAGATCTCTGGTTAAAGACCATGTCTTACTTAGTTCTCTGATTAAAGACCATGTTTTACTTAGTTCTCTAATTATATAAAGACCATGTCTTACTAAGTTCTCTGGTTAAAGACCATGTCTTAATTAGTTCTCTGCATAAAGACCATATCTTACTTAGTTCCCTGATCAAAGACCAAAATTTACTTAGTTCTCTGATTAAAGACCATATGTCTAACTTAGTTCTCTGGTTAAAGACCATGTCTTACTTAGTTCTCTGGTTAAAGACCATATCTTACTTAGTTCTCTGGTAAAAGAACATATCTTACTTAGGTCTATAGATAAAGACCATATCTTACTTAGTTCTCTGATTAAAGACCATATCTTACTTAGTTCTCTGGATAAAGACCATAAATCTTACTTAGTTCTCTGCAGTTAAAGACCATATCTTACTTAGTTCTCTGGATAAAGACCATAAATCTTACTTAGTTCTCTGCAGTTAAAGACCATAAATCTTACTTAGTTCTCTGCAGTTAAAGACCATATCTTACTTAGTTCTCTGATTAAAGACCATATCTTACTTAGTTCTCTGATTAAAGACCATATCTTACTTAGTTCTCTGATTAAAGACCATATCTTACTTAGTTCTCTGGATAAAGACCATAAATCTTACTTAGTTCTCTGCAGTTAAAGACCATAAATCTTACTTAGTTCTCTGCAGTTAAAGACCATATCTTACTTAGTTCTCTGGATAAAGACCATATCTTACTTAGTTCTTTGAATAAAGAACATGTCTTACTTAGTTCTCTAATTAAAGACCATATCTTGCTTAGTTCTCTGATTAAAGACCATATCTTGCTTAGTTCTCTGATTAAAGAACATATCTTGCTTAGTTCTCTGATTAAAGACTATGTCTAACTCAGTTCTCTGATTAAAGAACATGTCTTACTTAGTTCTCTAATTAAAGACCATATCTTGCTTAGTTCTCTGGTTAAAGACCATGTCTTACTTAGTTCTCTGATTAAAGACCATGTCTTATTTAGTTCTCTGATTAAAGACCATGCATTACTTAGTTCTCTGATTAAAGACCATATCTTACTTAGTTTTCTGGTTAAAGACCATATCTTACTTAGTTATCTGATTAAAGACCATGTCTTATTTAGTTCCTGATTAAAGACCATATCTTGCTTAGTTCTCTTGTTAAAGACCATGTCTTACTTAGTTCTCTGATTAAAGACCATGTCTTATTTAGTTCCTGATTAAAGATCATATCTTGCTTAGTTCTCTGATTAAAGACCATGTCTTACTTAGTTCTCTGATTAAAGACCATGCATTACTTAGTTCTCTGATTAAAGACCATATCTTACTTTGTTCTCTGATTAAAGACCATGTCTTACTTAGTTCTCGGATTAAAGACCATAATTATCTTACTTAGTTGTCTTGTTAAAGAATTATCTTACTTAGATCTCTGATTAACGGCCATGTTTTACTTAGTTCTCTGATTAAAGACTATGTTTAACTTAGTTTTCAGATTATAGACTGTGTCTTACTTATTTCTCTGGTTAAAGACCATGTCTTACTCATTTCTCTTTCTATTAGAGACATATGAACGTCATGGTCTTGTATTACTGTAAATATTGTTGTGAAATGCATTCTTTTAGAGCTAGATGAATTAACGATTTATGAATATGCTTGGAAAGTATTAAAGATGCTATTATATCACACACTTATTGAAGTGATATTGCTTAGTTCAAGTGGTTTCCACAAGGCAAGTAATATGTTTCCCAAATCAAGCCTCATTATTATATAATCTGTCTTATATTCATAGTCTACAACAAAGTGTAATAGACACTGCTTCAAATGTTATTGATATTCAACTGTTTCATTATGTGAATTATTGCATTTGAAGGGCAACAGTTGCTAAAAGCAACCAAGGTTCATCTTTTAATTAAAATAAAGTGTTTTGAATGTATTTATGATTTATATGATGAAAAACACCTTTGAATTAAAAGTTGTTTGTTAATGCATATAGTTTGATACAAACTTTTTAAAGCTACTATTTCCCAGATTTGTACCCAAAAATTGTCAAATACAAACGAAATGTACACTTTTTAAGCTTTATATGACCTGATTAAATGATTACGAGAGACTATTGAAGCAACGACTCATTTTTTTCGCAATTTGATACCAAATTTATGAAGCGATGTCGAAAGTAGGTCAAAACAGTAGGGCATGCGACTTTCTTAAATGACGTCACAACATACATGATGACGTCATATTGAAATTTAAGTATGAATCTCGTTTGAATCATGGTCCGCGCTGTATGCGCATGCGCAACAATTTAAAAATAATTCTAACCCCATCAGTGATGGGGTTGAATTTAGGCTTGGATTCTCCCTAAATTCAGCTATCTCTCTTGTAATTTCGGCTCATCCTCTGTCTGAATCGCATATTATTAACCATCCCGAGGTGGTCAACACAAAAGTTTTGCATATTTTTTCAAAAAATTTCATTTTTTGCAATTAGACCATCTGTAACCGTCGCCCTTTAATGAAAAAAAAAATGATGCTCAAATCATTCTTTCTACTTTAATTGAGCAAATAGGAGTCGGTCATCAATCATCCCAATCTCTAGAACAACATTATGGTAAAGTTCTTTTTTTAGATATAACACTTCAAGTTCCCATTCTCAAATTTTTAAAAACATTATCAAATGGCTATTGAAACAAGTAAGCAGTGCATCTAATTCTTTAAATGAGTAAAAGCTATTCATAATGAGATATTCATGAACAACCATCAAAGCATCATACCATTGTTTTCTAGCTTGAACAAAAAACAACAGATGTGAGGAGAGGATAATTGTTGATTGATGGAATAATTAAAGAAAACACTGGTAGTAATGATTGTTTATATACAACTCATTTTGCCTTCATTATTATTGGAAACAAACAATAGGAAGAAAAAACCTATTTCATTATATGCATCTTTTAAATTCTAATTTTAAGGTTTACGAACTGAGAATGAAATGCAGAGCCAGACGCGAAATTTGAAAAGTGCTAGTAATTCCTTAACTGTGTTAAATTTCTGTTCCAAATGTAAACATAAGCATTTTGTATGGTTTAGAATTTTGAATTAATGCATACTTATGGAAATATTTGACAAAAATGTTCAAAATTACCTCCCTTGCATATGAATATAGAGTAAAATAAAATTTGTAAATTATTTTCTTCTTGAAGCATAATCTTGAAATCCGGCCTGGTGAATCAACTCATGTGAATTGTATTTACAAGTGTGTGTGAATTTGATGCATTTCGTATGGCTAGAAAGTGGTGTTTTCATTCTCAGTTCGTAACCTTAAGCCGTGTGCGATTTAGGCCAGAAGTGGTCTTCTGGAAGAGGTAGAGCTAGTCTGGTTCCCACCTCTGATCCATTACATTGTATTTTTTCTACAACGTAGTGTATCAGAGGCGGGAACCGGACTCTTCTGGAAGAGCTCTACCGGCCTATATCGCACACGGCTTTAGTTTCAAAAGATTTGAGTATTTAAGTTATCTATTGGTATATCAAACCAATAAGATTATTGGTCTGAGAAAGTAGTAATATCGTCGCTTTTCAACGAAAATCTCGTAACTGCAGCTTGTTTCAAGCTGCAGTTACGAGGTTTTCCTTGAAAAGTGACAATATTTACCTTTGCCACAATGTCAAAGGTTGCTCTATTGAAACAAATTTTGTAATAATTCAAATGGAAAAGATCGTTTTCTTCAATCTCCCTGGTTTACCAAAGACAACAGTCACCTGAAACAACCAATTTGCTGGCTACATTCAAAAATGATGTAACTTCAGCTTGAATAAGGTGTAGTTACAGCATTTACGAATGCAGCCTACAAACTGTTGATTGAGTGACTAATTAAAGAAAACACTGTTAGTAATGATTGTTTATATACAACTCATTTTCCCTTCATTATCATTTGTAACCAACAATAATAAAGGTTCAGCTTCATATCATTGCTTTTCTTCAAAAACCTCGTAACTGCAGCTTAAAACAAGCAGCAGTTACAAGGTTTTTTAAGAAAAGCGACGATTTGTGTATTTAACTAACAATAACAAAATATACTGCCAATTAAATGGAAATTATAGTCTTGGCTAATGAAAAGTTGCAGTATAGATATCATCATTTACTTCTATTACTTCAACTGTTGTGCAGCTGGTGTGTCTTGGAAAACACTAATTTCAAGTTTTATTATGATTTCATCATTCATACTTCCATGACACATTTGAAATTTTTTAGGACTGGGCTGCTTTGTCAATAATGCCTGGGACTATCCATAGATTTTGGGTTGAAATGTAGGCTCAAGACCCAGTCACATACACAAGTCCTCAACATCGCAGCTCAAGCAAGTCTTTAAAAAGGATACCCCTGAAGTTGAAGTATATTTTTGGACATGGAAACATTATGTGACGGGACCTTTAGCTAAAATCCTTTTTGACATTAGACTGATGAAAAGCAATGAATCCAAGATTTCTGCAAGAAGCATTGCTATGAGTATATTGTAAAATAATGATGGCAATTGTTTTTCTTCATTACAAAAACATTAATTATGTAACTAACCATAATGGTACTGGAATGGAATGCAAGCAATTACTGTGGAAATGCAAAATGTGGGATGATGAGTGAAATAATGGTGGTGTTGTCCAGAAATGGATCTTGATCAGACTTAATTTGTAGGATTTTGTAAATTTAACCTTTTACCAAACGACAAAATTTTAGGGGGTTCGAATTGAAAGATGCTGCAGGCGACAAAATTAAGATTGAAAACCATTGGATTTTGGTAAAATATAGCATATAAACTATTGAGGCAAAAGGAGAAACTGCTGGTTATCAGCAGTTTCTTCTTTTGCCTCAATATTTTCCCAAGCGTATTCTATTAGGGATGTCAAAACAGGGTCTTGTTTGGGAAAGGGTTAATGCTTAGGTGATTCAAAGTCTGTAGCAATGCCAAGCGCAAATAATTCATGGAATTGTGAACATACAAACATTTATAATATTATATCTGTTGACCACATAAAAGCCTCTTATGTATAGTGTAACAAAGTTTTATTATGCGCCCTTATTTAAAGATCAGGGGCATATTGATTTACTGTTATCCGTCTATCTATCTGTCCGTCTGTGTGTTTATCCATCTGTCTGTCTGTCAGTCTGCAACTTAACATGAAAACTTAAGATTGGCGTCCCAAAGGTCAGTCTTTCATTGATATTTATTGGTAAGAAGATGGTACAGATCCAATTGGAATTAATCAGCTTGAAATACAAAATGTTATCCTATATTTTCAGACCATACAAAAAAGACTGGAAGATGTGAAGGCCGCAATAGATCGTACAGACAGAGAAAAGGATGAAGTCATGCAACAATGTGATCCAGACGAGCGGCAGAGGATCCGATCCCTTATGCAGGATGTTCATATGTCATACCAGGCCGTCAGTGAGGCTTACACGGACAGATACAGGTAAGATGATTCATTACGCACCCAGTCTGATCCATATCCATATCCATGGCTTTGAATAAAAGTGGCTGGGGAACCAGAAAAGTTGCGCTTATTATAATATGCAGTCTGATCGAGATCTATGTTGTTCTCCTATAAATTGACAATAATGATAAGATAACTTGTCCTTTATGAGTGTGAGTCGGGATCTATTATACCCTTATAGCACATAACATTTGAGAGCAACATGGATCCAGATCAGCCTGCATATACATGCAGTCTGATCCAGATCCATTTTGTTCTTACAATTCATTCCAGCCTGCTTTAAAAATCTTATATGTAAAGGATTAAAAGGCTTGGAATAAAAGTGGTTTGGGATCAGAAAAATTGCACTACTGATAATATCACCACCCAAGAAATGAGAGAGACTTATTTCTAAAGCATATTGTAGCTTTTCAACAAAAAACTCGTAACTGCAGCTTGTTTTAAGCTGCAGTTACGAGGTTTTCGTTGAAAAGCAGCAATATTACAAACTGCTTAAGCTAAGGAAAATAAAGTTTAAGAGACCTCAAAGATGCGCTGATAACGCTACCACCCCCACAAATGATTAATATCAGAAGAAAACTCATGTTGTAATAAGCAGGTCATATATAATGGGAGTTACCCTATGTTTGGAAAGGCTTATCAGCAATTTATGCACATTATCCCAATAAATCCAGAGATGAGCTCAAAGACATGGAATTAGCGAGAGACTCTTTTATGAGCCAGCTGTGGGGTATCTCTGAACATTTGGTATAATCTTCAGAACAAACATTCAGGGTGTTCCCTGGCGCACAAAATTTTGCATTTTGGTGCAATTTTAACTCAAATATACCTCTAAAAACAATGTTACAATAGGTATGATCGACCCCCTGATATTTGAAGACAAAGGGGACTTATTGACCCACTCTAGAAAAAGTCAAGGGAAAACTCATTTTCTTTTGCAATATTGCAGAATCAACGTCTGTCGTGTTTGGCTGAGCCCCGATAGTTCAGTTGGTAACGTCAGAGTCTCTCAATCCAGGGGTCGCTTGTTAAAAACCCTGGCCTGGCCAGTTTCCATTCTGACATTAGTTGTATGTCTCTCACCAATGGGTGTGAATCATCTATGTAAGAGAGCAGCTAGCTGGAGGCTTTGATGGTACTGGTGAGACAAATACCAGGAATCAATGTTTAGGTTAGGTGCTCCAACTCCCACGATATGACCATAGCAGTTGAAAACGCAGTAAAACCCCAATAAATCAAATCAAATCTCAAATCTACATGTGTTTGTCCCTTAGTCTTTAGAGGACCGTTTGTGCCTTTACTGACAACCAGAGACTATTAAGACCTCTTTTCATATAATGTGATGCAAAAAGAGAGAGTACAGATAGTTAAAAAGTAATGTTGTTTTCTGTCAGCATTATGTACCTAAGGACACATAACAATTTTTCTTAAAAATGTCCCATTGTTATGATCTTAAGGGGGAATGCTCCAGTTTCCTAAATTTTTTCTCAATAATAGAATCTATTCATATTTTGTATGTTGAAATTACATGTTATTACCATTTGAAAAATAAAATAAAAATGGGTGGTCAGCGATCTTGTTTGAATTTTATTGGCATTCGTATCACATAACCCTACATCGAAAAAATGCACAATTTCTTGCACCTGTCCAAGGTCACTGAAATGCAAATAAAAAGCTGTATATTCATCGTGTAGTCCCGAAAACGGATTTAAAGTAACGGCTTACATTTATTACGAACAGAAAACCCAAAATATGTGCTATTATAAATGCGTACATGTATAAAACAGCATGCTCACGTGTTCGGTTAGATCAAAGAAGCTGGAATGTTTTATGTCAAAATTTGCATATTTTTGGAAATATTTCAAGTTCTACATAATAGAATTTGATAAAACTCCCTCATTGTATTAAGCAACATGTCCTGGTAATAATTCAAAAAGAAAATATATAGGTCAGCGCACTTATTAGTGAATTACGGCAATTTTTATCAGCTACACATGAATAAAATGACGCAAAACAGTGGTAACTGCATACACACTTACGACTGTCTTGCTCTAAATATTCGATTTCCATCTTGAGAAAATCAGTTTCGCATAATAAATACACTTTTACCGTCGAAAATCGTAAATTGCAATGATGTGTTATATTGTTGAAAATCTGGTAGCGAAACATATTGGTACGAAACATTTAAATTACTACTGTAAAGTCCGAGTGTTCCGAAAAAGTGGAGCATTCCCCCTTAAAATCATATTTTGCACTTGTTTGTATGCAACACCTGGAACTAATTTGTAAGGGTAACAGGTTCAAATAGTTGGTCGCATTCAAAAACGATGTAACTGCAGCTTAATTAAGCTGCAGTTACAGCGTTTTTGAATGTAACCAATGAAATGTAAGGTTGAGTTCAAAAGTATCGTAAGTATGTATAACTTAAGATGCACTTACAATAGTTTTAAACTTAATAGTATGAAGAATCGACCACAAACTGCATATGACTTGGAGGCATTTGTTGAAAGCATATTTGGGGTTTTGTTTTACAGCAAATTGATCCCAAAACTTTTCAGGAATTTGCAGGAGTTGCAATACAAAAGCTATGTGGGTAGTTTTATGTTTTGAGATATTAAAGTGCAAAAAATGTAACCACCCATAATGAGAGCTTTTGAAATTTTTATGCCCATGTATCGAAAGATCGGGGGCTTTTTGTTTAACTGTTATCTGTCTGTCTGTCCATCTGTCTGTCAGTCCGAAACTTAACATGGAAACTTTATATTGGCCTTTTCTCCAAAATTATTCCACATGCAAAGCTCAAAATTAGTATGTATTCTTCTTTTAATGATATCTATCTGCTCTGTGCCATATGACCTTCCTCAAGGTCATCCATTAACCATTATCAGCCCTTAACATGAAAACTTAACATTGGCCTTTTCTCCTGAAGTATTTGATACTAAGCTTGAATTTGGTATGTATCCACCTTTCAATGATATCTATCTCCCTATAGAAGATCAAGGTCATCTATGTAGGTCAAGGTCAAATATTATACAAGGTCTTAATTTTAGAAAAATAGCCATTTCCACTAGCATGGGAACCTACATAAAAAGTTGAAGCAGGTTTCAATTTCTCAAAGTCAAATTATGCCGTAAATTATTGCAAAGAATTCATCCAAATCATTGAAACTCATGAATGCCAAGTGTTTAAATGACATTCAAATTGATAATATGCATATTCAATGCCAAGTTTCTGTCCACATTTAATTTGTACAAAGATTTAAAGAAATGAACCTGAATTGTTTAGATTTGGGATGTCAGGTATTTTAATTGAAGTCTGCTATGCAAGATTAAGATTGCTAGCTTTCTTAATTATTTGGAACTAAATAGCTGCAAAAGTTTACATTGGGTCTCTTGCATTATAGATACCACACACACAGGAATTTAGATATTTGAAGAATTTTGTAGAGAATAAAAGAATAGAATTGCAGAAAAAAATGAAATGAACTTATGCAAGCCAGTAGAGAACTGAAATACAGTGAAAGAATAGGAAGGAACAATGTAGATCTTTCCAGAGCAGCAAATAAGTGTGGTTAAATTAAAGGCATTCTAAATTCATAAAATTCAAATCCAAACCCTGTGTTGTGGGTAATCATTTGAATCATATTGTAATCTACTGAACACTAAATTATATTTTGCATTTTGAAAAATCATTAGCCCCTTCCATCTTTAGCTCTTTATTTCAGATGGCATTTTTTGCTGATACTACAAGAATTAGATTAGAAACTATTGTATAGTACTACCAGAAATTCCTAGGAAATTATTTCATACATTATAACACATTATAACATATCGGAGATCAAATTGTTGGCAAGAATGCTAGACGGCATCAATAGATCAAGGTTCTAATTGCATTTAAATGGGCGATTATTGAAGTGGAATCAAATTTGGCACCCCAATGTGATATGCTACCCTTGCTCTGAGGTGTACACCTAGCTTGAATGCCAAGCCACAGAGAGGTATATTTGGATCTAGACTGGGTAGGTAGCCAGGCCCCACCCTCTGCAAAGGACTAATCAAAAGCTTTGATAATCAAAACATTGACGACGACGATGACGGCGACGATGATGATGATGATGATGATGATGATGATGATGATGATGATGATGATATCTAAAATACATTCTGTTTAGTTTTCATCTTAATACGATTTGAGATTTTATAAATCAAATGAATAAATTTTTTGAACATTTACATGTTTGAAATTAAGGAAAATATGTTTTATGCATTTTAAAATGTCTTAGTCAATAAAAAGAAGTGTCTACAGAATTTTTCATGAATCTTTGAAATTTGGTTAAAAAGAATGTAACCACTTGTTTAAAAAAGTACTCCAATTCAAGCATAAGCCCTGTTGAAGCAATTTAACATGAGTGTTTGAAAATAAGATAGATAAAGATGATATAATTACTGATTTTATCAGGAAAAAAAGAAGAAAAAGGAAAATATCTGATTGGCACATTGAAGCTGGAAATACAAATAAAATGATATAGCCAATGTGTTTTTGTTTCCCTTGGTAATATTTCTTTTTAATTGGTTTGGCTAAGACTTCTTCGCATAGGTCTAGTGCATTTGAATTGAATGTTTCAGCGAAAAAAATTGATGTTTTGGGTCTCTAAGTTATGAAGGGGTTATGGGTTGGCTTCAGAGTTCTTCACAATAATGCAGGCCTGCATATAGTAGGTGAATTTAAACTTTCAGAAATATTGCATATTTCATAACAGTTGGTATACGTGTGAAATATTTGGCAAGGGAGATAACCTGTACTTATATTTCGAAAGAATTGTCTGTTTTATCTCCCTTGATTACTTCTAGGACCAAGCTCTTAAATTCCAATAAATTTTGTGCTAAAAATAGACTAGATTTACGGTTATGTATTGATCATCTGTCCATATTATTTTAAAAAATCTTGTAACTTCGACTTGATTCAAGCCGTAGTTATTTTATAACAACACATACGAAATACTATTGTTTGTCCGAAATTACATCATGGTTAACTGGATAAAATTGTTCCCTATTGTTATTTTGCAAGTCAACATATTGAGCAAATGGAAGGTGCTCCAAACATGATATAGATATCTTAGTCACTTAGCTGTATGACAGAAAAACAAATACATAATTGTTTAGTTAGGCTTGTTGTAACTTGATGATAAAGACCAAGTTTCATTAAAGTGTAACACAAGACCAGTTTTCCTCTACAACTTTGTTAATGAGCCATGAAAATTAAGTATTGTTTGTATGATGAGGGACTTCATTGCAAATGACAATGCTTAAAAAAATG